>NW_004624812.1:672890-835697 GCF_000247695.1 Heterocephalus glaber
TACTCCTACTACCCACCCATGAGCCCCAGGGCCTGATTAAGCACTTACGAGTTGCTCAGGACACTTAGGAATTTGGGGCCCCTTCTACCACTGGTGATGAATAATAGATAAATAAAAGTTTGAGGATGATAAATCATTAATCAGCTTTGCCGCTGCTGTGTAGGGTTGAATATAAATACCAACTTAAGTCATAGCTGGGCAGGTGGGGCCATTGCTCTCTTTCCTGGATATTGGGCCCTAAACTTCCTTAGTTTGTCCTGGCAGAATTCATTCTCATCCCATCTCTCACCTGAGCTCTGCCTTGCCCCCGTCCCTTGCACCATGGATTTACAAGTGGACCCTTGCACCCATACTTCCTCCTGGTCCTGGTCTCCCTCTCCCATCAGAGTCCAATCTGCTTTCACCATCCTTTGGCAGCTCAGACAGCTGCTCTTTCTGCAGGACTTTTACCAGAGCAACGGGAATGTTTAGAATGCATCATGGGAGGAGGAGATTGGACAAAGTGGGTCTTTTAAAGAGGAGGAGGGAGGGAAGGAGGGAGGGGGAGGGAGGGAGGGAGGGAGAGAGAGAGAGAGAGAGAGGCAAGTGCTCTCTTCAAATATTTCCAAGTCCCCTGATGCATAGGGGGTCAGATGTGCTCCCAAGGACAGCACTAGCACCTGGCAGCATTAGCAGCAGGAAGTAACTTGAAATATCCTTAATTATTTCAGGTGTCCAAACAAAGATCTGGGTGGGCTGCCAGGAAGGATAGTGAAGTCCTCATCACTGGCTATAGTCAAGCAGAGGTTGGATGATCACCTCTCTGCTGCAAGGATGATTTCTACCCTGGGTGAAAGACTGGACTGGGAGCACTCTAAGGTCCTTTTGCCTCCCTAAGCTAAGGGCGGCTCAGAGGTGGGGCAGGACTCCTTGGGGCTGGCTATACCAGGGGCCACCAGTGCCCACTTCTGGCCAGTGAGGTAGGGCACTTTGAGCTTCTGCCACAACTCCCAACATGCTCTGCACATGTTCCTCATACAGCTGAGCCTTTCATGACTACCACTCTCCCCTCATGTCACCAAAAGGCCTTGTCCACCACAGCTGTGCAGGCCTGGCCAGAAATACTCAGAGGGCAGTAGCCTGGCACCCGTGGACCCTGCCTGTGGACACTGCCATTCCTGCCACCTTCCTGCCCTGCGATGTCCTGAGGAAGAAGCCCAGGTAAGTGATGCTGGCTCTCCCTGCACTGGGTCTCATACACTCCTCCCCCAGCTGCTGCTGCCCTTGGTGCAGCTGGCTCGCACCCGCCCTCCAGCCCAGCCTGGATCCCGCTGTCCTGTGATTATTCCCTCGTCTCCTGCAGGCATCTTGGCTGGAGCTGGTGTTTTTGTTGTCTTGCAAGCTATCAGCAGCAGGATTTCACTCTCATGAGCTGCTGAAAACATCAGTGATGGGTTTGTTTGTATTTGCCTAATTAGGCATTGAGCTGTGATGCTATCCCTAGGACTGGCAGCATCTTTGGAAAACAGACTCAGAAGCATAGATTTCGGGACCTTCTAGCTCCTCCACAGTATCATTAATCTCTGTCTACTCCCAAATGAGGCCAAATTATCTGGAGTGTGGGTTCTACAGTCAAATTGTCTGGTCCAATGCCAGGTTATCACTTCCTCACTCTGTTGTCCGGGAGGAGTTACTTTAACTTCATGTGCCTCACTTTCCTTATTGGTAAAACAGGGGCAATGCTAGTAGCTCATAGGTGAAGACCAGACAGGATAATCTATGTAAAGTGCCTGCACAGTAAGTCGTCTATAAATGTTAATGTAATAAAGATGAAGAGCTTTATCTCTGCAAGGGACAGCAGATGGGGCACAGGCACCATTTGGGACTAGCAGACAGGGTCCCACACACTGGGATTGGTTATCTAGTGGAGGCAATTTCTTTCTTGACTGTGACTTTGTTTACCTGTCAAATAAAGGGAAAATCCTTTTCTCCCTCTAGATGATTGCAGATTTATGAGATAATATCTGAGAAGTATTTGAGCTTCTTAGGAGAAAAATGTTCTATCCAGATGAGGGAGCACATTTATAAATCATTTTCTTTGACTGGTGTTTCCAGTCAGAGGGATACTTAGGTTCTTGCTGAGAGCATTGCTCCTGGTAGACTGGGTGGGGTGACACGGTTAAAATGGAAGAAGACAGAGCTGCAGCAGATGAAGTCTTGCAATAGTAGGCCTCGGTTTCCCTGGAGGAAAATGTTCTCAGCATTAAGTGTCCTGCGAATACTTGCAGATTGCACTGAGCTCTGTTATGCTCCCTCCCTTATCAGCCAAGCAAGCAGTATTTATTGAGCCTGTAGGTATCCATCCTTATTGTCCGGATAGCATTTGGGGGACAGATGACTAAGTACAGAGCTAACATCTCCCAGGAGTTTGAGACTTACTGGTTGTGCAGACAGAGGGATCACCTTTCTTCCATAACTGGTGTCCAACTGGAGAGGAAGCAGCTTATCAGAGCTCCGTGTTCTTTTTACCATGGAGCAGGCCCCTCTCCTGGATCCTAGAAGCTGTTTATGGGCAATTATCCATGCCATGATGACCACTCTGTGAACTGTCCCTGGTGTAGTGGGACCACTTCTGGGCCACTGACCTAGCAAGATTCCTGTTCCTGACCGAAAGCTGAGAACCTAGTTAGGAGTGAGACAGCCTCCTTAACTAGCAACAGGCCAAGTTCAGAGCCACCCAGAGCACGAGCAAGTCTCATGTGGGACGGTCGTGATGTTCTCCCTGTTTCTCTAGGGTAAGAAAGTTGAGAGTCTCTGGCATTGGCTGGTTCTCACAGCACTTAAACTTTATGGCAGCACAGTATATTTCGGAGATGTTATTGTGTATTTTATCCATGCTAAGCTGGGCTGCAGCATTCAAACCCTGTGACTGCTATTGACCATTGCTATGATGTTTCAATATACATTTTTGGCAAGACATAACTCACATTTTAAAATATTAATTTCCCAACCATCATGTTCCTGAGTGCACTTCGATTTTTATTTTCCTGCAGCTGTACACCATGAACAAGGCAAAGCTACTTCTCAGTTGAATACATATTTTTCACTCATCCTCCTCCTTCAGCCATTCCTGGACCACCAGGGAAGGACACCCAGACCAGTCCTTCTGAATTGTGCCATTTATATCAAGCTGAGCAGCTGAGTACCTACCCACCTGGGGGCACAGGAGTCATGGCTGATGGGGAGTGAGCAGGAGGACAGTTCCTTTCTCTTTTCTCCTGGGAAGGGTGCTTTGGAAAGGGGCTTGTATGGCTGTACAGAGTAGCCATTTGCAATAGTTAACACCTGGAGCCAACCAGGGCCTTCAGTGTTTACTGTGGACATCTCCTGTATTTTCTTTTCTTCCCATGACAAGATGACCCCTATGGTCAACCAAATTTCTTCATGAGTTATTAGTTTACATGGATCCCTTATTGGGTGAGAAGCTGGATCATACCTTGATAAATGAGGGATACATTATGGGTCAAGAAACAAAAACACTTCATTTCTGGAAATCAGACTTTAGGTGAGTCATGTTTGACTTTGGAATAGATTCTCCAGGGTGACATTATGCTAGGGTTAGGACTAACCACAGGAACAGAGGGTTTACTTGTGGTTCATTACTTGTAGCCAGAGCCCCTTGAGCTCTGGGATTCTAGACCTAGCTGGTCTCTGTCTTGGAGCTCCAGGGAAAGCTGGAAGTTTGGTCTCCAAACACCTGTGATGGAAGGTGGGTATTTTCTAGGGAGGGGGCTGGGTGGATGAGGCCCTGCAGCACTGGGCTGCCTGGGGAGGTTTGGAGATACTCACTTGAGAGGTCTCTGCCTACACCCAGGGCCAAGCCGTCTTTGATCCACAGAACGAAGCCATCGTATTCGGGGATGGCGCATAGCAGCGTCACCGGCTGTCCCGACACCACCACCTGGTCCTGGGGCTGCTGGCTGAAGGAGTAGGCTTGGCCTAGGAAGGAGACAAGCACAGTGGTAAGTTCCATGCTGGGAGCAGCGCCTTCAGGGCTCCTCTCAACTTCCTGAGGCAGAGCTGAGGCTGGCCCAGGAGACCAGGTCTCCCCATTGTGCCCCTGGTTCAGGCTGGTTCAGCTTCATCCTGGTTCAGGCTGGTTCCCAACCCCAGCCCCTCTGCTCATTATCCTTATCATAGCACTGAGGACCAATCATACCCAGTCTCCAAGAGGCCACCCACCCATCCTGGGGATGTGTTTCTGCCTTTTCTTTGGGTTAACTCCACTTGGGTGGTTTTAGTCAAACATGGGGATGTAAGATATCAGAGTATAGTTTTAGCGGCTGAAGGCTGGGCCTAGGGCCAATCCAGGAGCAGTATGGGTGGTGGTGCAGAGGGATGGACTTGCTAGAGGGAGCTTCTGGCCAGGTGGCAATGCATCTTCCCATCCCTTCCTTTCCTACAGCAGGCCCTCTTCAGCCTCTCTTGGGCTGAAGTCATCAGGGGGACCCAGGACTCCTGTCTGTCTCCAAATCCAGGTGGCTGGAACCACCACAGCTATCAGTTCATATTTTATTAAACCAACAGCCTCATGGTGTGAACGAGATGCCAGGCTCTGGGCTAAGGTTCTCAAGTATTAGCTCATTAATATTTTCATACTCATAGCAACCTATTATTTTTAATCCCCATTTTCAGGATGAGGAAGCAAGGCACCAGGAGGTGAGAAAAAGTAACAGGAGCCCTGCTGGTGAGTGACTAGCCACTCCTGAGTGTTGTGCCCTCACCGCGGGTGTGACAGTAAGAGCACTCAGTGGGTGGTGTCAACCCCACCCCGCAGGGGTTGGGAAACAGGGCTTACGGGCTGAGTGAATGGCCCAGGGGCTCCCTAGATGCAGGTGAGGTGGTGAATCCACATCTTCCTGGCCTTAAGTGCCATGTTCTCATCCTCCAGGCTGTGCGCATGCCAATCCTGAGGTCTGGTCCTGGCAGCTCAAGCTGCTAAGAAGGGTGGTGACACCGTCTCTGTTCCCTGAGAGGCCACAGGATGACAGGACACTGGCATTCACTGAGCATCCGGGATGCAGGGTGATCAGTGCTTTACACGACCTCTCTATAGTCCAATGAATTATACTTCAGGGAGGAAATATACCCATTTTATAACAGAGAAGCCAGGATCAGAGAGCACAGCAACACTCCAAGGTTGCACAGCTAGTAAGTGTTGGAGCTGGGACTTGGTCCATCTCACGGGACCTGGAACCTGGTGGGTTCGGTGCCACCACGGCCTCTCCTCTCCCTGGTGGAACACAGAAGTCCTGGACACTAGCAGGTGCTCAGGTTGTGGGGGGGACCCAAAACCCTAGCCCGGTCCACAGGGCTGAGTGTCCAGCAGCAGGTGGCCCAGGAAGGGAGCGGGGGATTCAGCTGAGGGTGTGTGGGGGCTCCAGCAAGAGCAGAGATGCAGCTCCACACAGATTGCTCATGACTGCAGGCAGGTAGCTGGGTTCACAGCCTGACGAGGCCTGGCTGCGTCTCTGTGGAGTCTCATTAAAAATCAAATTGGCCTTGAATTGTGGGAGTAACACTTTTTATTCTGATTTGAGCTTTACAAATTAGATTTCATAGGACATTTTAATCAGCTCTGTGTGGTGGATTTTCTCTCTTTCTCTCTCTCCCTGTCTCTTCAAGTTTTCTGTTGTAATTAGACTCTTTCTGGCACCAAAACAAGAGAGAAAAGGAAGGAAGAGATGACAGAAGAGGAAAGGGAGAGGAAGGAGGGAGCAGGAGAGAAAGAAGGGAGCCAGGGAGGAAGAAGAAAGGTGGACAGGAAGTATAGGAGGGAGAGGAGGAAGAGAGAAAGAGGATGGCAAGGGGAGAAGGGAAGGGAGGGAGAGGAGGGGAGGAAGGGAGAGACGAGCCCTCCCCCAGGCACCCCCAGCTCTCCTTGCTCTAAGGATGATTTCACAGTGCATTCTTTTATCTCAAAATCTTTCTGGGAAGGACAGTGTCAAAGCAGCCACAGTAGCCGCCAAAGACTGTGCTATCAGAAAGAATTATCAGGTTGTCATCTGGGAGCTGAAGGGGCCATAATGAGAAGGCCCTAAAGCAAGTAGTGCTGAGCACTCCCAAACGTCCCCTATTAAGAGTGGGTGACTGTCCCACCCCCCCTGCCCCCGTCCTGCTTCCTTTTGGTGGGAGGATGGGAGACCCAGGGTGAGGCTACCTGAGAATCAGAATGTGGGAGGCACGCCTGGGGGCAATGGTGAGTCTGGGACTGTCACCATGGAAACCAGGCTCTGGAGGACACTGGCCTCAATGCCACTGCCATGGAGGTGGGCTCTGAGTGGCCTCAATGCCACTTTGAAGGGTGTCAGAACCAGGAGTGGGGGCAGGCACAGATCCCTGGAATAACTTGTGGGGCAGAGCAGGGGGCCAGAGAGGGCCTGGAGTGCGGGAGGGTCTCCCAATGGGCTCTGAGCAGGCTCCAAGATGCAGAACCCACAGCGACCCCCTAAGGCTTCAGTGTTCAGGCTTTGTCTGTTGGGCTTGCTGTGGAAAGAATGTTTTCGGGGGAAGTGGGATCAAATACTCAGGATTATCTCCAAAACCACCCATGGAACACAATTAGTAAGATTTTGGGGGTGGTGGTGATAAGTATTATAATTGACAATTTTCTTTTTCAGTACAGTTTTAATTTTTGTGTGTCATGATTAAGCCACCAAAATTACTTGTTTCTTTTAAACCAGGTACGCTCTCTCAGATGGACATATTTTTTTCTTGCGGTGATGAGGCTGAAAGCCAGGCCCTTGTGCGTGCTAGGCAAGCCCTCGACTGCTAAGTGTAACATTCAGTTACTAAGTAGATGGAGTAGGCTAGAGTTGGGGTGCTGTGGGGAAGAGAAGGTAGAGGGGAGGACCCTGCTGTTCTCACCCAGGGGACAGACCTCAAGGCTGTTCTTGCCAAGGGTTCTTGGGAGCATATTTTGAAGCCACCAAGGTCAGTCACTGCAAAAGAAGCCTCCTTCCCCTTTCCTTTACTCCCTGCTTTCTCTTATATCCATTTTCTTTCCTACTCCAAAGATGTGAAATGTGAACAATCCTGGGATCATTTTTCATGACCTCTTGGAGGTGACCTTGAGAGGACATCACTCCTGGAGAGCCTTTGCTTATTCCATGCATGCTGACTGTGACCTGCCAGGAGGAGGCGCCCTGTTGTCATGTGAGAAGCAGGGGGCTTGCCCTGGAGGGTGCACTGCACCCCTTATCAAACCTGGAGGGGACCAAGATGGAGACTGATCAGGCACAGAGAGAGCGCTTCATCCTCCCTCTACATCTCTCAGACCTGTGCTTTCTTCTCCATTCTTCCTGCTACAACCCAAGCCGACAACCTCATTGCCTGGGTTCGTCCAGCAGACTCAGCAGCTTCTATCACCATGTCCAGTGGACATGCAGCCCTGCAGTTTTCTTGTTGAATCACCACTCCCCTTTGCCAGGGGTGGACCCTTTGTGGCTCCCTACTGCCTGTGGGACAACACTCCACCTCCTGGGTCACATGCTTTGCACAGACTGACTGGTCCCTGAGGCTTGCACGGCACCCCAGCTGGGTGCCACAGGTGTTACTGTCCCTTGTGCTCTCTGCTCCATGGTCCTGGGCTGTGTGTGCCCTCCTGCCTGGCCTTGCCTCCCTAAGCATCCGCTCCCACCACCTGTGGCCAAGATCTTTTCCCAAGGAACTTCTGGTACTCAGAGGGGTTTTCATCTCTCTTTCTCTCCTCTTCCCACCTCCCTGTTATTCCCCTTTTGGACCTTCCTCAATTTCTCCAAACCTTTATTGAGCATTTCCTCCATGTCTGGTGCTAAAGAAACAAAAATAAAGAGGAAGCAGCATGTAGCCTCCCAGAGAGCAGAAGCTGCAGCCATCTCTTTCCCCAGCATCCCCAGGGCTTGGCCCAGTGTGTGAACATCAGAGGCACCTCTGTTAAAGGACCTATTCTAGATTGTCCCCTGAAATCTGTGATTGCTGTAAGAAAATTTCTTTTGCATTATAAACTACTGACCAGGCAGATATTGTGCTGAATACATACACAGAAGGAGAGAGGTGAGACATAAAGGGGAAGGGCCAGAGTCTCGAGGACCCTGGCTTTATAGGAGGAAAAAGTCACTGAGCCATTCATGGGAGGCCTGCGGGATGTCAGGGCTGGGCCCGTGAATGTACACACTGCACGAGCAGCTTGTGTCAGTCATTCGTGTCCACATTTTATAGGTGAACTAAATGCTACAACTTTGGTTCCCCAAAGGCCCTGACTTAACTCGGTTTGACAAGATTTTTGACTGTACCATAGTGTAAAAGAGACACACATGCAGTAGAAACTGCACCATGACTTTACATTTGGAACTTTTCTTGGGCTAGCAATGTAGGGCCCAATCCTCTTTTGTGACCCTGGGCAGTGGTAGTAAGCCACAGCTACAGGTAGCCATACAATCACAAGGGGAAACAACTGAGACACGGGAGTGCTGTGGTGCTAAGCTTCGCTGTTTGGCCTGTTAGGGGGATCACATGCATTTCCAGTTTAAGATATTTCCATCAGGGGTTTATTGAGATGCAACCCCACTGTAAGTGGAAACATCTCTACAATAAATAATATTTTAGTGTCCTAAGATTTATAATAGTTAACTTGTACTGAATTTCAAGCATGTGATGAGAGCTTTACATGGATTATTTTATTGTACTCTCCTGAGTCTTGTGACATGAGTGCCATACCAGACCTGTGTGAAGATGAGCTTGTCTGAGGCCCAGGGCACTGGCAGTGAGAAGGAACATCAGGCCTTGAACTCTGGAGCCTGTGCTGCATCCTGAGCTAAGATCCTTATTTGGATCTTAGGATGCAGGTCTTATGCCCTGGGAGCTCAGAGAACCTGCCTTAGCCTCTGTCTCCTGGTGCTGCCCTTGGCCAGTCCTGAAGAAGGGTGTGAACCAGCTCCCGTCATTGGTTTTGTGTTGTCTTCAGGGGCAAAGTCCTCTGGATGGGTCTGAGCCACTGTTAGCTTGGGACACCCCTTGAGAAGGTGAATGTGGGTATGCAGGTGCTGCAGCTCACCACCCCACAACCACTCCAGCCCACAGAACCAACCCCTCTGTCCTTTCATCCAGCCCTTCGGGATAGAGGCAGGTACAACAGTGCTAATGAGTTGGCCCAGGGAATCACACTCACCTGGGTTTGAATCCTAGCACCTCCACTAACTTGCTGGGCCCTATTTTTCCTATCTGTAAGACGGGGACAATAGCACCCACCTCTGAAAGTCATTGTGGAGATTAACAGGGAGAGTACATCTGGACTACTTGGCTCCAGGCTTGGCTCACAATAAGTACTTGGTAGAAATGGGCCTTTCTCATTAGGAATGCTCCTGTTCCTCTCCCAGTGCTGCCCTTTGCCTTCAACACCAGGCTGTGGGCTGTTGAGCTCCGTGGAAGTGGAGTGGAGGTCGGGGGGGGGAGCCCAACCTGGAAGGGCAGATGTCTCTTTATTGATACGATGGGGAGACAAGGAGGGCTAATTAGTATCAATGACTTATTGAGGAAACTCTGCTTCTCTAAAGACAAGAACAGATTGTCCTCTTGGGAGAGGGAGCATGGCTTAGCCTTTGTGTCTCTCTCAGTGGGTCTTGGGCCAGTGTTTGGGGTGGACCTGCTCCAATATTGGAGGTGACCAGCCAGCTGTTATAAGCCATGCCCTGTTGGGGGAAGAGGGGTGGCAGAACTGTCTCACATGACTGCTCCAGGTCCTGGCTTGGTGGGGGTGGGGGTCCTGGCCAGCGAGGGCCAGCTTGGTTCCCTGTCTGACCAGTGCAGAGTCAGTTTCTATCTGTGGAAAAAGGCTGTGTGTGTGCATTTGGCACAGGGCGCTGGAGCAGCTGGGATGGAAACACACTGAACTCCCACTCTTGGGTTAGCTGTCTGCAGAAAAACTTTCCTGGTCGCAGCTGTGGGAGGATGCTCTTGCCCCAGGAGGGGAGGGGTAGAACTAGGGGCCCAGGGACTCGGACAGAGTTTTGCCAGAACCCCAAGATGACCGCCCCAGTCTGCACATCTCCCCTGCACATCCTAGCTGCTGTGGCCTGGGTAGGCCTGGAGCCCTTGACCAAGAAGTGCTGGAGTTGGAATCTGGGTATGGGGACCCCTGCAGTGCTCTCTGTCCTAGCTCAGCAGGAACAAGGAGCAGGAGGAGGCAGAATGCTGAGTAGGTGTGGCTGAGAAGGACAGAGAAGGGTAGCTTGGCGGGGCCGCCCCGATGGGCCACAAGTGCACCCAGGAGGTGGTGCCCAGTCAGTGGCTGGAGCAGTGGGAGGAAGTGAGCAGGCGGAGGTGGCAGGTGGTCCTGCAAGGGACAGGTGCAGCCCTGCCCAGGAAGGGGGGCCCCTGGCAAGCTGTGGTCTTGGGATGGTGCTGTGGGGGGCAGGCAGATGGTGTCCTTCCACCTCAGTCTCAGCACACATAGTGGTCTGCCCCGCCATCCTCATCTCTTTAGACTCCCAGGGTCCCAGGCTGTCCCCTCACCTCTTTTGAGGGACTGTCAGCCCCATTAGCATGGAACAAACAGCCCCCATCTGGCTCGGGAGATCCCGCAGTCTTCCAGTAAAACACTTAAAATGCTGAAGACCCCTGGCTTCTATACACTCCTTCGCTCTTCTGGTCCTCTGAGGCTACCCTGCAATGCTCAATTATTTCCTGGGGAGAGGGGAGGCATTCTAATGTAGAAGGCTGAGGTTACAAGGGCCACATCATAAAGTAGCACTCCAGGGGCTGGCTGCTAGGCACGCGTGCATTCAGGTGTGTTTAGGGGACAAAAGAAATCGTTCTCTCGGCCCAGCCCTTCCTCAGCTAGAACTGTCTGGCCTCTATTCCTTGTCAACCATTTCACATTTTGATTGAACAAATTTTTCTTATTTTAACAGGATGTTGAAAAGCCTCTGATGTAGAATTTTTGGAGCAATTTTTTCCTGCGGCTTCAAGGCTAGCTGAAGGAGCCAAGGTGGAGATGTGCAAGCCTTTGTGGTTCTGGGCCCTCTGACCCCTCTCCTTCTCCACTTTCTCCTCTTCCTCCCTTCCCTCAGCACCCCACCTTCCTTGGACCCCCTCGCCTGCACAGGGCCTGCCCTGCCCTGCTGTCAGGGCATCCAGAAGCTCTGCAGAGGACAGACCCAGAGCTCACAGTGCTGTGTTCTCTGTGTGCAGAACAGGTAGTAAAACAGCCAGAGTCCCCAGGCCCATGGTAGTTGGCATCTCCCCATGCTGGGCTCAGAGAAGCCAAGGAACTCACCCATCCCAGCCACCTACAACCCTCAGCTCTCACTTGCTTGGGGACACATTCTGGCCTGTTGCCAGCCCATAGGTGAAGGTCTCCATACTGTGGCTGCAGAATGTGGGGTAAGAGATAGCATTGACTGGTTAATATGAAGGGTGTGGGATGAGGGGTAGTTGCCATAGCCCAGGCACACAGTCTGTACTGAGCCTGACACTGGGTGGGGTGAGGGGTGCCAGACTTCCCCCTATCGCTCTGCCATCCTGTGTTGGTCCATGCTTGGAGGTCAGCAGGGAGAGGAGATGGTTCTCCCATTTCCTGAACTGGCTGCTTTGCCTGACCTTTGTCCCAGCAGCAGGTCATGAGAGTCCCTGGATGGTCTCACATTTAACCACAGATTACTACACTACCAGGGGCCAAGCGATGGGTCTTACGGAGAGGTCAAATTAAGTTCTTCTAGGGTTTAAGCAAAGCATGTGCCAAGCATGGGAGCTGGGGAGTGGGGAAAGAGAAGGCTTCCTGGAAGTAATGGTGACATGAAGTATGTGATGCGGGAGAAATGTCATGTTAGAGAAGAAGTACAAACAAAGTTATGAGTGGCGAATAATCCTCAGCTGCCTGCTTGGAGTACACAATCCATGGGTCACCTGCCAGGGCCTGTGTCCTGGACAGCAGAAAGAACACAGAGTTAGTGTGAACCTTGGTCTCTTCATCTGCAAAATAGGATGACAACCTTAGTTGCCAAAGCTGCTATGAGGATAATAGCTATTTTGTTAAAATATCCTGGCAAGTGGAATATGTCTCATAAAGGATTATTTTCATCACTGTCCGTGAGTCTCTTCTAAGCCTGGGACTGTTAAAACTGGGGCCACAGTGGCACCTGCCATGAGGGGCCTGGGGGCTGAGAATGGCGCTCTTGCAAATCTGAAGCTGGACCTATCAGAAGTCTGCTCCTTCCCCTCAGTGGAGCAGGTGAGAGGGCAAATGAGGGGACTTCAGGGGCCTGCTGCTTTGGGCACTGCTGCGCTCCCACTCCCCCGGGCCTGTCTCAGTCTCCTGGAGCGTCAGGTCAGCCATGCGGAAAAGGCTCAAATGTCACTGTCTGCTCTGTTATTAGTGACCAACTGGGGAAGGCTTAAGAAAACGAGTATAGGGATATTTATCGCCAGCTTTCTCCCAGCCTGGAGCTTGCAGTAAATTGCCTCTTACGCGATTAAGGAAAGCGGTCCTGTCCTGAGATGCAAGCAAATGGGAGGAAGGTAGAAAGGAGCCAGCTTAGCAGCCCCTAATGACAGCAGCACAATGCCAGGTGTGGAAGGAAGGGACTTCTGCGGTTTTCCTGCTGCTCATCCCAGAGCCAGCTCCTAATGCAGGAGAACAAGCGTCAGAAAATTTCTGAAATGCCCTCTTGTGACCTATTTATGGGTGCAAAGTTGAGGATGATGGCGACAAACTAGGCCATTGACTGACTTCTACCTAATAAATCTGATTTTATGGAGCGGGGGAGGGATGTCAGGGATTGTGCCATCCCTAGGAATAATGCCCTGGTGGCCTCAGGGAGGAGCAGGAGCAGCCTCAGCAGTCTCCAAAGGCCCAGGCTACATGTGGGGTGCAAAGGAGGGACTGATATATCTTCCCCTGACCAGGAGCTTAGCACCTGGAGGAAGTAGATGTATATGCGCCAGGAGCTGGAACAAAAGGCCCTCTTTTTAACACCCAAATGAGGTAAAAACAAAGTCCCAAGGAAAGAGTAAGGGAGTGCTGGCTTCTGAAACGGCCTATAAGGGTAGAGGAGGGAAGATTTCCTGGAATGGAGATAGCCCAAGTAAAGCACGGGGATCAGACTGTGTTCAGAGAATAAAAGCAGTGGTGTCACAATGCTAGACCTGACCCAGCATTGCTGTGTGCCCTGGGGAAACTGCTCAGTACCTCTGAGCCTCAGTTCCCCTTGTGAGGTAGTAAGCACTACTTCTAGGTTTCTTTGTGTAATTTTGTGTAAAATGCTCAGCGCCCTTCTGGTCCTCTGTGATGGCAGCTGTCACTGTCACTAAGAACCTGGTGCAGTTGGTGCATGGAGCACATGTGTGAGGCTGTATTTTAGTACTGCCAGTCTAGAAAGGTGTGGAGTGTAACTGTATGGGCCCTCAGGCACACGCCAAGGTGTTTGTATCTAATGAGAAATCATCAAAAGTTTTGGACCCGTGTCTTAAGAGTTGGGTTTTAGGAAGACCACAGTTGTGACAGTGAGGAAGGTGGATAAAGAAGGATAATCTGAAGATGGGAAGACTGATCGGGAAGATTTTACTGTCATAGGGCTCAGGCTAAAGCTGCATCAGTGGGAACAAGAAAATGGATTTAGGGGCCATTTGGAGGCAGGATTGATGGCACTTGATGGGACTAAGGGACGTGGAGGCTGACAGGCCCAGCTCACAGGACAGAGTGAATGGCTAATGCTGGAGCCATCTGCAGGCTCAGGAGAAG
The DNA here is from genome assembly GCF_000247695.1 of Heterocephalus glaber. The sequence continues at coordinate 686,647 of NW_004624812.1, forward strand.
CGGTTTGAGGTGAGGCGGTGAGTTCAGCTGTAAGTGTGTTGATGGAGGGGCTCCTGGAATCTCTCAGTGAAAATGTCCTTGATGTAGCTGGGTTTATCCTTTATGTAGTTGGAGTGAGAAGAAGGTGTGAGTAACAGACCTACTGGGCAAGCACTCTGGGACGGGCAGCATTTCTACAGCATGTTTTCTCATTTGGTGTTGAACTGAAAATTCATTTCCAAAACTGGAAAGTTACAGACACTGATGTGGCTGTCCGAGAGGGACAAGGTTAGTTTAGGCTCAGATTATTTGGACCAGCTTCCTGTGTGAGACTTCTAACTTTTGCCAACATTAACACAGGTTTAGAGTTCTTTTGGAATGGCAAGGGGTCATCTAGCCCAGTCTTTGATGAGACCGGGACTAAAAATATCAACAGAAGATCTGAGAAGGGGTACAAGATATGTGTGTGGGTCTCCTAGACCTCTGGTGGGAGAGAGACTTGGGAAAGCTTTCAACCCAACATTGGCATTTGTAGCAACTGGTAACTTGCTTCTGATGCACAGGTGAGGAGAAACTTGCCAGTATTGTGAGTGTTTCAAAAACTGCGCTAGAGTTTTGTTTGGGCTTACTGAGGAGAGCCTGGCTGCTCTTTCCAGGGAGCAGAGTGTAGAGGCTCCTTCTCCCACCCTTATTTCTTGCCTGAGCTGAGGCAGCCTGGCCAGCCTGTAATTGTACCAGCCTCACACTCTCCCTCTAGGACACACAATCCTCCAAGGTTGTCCTGGACAGTGTGGACTTTAATGAAGAGCAATTGGGTTGGCCAAGGCAGAGTGAGTCCAAAGTCACTATAAATCCTTTGCCTGCTGATTATCAGCCTTGCAGCCCCAGCTGGACCCTGCCCTGTGCTCATTAATGGTGGGAGAGGGATCTTTCCATTGATCCAGCAGAGGCCTGGATGCTGGGAGGACACTGGTAAGTGCTGCTGCAGACAGTGGCTCTTCTGTGCCCATGAAGGGCCCACCCAACCTGCCTGTGGTCACCTGGAGGTGGACTGGACTGGGACTGCACAGCAGTGTGGCTTTGTGGTGGTGGCGAATGGAGCAGAAGGGAGCTGTTCTGCATGTTTTCTCAGGCCTGCGGCTGTCTGGTCCTGAGGCATAGGCAAGTTCCTTTCTTTGTGGGCTCCCTGGCTGCTGTGATTTCCAGGCTGGAATAGGCAAGGCACTCACTGAATCAACCTAAGAGGAGAAGAGAGCAGCAGGGAAGGAGGGAGGAAGTGGTACTAAAGAGCAGGGATAGAACTATGTGGAGGGTCATTACTCCCAGAGGGAGCTGAAGGTCTGGCCCCGGGCAGAGAGTGTGTCCACTGTCAGCCCCTAAAAGGCAAAGGCTTGGGTACCAAGAGGCTAGATTGGAGGCGAAGCTCCAGATCAGCTGACTCCAGGAAGCCCAGTGTCTTTCACTACCTTTTCTGGAGGCTACAGTACCAATACCCTGCACTGAGGCCCAGAAGGGAACAGTGTGATGCAGCTCTGCTGCCTGCCTCTCAGGTGTGTGCCCTTGGGCCTGACTCTGTCCTTCCCTGAGGCTTAGCTTCCTCCTCTAGAAAATGCAGAGTCCAGACCTGGAGTTAACCTGTCAGCCTCTTCCTTCCTCCCAATGCTTTATGTTTTAATTTATCTGAAGTCCTATTTTGGGGGACCCTTGGGCTGAATATAATAAAATGGAGGCACAAAGAAATAAATGCAAATCTTTCAAAGACTCTAGGTTTGTTTGGGGAACATCCATTTCTAAACATTTTTTAAAATAAACATCTTAAAATAATCATTTTATGTGGCTGTAGGCCTCATTAGTCAGAATGGTTCTAAAACTTCTACATGCATAAGAATTAACTGCAGAATGAGCTAAAGGTATAACTTTCTGAGCTCCAGCTCAGAGATTCTGAGGTGTTGTGGTCTTCACTGGACCAAGGAATCTGCATTTCAATGGCTCCTTCACGGGGACTGGGGTGGTGCTGGTAGTGGTGGGAGCTGGTGGGGGTGTGGGGGAGTGAGGTGGTTCTGGACCATCCAAGTCTCACAGTATGCAAGCCACACAGAGCTTGAGGGCTAAGCTCTCTCTAGTTTTGGCTCAAGATCACTGTGTGTCCTTGAACAAGTTGCTGTCTCATGCTAATTTTGCTTGGTTTTCCCAGTTGCTCAGCAAAGGCATTGGACAAAGTCAGTGAAACTACTCATGTCCTATCAAGTTTATGGAACCCTTTTATCAGTGGACTTTCACATGGAACCCCAGTGTATAAAATGGGTAGAGGCAGAGCTGAGGTACAGCTGGAGGACCGATTTCTGTCCTACAGTGGAGTCCAAGGTTTCTCTGTTCAATGTTCAGGGTATAATTTTGATGGATGTGGGGGGAAGGCATGAAGGGCAGCAGAGCTCCATCCCACTTCATCAGCACAAACTCAAAACCTGGACCCTGAGACACTGTGTGGTTAAGGAAGATTGTCCTGTCACTAACCCTGCACTGAGAACCGCAGCTTAAACCTGGTGCTTAGAAGTCTTCAGGTGGCTGCAGAAGTTGCTCCCAATGGAAGTAAATCATCTTTGTGCAATGTTCTGAATCTCTTCCCTCTTAGGGACTAGGCACAATCGACTCTTAATTATCTTCGTTAATGGAGAGGAGCAAGGGTGTGAATAATCCAAATGATGGACAATCCAAAATAATGAATAATCCTAAATCACACTTACTTTTGACTTTGGAATGCATTTTGATATTCATGTTTGAATATGGATGTATTTGATGTCCTTGGAATTGTTAATACTTAAACAGAACACAAACTGCACAGCCCTCCTCGTCTCCTACTCAGCTGGTGAAGAACATCACCTCTGGTCCTGGCCCAGCGCTAATGTTGACTCTGCCCTCCCCTCCCAGTGCATCTATCTTTCTGGCTTACACCTTTCCTAGGAGGGGATGGGGATATTAACTGGTTTTTCCCTTTAAAGGACTTCCATTCCCTTTGGGCCTCATGCAAATAAGAGCAAAATAAGAAACTGTGAAATGTTAGCAGAGGACTTCATTAAGCAATCTTGGTGATAGCATTTGCCAGGAAAGGAGATAATTTGCCAACAGATAATTGAGAACTGACTATATATGTGTCCTAATTAAAAAAGTGATTCTTCTCACTGCCCTGGGATTCTGGGCCCAGTCTTCCAGTTGATTTGGGATATTAACCACAGCTAACTTTTGTATACAGTTTATTCTTTACAAAACATTTTACATACATTATCTTACTTAATCCACTCTCATGGCACCCCAAGGAGAAGTTGCGATCATTGCCCTGATGTAGAGGCTTGAATGGCTAAGACTCAAAGCTGTTGCTCCGCTGTCAGTACCTCTTCCCCACACAGCCTTCTTCAACCTGACTCTGCTTCTTTTGTCATCACCAAACAGGGGCCCTGGCAAGGGCTTGATCATTTGCATCAACCCCAGAATGCAGCAGCAAAGAAAGCAAAATTAACTGACAATGACGGCCCTTCTCTGTTCAAAGTGGACATGCTTATCGAGGAGAGATTTTATGCTAGAAGCACCTGAGAAAAAGAAGAGAGTATGTGGGCTGCCGCGGGTGCCTAGGATGAGAAGACTTTTCTTTCCTTTTCAGGGGGCTCAGGCTGAGTGGCTGAGCCCTGGTATCTCAGGACACAATTTGGTGGCAGGGGGATGGCATTGTCAGGGACAGAGCTGGACGAAAGCAAGAGTAGCCCCCAGTCCAGGACAGCAATTCACAGCTACTCCAAGAGATAGAGAACCTTTCCCTTTTATAGATCAGGGCAGGGAGGCTCAGAGAGCTTAAGTAAATTGTCCAAGGTCACACACAGTATGTGTAGGCGCTGGGAATTGAGCCACTGGATTCTGGTTCTTGCCTTTGTTTACGCAGCAGTACTGGGTCAGCACAGGGTTTTTGTTCTGTGTGGTTTTTTCATTAGGAAGCAGAGACTGATTACTGTGCCCCCTGACTGCCCCCAAGCTGTGCTCCAAAAACAGATAGAAAGCTCATGGGATATCTGCTACTTCCTGGTCCCCAGGCATGGCCCTGCCTCTGATACTCATGGTGCCCTTGGGGCTGAGATGAGCTCAGTGAAGCATAACTTAGGGCAAAACATCTCTGCCCCCAGTCAGAGGGATAGCCGTTTTTAACCTTACCCTGGCACATCCCCACACAAAGCTCTGAGTAGCTTTCTTAGCTCCACCCTGGCTGGGTGAATAATGACTTCCATTCCCTGCACTGTTGGAGCCTTGGGCCTTTGCAGCAGCCACAGTAGTGCTGAGCCACTTATTTGTTGTGAGACAACCCAAGAAGGGCCAGGTGGTGCCTGGCTAGATCCTTCTGCTGGGTATGGAGTCAGGGAGCAGCAAGTGGCTGCCATCTTGGGCGATGTGGCTCTATTCCCACTTGCCTGGAGACATCTCTATCTTCTAGCTGGAGTGCCTCTGGAGATGCCAACAGCTTCTTTAATAGGAGCGTAGTCACTCACAGCTTCACTGGAGAGAACAGAACAGCTTTCAAGCCTCCTCCCCTAAACGCAGCAATATTTGGTAACACTTGGCGTCTTGCGGGGAGAATTCATGTCTGTAATTAGTTACTGTATATCACCGTTAGTACTCTGCTCAGGATTTACTGGGCAAATACCATTTAACTGCACAATAACTACAGGTCCTTGCTGCTTATTGGGTAATTTACTAAGGCTGGGAGAATGGGGCAGGAGGGACGTTGAATAGGAGGTATTGTAACCTCTTGAATCAAACTTTATGAGTTTGGCTTTGGCAGGGAGGCGGCTTCTTGCAGCCAGCTCTCATTGCTTTGTTTTGCAGAGTTGGCTGGTAGGTTGCTTCCTTCCTTTTATTCATTACAGGAGGAGAGGTCTGGGATTAGGGTCTGGAGCTGTCCAGGCTACCTGGGGTTATGGTAGTGGTTTTGATGGAGAGGTCTTTGGCAGCAGGTACCCAGGCTGCTTGACCTGGGGGCTCCATCCAGCTCTGCCATTTACTCCCTCCAAGGGACCCCTTTCTGTATCTGGGCCAGTTGGTGGGGAGTGAGGGGAGCTGTCTTTGGCTGGCAGCATCTACATAATCTCGAAACCCTCTCTTCTCTAGTAAGTGTGGGTGTTTCTTGGGCAGCAGCCATTCCTGGACACTTGGCCGACATTCCCAGCCGTAATCTGTTTGAGCAAAGTCTGTCTTTGTTTGGCCGGGTGCTGTCTAAACTCCTCTAACCTATTTAGGCCACGGAGAGAGGAAGAGACACAATAATGAAAAACTTAACGTGCAACATTGCCTTACGCAATCTAATAAATTACTTGGTAGCCGGCTGCCAGCTCGGACTAAGCCCAATATTGCCTGCAGTAATTATTTGGATCAAATGCAGTTTATCTGCTTCATATTTGTGCTTCTGTGCTCAGTGGTAACTTATAAATGTCATTGTGGTGTTTATTTGTTATAATGAAACTTAATGGCATTGGAAGCTAGGAGCAGAGCTGGTGGGGCGGCAGGTTTAAAACAATCTCTTCATCTCTGGAGAAGGAATGAACCAAGATAACATGAAGCTGCCCTGCAGGGAAGAGATTTACAGGGACGCTTGTGTCCTTGTGCTGTGTGGTGGACAGGAGAGAGCCAGGAGCTCCAAGCTGGCACAAGGGGAGCTGTTCTTGCCTCCAGGGACATCCATCAGGAGCGAGAAGTCTTGGCTGTGTTGAACCCAGCACCACCCCATCTGTCCTTGCTCCCTCTCCCAGAGCTGTTGAGGGGCTGAGGTGTTTAATCTTCACACCACCTAATGGCTGGCCCAGATAAGTGATGCTCACTGCCCAGGGTCCTGGGAGGGTGAGGCCTTGATGAAAGGAGCTGGTAATTAAAACCCCAGGATGACTGTATGGAGGACACACAACCAGGGGGAGGCCTGGGAGGAGAGGGGGAGGAAGTGGAAAGGATCCTTGAGGACCTGATGAGGGGAGGACAGGGCTTTCTTCTTTGGCTCAGGAGGGTGCACTGGTGGTAGGAAGCCCAAGGGGTGTTCAGACCAGGGAAGAGCTAACAGGGTTGGAAGGCAAGGCATTCCACTGGCTCCGTAGTCACACCACAGGCAAAGATGGGCCGTTCAGTACATAACTCTAGTTTTGGCTTCATACAGTTCTGGGCTCTGCCATTTAACTTTTTTTCTTTCCTGAATTTTAATTCTTTACGTGGACAGAGGGAATAATAATGGACATCTCTTAGGATTGTGGTGATGATTAAATGAGGTGATGTTCATATAGTGATGAATGTGGCATCTGGCGCACTGTAAATGATAAGTGACTGGCTGTGGTGGCGGTGATTGGCATATAGTAGATGTTCCATAAATGTCTGCTGAATGGATGAATGAATAATAGTGCCTCCCACTTGGATGCATTACAAACCCCCTTCCAAGCACCTGAGCGTGGACTTGGACCTTGCAATATTCAAGGTTAATTTTCTTTCTTTCTGTTTTTTTGTACTGGGGATCAAACTTAGGACCTGGCACTTGTGAGGCAGGTGGTGGAAGCACTGAGCTAAATCTCCAGCCCAGGGCTGATTTTCTTATGCCCATTTTACAGTGTGAAAACCTCCTGTAACCACACTCAGTATGTTTATAGTTGTCTGGAGCAATGCTACATAATTTTAGGGAAAAATCATTTGGTTAGCTTAGTTCTCCTGCCTACAGCCCAGCTATGGAATTCCAAGACATAATTCCATTTTGGCCTCTGGTCACATGATGGTGTGATTCTCTAGATCAAGAAACATCCTGGGAGCTGAAAACACCCTGGGAGGAACAAACATCTACTCAGTTCCTCATTGTTCTTGGATTGTTACATCTTGTTTACGCAGGATGTACTGAACTCTCTGCAAGTCATTTGTTACATTTGTTTCTCCCGATGTACTGAATTAAAGGTGCGGTAAACTGGAGACTTTTGTCTTTGCTGCCCAGAGCGGCACTGATCAGACCCAAAGCTCAGCTTCTTCTCAGTCTCATTTTTCTACCTTTCCTGTATAATAAGTTAATTTGCCTTGTGCTGCCGTGGCTCGCGGGAGACTAGGACTTACTGCAGAGGTTCTACTAATGTCCCCTTTCCCTGTTCCCTACAATAGTAAGTTGCCCAAGGCTGGTATGTGGAGTGGGCACTGGTTCTCCTGGGTGGGAGGGGAGGGCAGGGAGGCTGAGCCCATGTACCCTCACCAGCAGCTCCAGCTCCCTGGAGACCAGGATAGGGCCTGTGATGACCTCCCTGGCCCAACCCAGAGGTGGGTGAGTGGGGCTCTTTCTGACCATTTCATCTCAGTACTGCATTTAGCCATTCTCTCATGAAATATTCATGTTTCTCCCCTTGGTGACATGTTCATACGGGGCTCTAACACCATAAATATGGATGGAGATTATTAGTCATTGTTATTTCTCCCACCAGTACACCTCCTCCCACAATACACCTCCTGTTTTGAACTCAGCACTGAATTGGTGATATTAACCTGGAACACTAATAACGATGCTGTGCATTTTGTGCTACTTTATACTGTTTCAGAGCACCTACACAACTATTATGCATATTTTATCCTTATAATAAATGCATGGAGGAAACAGGGCTAGCACTGTGAATACACCCATTTCACAGATGAGAAAACTTGTCAAGAGAGTTCAAGGTCAAGGTTACATGCCTATTCAGTCACAGAACTAATTTATTTGTTTTGCTTCCTAGTGAAATATCTCTGGGAAACAGAGCATGTTCACTTCATTTAAATCAATAACAGCACTACCTTATTTGTGTTGTATTCTACATTTTATAAAGAGTATTCACCTTGCAAGGCAGGCAGGATTTATTCTAGTTTCACAAAGGTCACACAACTAGGTAGTGGTAGATCTGGTCTTAAAAAATTATTCCCCAAAGTGGATTCCAAGGCACAAGATGGTCAACGCATGCTACAGGACAAATGAGTTTGGGACATCTTGTGAACCATGTTCCTTCCCTGTTTGGTGGTTCATCCTGCCCTTTAGCACATTAAAGTCTCTGCGGCTTTCTCTGGGAGAGACTTGTTTAATTAGGTCTCACCCAGCCTTCCCTCACCTTATCTAACCACGGAGGCTGTATTTCACAGAAAACCTATTAACATGCTATAGAAATGCTGCTCCAGGGAAGTGTGGGTGCACCATCCCCTGTCCCCTGCATCTTCCAAGGCAGGGCTGGGGGAGGAGGATCAAGGAAGGCGAGGACAGGAAGCAGGCACACTTCTGGGGACTATCAGAGCCAACCCCTCCCAGGCTGTCTCCTCTGCGTCCTGCGTCTCCTGGGCAGTGAGTATTATACACACTCACTTCAGCCTGTATCTGAGGCAGGGTCGGAGGGACCACCTGAGAACCGAGTGGGGTCCTTGGGCCAGGCATGCTGGGCAGATGGGGGACAGCAGTCCTAGGCCACAGGGGATGTGTAATGGGACACATGATAGGTGCTCGGTCACATCTGTTCTTGATGGCAATGGGAGATGTCACCCCATTCTCTTTGCCATAACACACAAAGCTGCCCAAAACAGAGTGAAAGTAGGTGGACCAGGGTTTTCCCCTCAGCTTTATGCAACAAATCATACGCTTTTAGGTAGATGACTCAGTCTCTCTGGTGCAGTTTCTTTATCAACAAAATAGGGGTAATTGGGTACTGTGGGTTTAGCTCAGTGGTGCTGCCACCTGCTTCACAAGCACAGGGTCCCGAGTTCGATCCCTGGTACACAAAAAAAAACAATAGGGGTAAAACTACCAACCTTGTAAGAAGGTGGGGATTAAATGATCCAAGTGTACAAAGTGCCTCTCTCATCCCACATCTGCATGGATCAGCTCTACTCCCTTCTCCCTCTTTCTTGAAGTGCCCAGTGTTGTTCCTGTCAGGGCAAATGCCTTCCCCCCAGATCGGCACCCAAGAGCATGCTGTCTGTACAGCTCTTTGCTCTTCCACCACCCTGCCTTCTGTTCTTTTAGTCCATGCCTGCCTCCCCACTGGACTCAAAATTCTTTGAGGGTCATTGCTGACTCTGCCAGGTCCACCTGGATCCAGCTTCCAGTTGCCAGCATGGGCAACCCTTTTCCTGAGGGCTTTCTTTTAGGCTGTGGAGCCACTCTGCCCTCATAAAGAGCAGGTCAGAGGTGCTGGGAATTAACAGCAGCCCTACCAAGCGTCCCTCAGCCCATTCCCCACAGGACCTGGGGTATAAATACCCCTCCTTGGGTACCCTTGGCTTGAGGCATGTGTTCTACAGCACTCCCCAGAGTTGCCTTTGGGACTAGGCTTCAGGCACTCATGGGGGCAGCAGGCTGGCGATGCCCCTGAGTTGACCCCCTTTTTCTATGTCACTCCCCTACAGTCCTTCTGCCACCCCCATACCTTCAGAGGAATGATGACTCTCAAGTCCTTGCTTAGGTCATCTAAGGGTCTGCTTCTGGGGTAACCTGACCTAAGGACACCCCACAGCACTAACACACAGTGGGCATCTGGTAAACCCCTGCATCAGACAGAAATGAGCCATCAGAACAGACATAAGCATGACTCTCAGTCAGCACAATGAAGACTGCAGGCTGGCCTGAGTGGCAGACCTGAGAAGTGGCCAGGGGAATGCCTGCTTCCTTCCACATCTGGGAGCAGCCACAGCCAGCAGCTTACCTCTGTACCAGCTCCACCCTACTCCTGGTCAGACCTTGGTGGGTGCAGAGGAACCATGGTCCAACCTCCTTCCTGGACAGGAGAGCAGCTTGTGTGGTGTGTTGAGATCCTTTCATGAATAATGATTGAGAAGTGCTGCTCTTTACTACTAAGAAAGTGGTTATTCCTAGTCCATTTGATTCGGAGGTGGAGACTATTACATTGCTCTATTTATCCCACACTCGCTACGCAGTTACTGAAACTGTCACCGTGTCCTACATTCCATAGACCATTATGTGTATTTTAAACCATTATATAAATGGACTTGATTTGGTACTTCTGAATGTCATTAAACTCCTCCCATACCAGTAACAACATCGTTTCCATAGAAACGAATACATTTCAGAAGGGAAGGTACAGGGAAGAAGCAGACGGAGTAGGGGGAAAACTCAGCCTCCTGATTGCTGCTTCCAACTCGAGGGGCCCGGTGCTGTGACATGACCACTCCATGGAGGTAGAGCAAGATCCTCCAGGTTTTTATTGACTTTCTTTTGATAAAAGCCCTAGATAATTCATCTCAGCCTGCACCTGTTCATTCCAGTGCACAGCTTTGAAAACTTTATGGCACTGCAGGCCATCAAGCACTCTCATTTATTCCCACTCCTCTGTGCCTTTTTGCAGACCCTGGGAGGAGCTGGAGGGAGGTTCTCAGCATTTGATGAGTTCAATGAAGCTTCAAGGCCAGTGGAAGATGGAAGGAAGGAGAAGCCAAATGGAGAAAGGAGGCCTACTCCGGACGTGGGGGAGTCCTCAGGATCTTGCCAGTGGTTGTTACCCAGCTCACTCAGTCCACTTGCCATCAGTGCAATTGAGATGCTAAGATGAAGACTTCAGATTGAAGGGGTGTTATGTTTGGAGCTCTTTATGAGAACCTGGCTGAGGAGCTGCCCATGGCCTTGGCAGACAGCGTACTTCCGGTCTTTGGAGGGACTCAAGCATAGATTGCAAGGACCTCATAATAAAAACAGCTAAATAGCCAAATAAAAATGTTCTCTATGACACACCTTGCTTGGCTTAGTTTGGTTGGATTTTCCTTCCCTGTTTCCATGGCTCCTTATTGGTGCCTGAAATTGTGACACTATTATAATTGCTTATGTGTTTGTTATCGTTGCTGCATCTTTACATGCAGTAGGCACAGAGAAGGCCCTGGATGTGTGGTTTGTGAATTAGTGGGTTCCCAGCACCACAGGATTCACTGGGTCCTTGCATACATTGGTACTTGGCAGGGCTGTTGACTCCATCAGAAGAGGGTATGGCCTAGATGATCTTTGGTCCCTTCTGGCTTCAAGAAGCCATACTGATGTGTTTCTAAGCCTACTTTGACTATTCCTAGGATTTGAATTGAGATTTCTCTGACTCTCTAGCCACCATTCTTGACCACTAAGCATACAAATTACAATGCTAAAACAAAAACCAACACAAAAACAGCCACAAAAACAACTGATATGAAATGTATGCAGTCTCCGAGGTGGACGTGAACATTCCTGAGGTCAGGAACTACATACAGCCTCTCTGGGCCATAGGTAGAGATGACTTTATCTGTTTACTCATGTTGATATTTGAAGGACATACTTCCCTTCTTTCTCCACAGGGATCCGTGCTGCTTGTCTCTTTCAAAACATAACCGAAAACGCACTTGCAGCAAGCAGTTTTCCTTAATTGACCCACTCAACCATGTCACCTTCAGACTTCAAGGACTTAGCACAGTGAAATATATGTAGTACTAGACTTAGGGTCAGAAGTGTAGGTTCAAGCTCAGCCCCTGGTTGTGTTACATGGGGCAAGTCACACGCCTTTCCTGAGTCACAATCTCCTTTTCTTCAGGTGATTGATTGATTTTGTGTTTTTGTGAGCGTCTATGGTTTTCAAATCATTCCGTCTCAGGATGTTGGAGTCACTGACCGGCTGCAGAGAAGGTCACCATCCTCATTCTGCCATTGTCCAGCCTATGCTGCCTGTTGTGCTAGGCTCCTGGGTATAACAGAGACCCAGTGGAGTCTACTGCCTAGCTGGGGAGATGGCTGTTAGTGAAGAAAGTGCAATGTAAGCTTATATGCATACACTGAGCTCTGAAGGGAGAGGATATGGTGTTACAAGGGCATATAGTATAAGAACTTGACCTAGACTGGGGAAGGTGGGTCAGAGGAGGCTTCAAGGGGGAGATGCTTGAGCAGAGATTTACAGGATGAACAGGAATTACAGTGTATGCGTTGGGAATGGGGTATGTGTCCAGTGTGGTGTGCATTCCAAGTGGAGGGGCTGGGGAGACCAAGGCCCCATGCAGATGGGAGGGACCCTCCTCAAGAAGCGGAATGTGACTGGAGTATGAGTGTAAAGGGGATAAGGCAAGGCCCAAGAGGTACGCAGGAACCAGATCATGTGGAGCCTTATACAACATGCAAACAATTTGGGTATTTTTCCTAAAGCACTAGAAAACCATTGAGATATTTCCAGGACCAACATGACATTATTAGATTTTGAAGTGTGGATCCGGCCACGTGTGTGGAAGATGAATTGGGTGTGGGTGGTGGTTGGACATGACGGACCTGAGACCCAGAGAGGTTGGTGGATTTGAAAAGCATTCAGGAGGTAAATTCCCAGGGCTTGGTGAGGATTGGATGCAGGCTTCAGAGAAAGGGAAATCTAAACAGGAACTTGTCAGGGTCTGCAGCCTAAGGAAATGCCCAGCCTTAGACAAACAGGTCTCCTTGTAGGAATGGTGGTCAGAGGAATCAACCTGGAACAAAGTTCTGAAATCCTCCATCAGATTGTGGCAGGAGAATGGAAACAGCAAGTCTCTTGTTCCAAAACACTGAGTGAATTAAATAACAATCATAAAGTGCCCTGGAAATCTGAGTCTTGCCATAAATAATAAACAGGGACATTATACAAATAACCAGCTTTGCAGCCCCAGTGGAAGAAAACACATCAGTAAGAAAAATGAATTAAGAAAAAAAAATGCACCCCAAAGCCCCAACTAACAAAATGACAGTATTAGCCAATATCCTGGGGGCTCTGGTGGGCAGTGGAGGAATGGTCTCAGGAAAATAATTGTGTCCCCTTAGTGTGAGGCAGGCTGTCTGAGCGAGAAGAGCTTCCCAGGCTAGTGAGGTGCATTCTTCCCGGGCTCAGGTCTCCAGGGGACAGGCCCAAGCCACCCTACTCCTGCTTCCTCTCTGTTCTGGAAAAAGTGCAGCTCATTTTCAGGGCTACTGGATGCCTCTCTGCCACCCAGTGTACAGTGGACAGGGCTCTGATCAGGCTCTTTGAAGACAGACAAGAGAAAGAAACATGAATCGGTGTTTGGAGATTGCTAAGCAAAGCCAGTCAACTTCCTAGCACTGGTTCCTTTGGTGAACAGGGCATTTAAAAGTATAAGATGGGTGGTGAGAGCAGGTGTGGGCAGGATATTGAGAGCCAAGCTAGAGTCTAACATTATCACATTTTAGGAACCTACAGCTGGTCTTTATTGACATTATTCAATTTCATGCATGCATGAGGCAGTTGAAATACAGATGTCCAGGGCCTTGCCAGAGACAAGCTCACATGTCTGGCTCCTTACTCTTAGGTGTGCCTTCCACTATGTACCTCAACTGCATTTCTTACCAACTCTGTTAGTGAGTAAGCAGGGGCCAGTGGAAGTTTAGACTTTTTATGGATTAGGGACTGGGATGCACAAAGAAAGAAAGGCTTCCACATCATTACAGAGACCTCCAGGGTCATTGAAAACACCAGATTTCCATCATCCATCATGATGCTGAGATGTGAGGATGGGCATCATGGAGGAGGTGTATTGGCAGTCGGAGTCTGAACTAGGGCAATGGTGTCCTAGGAGCTGGGGCCATGCAAGAGCCTGCTGGGGGCTGGACATATGTGGAGCCAGCTTTCTCCTTCCTGGGTATGCCAGCACATTCCACAGGAGCCCAGAATCTCTGGTGAGCATCAGCTGCCTTAGCTAATCACTCAAGAGTGTTTCTTTCCCCAGTCCGAGGGACATTTCTGCACCCCTTTCACTGAGCTGAGAGAAGCAGCTGGTCACAATGACCCTGAAAATCTAGGAAATCACTGAAGATGGCAGGGCACCCCATGTGCCCTCCTGTGCAGTTCACCTTAGCCTCAGGGGCTGCTGGAAGGCCGGTCAAGAGTTTCTTGTCTCCTCTCTCCTCCCTTGAACATCTTTTTCCTCTTTTCTCCTTCTCTGGAGGTGCCTAATGAATTTTCTGGTTCCTTAGGGTTGTCTTCCTCAGTCCATGTCCCAGCTCCAAGTCTCTCCTGTGTTCTGCCCTGTCACTCTTTCTCCCTTTTCAGTTACCCTGAAAACCAAGCCAAGCTAAAGTGTTAAGGGGTCCCTCCCTGTTTATGGTCTCAACCTCATCGTTCAGAATTCCTAGAGTCCTGCAAACCCACAGACCTGGGCTGCAGTCCTGGCTCTTCAACTACTTCCTGTTGACCCTGGGCTCAAGGCTTCTGGGCTCTGCTGAGTTAGCAGGTTGCTTTACTATCTCAGGGGTTCTTTATGGTTCCAACATGAAGGAACAAGGAGACCTTCATCTGATACCATGCAACAGCTTTCTGTTCTGTCTAGGAATAGGACCTGCTCTGGGAGAGCAAGATCCACTAGAAGATAAGTGTTTCTGGAATATCCAAGCCAAAGAGTCATTGGAGGAAAGCTGGGAAAGACAGACAAAGTGTCTCTCTCTGTCTCTCTCTGTCTCTCTCTCTCTCCCTCCCTCCCTCCCTCCCTCCCTCTCTGTTGTGTGTGTTGGAGATGAGGGGTGAAGGAACAAGAGATGTGATGGGAAATATATGCCTAGAGATGCCTGAATACATGCTCAACAGTGCATGGGGTGAGGTAAGAGAGCTGGTGTAGAAAACAGGGAGGCTACCCCTGGGGATCCTTGCTTTAGTCCCACTGACCTGCCTGGGCCCCGGCATCCTAGGAAGAGCTCCCTGGGAACAGACACCTGAGAGTTGGGGAAAAAAAAAAAGAAATTCACTATATAATTGCATGTTGAAATGGGTGCCAAACAATATGTAGACTAATTGTCATAGTGGAGTGTATGGTGCAGAAGAGGGGTATCTAACTTAGATAAGGCATGTAGGGCATGTGTAGGGCATGATTCCTTTGTAGAGGTGACTTTTACACTGAGATGTACCTGAGTGTTCTTGCCAGCATCTCGAAGGCAGGGACTATATCTTATTTACTTCTATAGCTCTAGTGCTTACTGTGATGCCTGGCACTTATTATGAAAAATTGGTATCATTTTTATAGTATTCAATGAATTTTTGATGAATAAATAAATAAATGATGTCCTTACAGTGTTTCCTTTAAAGCACTGTGTTCTTAATCAAATGAGGACAATGATGTCAGGCAAATCTGATATTCTCATGCCCAGCCTGTCTTTATCCCCCCGTTTCTTGTCTGCTCTTTGTTGATTTTTGTTCATATCTGCATTAGGTGTCTCAGATGTGTTGAGTCCAAAATGGAAAGAATACACACACACACACTCCCTCCATTACCAACCACCTCCATTCCTGTGAATGCTGCAGATTTTCTCTGAGAAGCTGTTAAGCACTCACAGAGAAAACCCCTCATTGACTATCACATGCCTCCTTAAATGATCTTTGTATAGTGTTTTCTTTTTATTGCTTTGTGTAGTTTAACAGCACCAATTGTGATTACTCTAACTTATGATAAACCCCAGATATATAAAGCTTCTGTTCATTCATTATTTTCCTATTGTTCCTTCTCAAGCTGCTCTTTTTTGGAATGTAGTGAGGAGGGGGGAGTAGAGGGTGAAGAAAACAAAAAAGATATTAGCAAATTAACAGGAAAATAAATGAACTAGGGGACCACTTCTCCTTGGGTGACAGACACCCTATTAGATACTGTTAAACAAAACAAATATGCTTTAATATAGCACAAGTAGGTTTTTTATATTTATTCTGACTTGGAAATATAATGCTAACCACTTTAATGGAGGAAGCAGCTAATTGTTCCAATATCTCACGAATTCCAGCAAGTGAGAGAAAAATAATTACTTTGCCAATTGTTCAATGTACACCAAGGTGTGTTATGTGGCATGGACAGATTTCTATTTTTTGATCTATGTCACGGCTGCTATTCCAATTCAATTATTAATATGTGGGAGTTATGTCTATTTTGAGTATTGGTATGAGATAATTGTAAACCATAAAACAGCTCCCCATGAGTGTGGATGCTTTTTCTTATCTGAAGATGTGTTGGAGTTTGGGCATGTGAGCTCTAGAGAGGGAAACATGTACCGTGGCCCTTGGAGTGGCAACGCTGTCTGGAGTGGAGCTGGTCCGTCCCTCCCCTGCCCCTCATGTCTTCCACCCTCCAGAGCCAAAGCTTGGTGACCTATCTCTTCTTCTGCCCCACTTTATCAGCGTGCTCATATCCTGTCTTCCTTTTCTCATTAGTTGAGCCATGTAGCTCATCACACGTGTTGGCTCATCTTGCTCACCACCTTGTCTCCTTGGTCATCAAGAAGCTGGGGTCAGACACCTGGAGCTTGGGTTTCAGATAAAGTCTGCCTCCTGACTCTTTGGCTTCTCCAATTCCCATGAACCTCCGTTCGGTTTCTCTAATGAGCATTGCCAGAGAGAGAACATGTCTATTCAGCACCACGGACAGAGGTACGCTGTCAGCTCCCACAAATTAGAAGTTACTGCTGAGCACTCCTGTCAAGGCAGGGGTGCTAGGAAGGGAGGGGGTGACTAAAAAAGAAAGAAAAAAGTCGATGAAAGAGATTGATGAGCAGGACACGAGATATGCTGCCCCCACCCCTGGCTGTGCTCAGTCATAGGTCTCCCACAAATGAGAAGTGTCTTCTGGAGGCTGCTGCTTTGTTGCAGACAGGCGGCAAGTCGGGGAGGTGACTGTTTCCTGAGCTTAACTATGCTGGCCTAGGTCTGATCAGACTGTCACCATGATGGGTGCTGGTGATAGGCCCATAGCTGGTAAGGGCTCAGATCTGTGGTACACACAGAAGTGTGGGTTTCATGGACAAGGGGTTGGGAAGAGTCAGCTGCAGAGTGCAGGAAGCAGTCCCTGGAACTATGTTGTGCTTTATCTCTGGGGGAAGAGTTGACAGAGGTGAACTTCTTCCTCCTTTCCTGGAATGGGAATGAGGCTACAGGGGCTCTGAACCTCCAGACAGAGGGCCCAGTGCATGGCAAGCTGGGCTGGTGGAAAGCCAAGGCTTCATTTGTCTGACTTTAATGAATAAATGGCATCCCTGGCCATTGTTTATCTACTTTTGAATCCTGACAAACAGTCTGTGGCATCTGATGAAAAGGGTTATTAGCTGCACAAAGACAGATGGCTGGGGATGGAGAGGATTGGTTCTTTATTACACCAGGCCCATAAGTGACAGCACTCCTCAACAGCTTGAACGTCAATGTCAATACCTTCCATAAGTCTTTCATGATCCAGGCAAACCCCAGAGGAGAGACCCAGTGCAAAAGGAGGCCAGAGTGGTCCGTGAGTAAGAGGGAGTGGTAGGCCACTGGGTTGGAAAAGAAGACAGATTTCCAACTATAAGCCCTTTGAGAATAAAGACACTGTAACTAGTATACTCCAAAGTGCTCTGTAAGATGTTATTTATCTGGATAGGCATTCAAGAAATATGAATGATAGGCAAGAAGGATAGAGAAGTTTGGAGTAGGAAGATAACAGAAGTAGATTTAATTGGGCGGAACAAAGGTAGGGAAGAGAGAGGAAGAGAAATAGGGAATACAAAGGAAGGTGGGAAGATGGGCATAAGGAAAATGCTATGAATCAGCATCCTGTGATTCAGACATTAGCTGCTTTCCCTGACATTACTGTATAAAGAGCTTCATGGAAATCCTGCTGAACTGTCCTCCCTCTTTTCTGAACTATCCCAGGTTCCTTTTCCTGGTTCCTCTGTGGCATAACAATAGGAAATAGCTTCCTCCCTCCATGTTACCCATAAGATGGTGGGGAGTTTCCCACTGACCTTCATTCATTCTCCGAAACTTGTCCTTGGCCATGTAGCCCAGCACCAGACAGCATCCTCTCTTCTGGAGGCCCAGCTCTAAAAGAGAAGCACAAGTGGGTGAGTTGGGAGTGGCCAAGGTGTGAGAGGCCATTCTGTGGGGGGCTGCAGTTATTGCTCCTAAAATAGATCTGCTTCATTAATAACAAGCATATATATGTATATATATTTATATAGCACTCGCTACATTCTAGGCATAATTTTGTTGATAATTCTTACTAGATTCTCATTACATCATGTGAGCTATGTACTGTTATTAGCCCCATTTTATATCACCTCCATTTAGAAATGTATTAACTAAGTGGCCTTAAAGAGGTAGCAGGTGGCAGAGCTGGAACTTTGAACCTATACAGCCTGACTCTCCATGCTCATCAACATTACTCTGAGCTACTGATGCCCTTTATACCCCAGGCTTGGGAATATGCCCAGACCTCACTGGGACTGTGTTCAGACCTGTCAGAAAAGAGACAGATCCAGTTAGTGACATCCAGGATGGAACAGTGCAACCACCTATAGTAGGTGACCCAGGAGGAAGATGTGATGGAGTGAGTTTGGGAAAGACACAGGGGCTGGGGTCTAGGCAGAAGACCTCTTTCTACCTTTTGGATGCATTCATGGGGCTGGGTGTTTCTGTGCATTCCTATATGAGGCACCATTCAGCATCATTGTTCAGCAATTACATGTATGGATTCAGATCCCAAGGTTGGGATAGTTAAGCAATGCAAGGACCCATAGTACTTTGACCCAACCAAACAAACAAAATAGAACAATCCAGGTAGCAAATGTGAGGGACTCTCTTCTCCCTTCCTCCCTCCTTCCCTCTCTCTCACCTTCTCTCTTTCCCTTCCTTCCTTCCTTTCTTGTGGTGCATTTTGTAAATCTGTGCCTACTCTACGTAGGCATGAACTGGAGTACATCTGCCTCCAAGTTTTCCTCTCGGGTATTTATCCTCTAATCCTGATTTGTCTCAAGTACTTTATGAGTCTGAAGTGTTTTCATACCTGCTTTTCCTTTTAACCTTGGGAGATAGGCCAATGGGCAATTGTTACTCACAAGACACAGATTGGAAAACTGAGGCCTAACGACGTTAAATGACTGCCCTTGATTATTTTAGACTCTCCACCTCCACCTCCTTGCTTAGAAGTTACACAAAGGTGACAACTGCCAGAGACTGGGAAAATGGCTAAAGCGTTTGATTTCTGAAATTGGGAATGTGACCGTAGCTCCCCCCAGGCCTTGTCAGGATTCCTGGGCACCTGGCTGCTTCATTCTTCAATTTCTCAGAGAAGGAGGGTCCCAGTGAGAGACATGCCACAATGCATCTCTTGGCCACAGTCAGTGTCTCTGCTGTCAGGGACAGACAGATTGGGTCCCTTCCTCCTCCTACGTCTCCTTTCTCTTCTGCTGTGCAGCTGCACCCTCCCAAGGTGGCAGGATAAAAGGGAGTGTAGGGCCCATGAGAGGCAGACAAGTCAAGCTCTGGGGCTCATGCCCCAGGGAAAAACAAAGCGTGGCAGGCGATGGGAGAATGCCACAGCCCAGGGAGTTTGCCCGCTTTGATCTCCCAGTTCTTTAAAGGGGCTTATTGACTATCTGGAAGCGCAGAGAGGCAGATCTGAGGTTGCTGTTTCCAAAGGCACTCGCTCCTCTTCCTTCCCCTGCACACTTGCTCACTCATCTGAAGGCTCAGTCAACCGGCCCCCACTTCAAACAGCCTCGATTCTCAGGTACCCGAATTGACGATGTTAAGTTCTCCCATCCAAAGCCTTGGCCTTTTCTTTAGGGGCTCCTGCTCTGTCAAGGACCATGTAGATCAAAGCCCCTTTGATGTTTACTCACTATATTTGTGGATTCTTTCTAACAACCACCTCCAAGAATCAGGAATGCAACATTCCAGGAGGGGGCCAGCAGAAGCACAAGCTTCGAAGAGGTGCTAAGCTGCAGCCAACAATGGCCCTTTGCTCGAGACTGTATTGAAGCCTTGGGGTCCAGCAGCCTGCAGTTAGTCAGCCCATTAGAATTGCAGGCATATTGTCCATCACCAGAATGATGCAATTTCTGACTATTCCTATTACATTTGCGCCAACTTCTGATGCCCAGCTAAGCATATCAGCAGTGGCTGCTAATGAGAAAGGGAATCTGAGTTCCTGGATTGAGCCCAGGAGGGAGCCCAGGGGAGAACTGAGGAAAGAGGACAAAGGATGTTAGATGGATATGGACAGTGTTCCTGCTGGTCTAGGCAGACTGGGCAAATGGGGGAGGGGGAGGAATTCTCCTAAAGATTATTTAGAGCCTGGGAAACTAATGCTGGCTATCCTATGTGACTCAAATGTCACATACTAGGTTGTCCCCCAGGGTGACTGACAGAGGAGAGGCCACATGTGCACACAGTTATTATAAGCAAGAGTCTCCCTGACCATGTTTGATTTTTGTAAATGAGCAGGAAAAGAAGTTAAAAAAACCCTGCTTAATAAAAGAAATCGAGGACAAGGTAATTTCTCAATGTATTTGGCTCATTTAATTTGACACGTGTGGGTTAGTCTTAATTATTTAGGTGGCTACATTACAAGGCGCTAATAAGCACACTGGAGAAATTTATTAAGTGAGAGGGCTCTTGGACTGAGTCTTTGCAGAGAAGCCACTGGGATCTCTGCAAGGAGGAGCAGGTTGGAGGATAAGAGAAGTGAGAATTAGCTAGTTTTGCATATATAAAAATTTGGGATGCTCTTTGGAGAGGTTTGCAGAAGTAAAGCAGAGATCATTGAGTCCACGTGTGGAAGCATGCCTCAGGACAGAAGTAGGGGATGGGAGGAAAATCTGGAAACACAGCTGGGCAAGTGGGGTTTTGTCAAAGACCATTCAGAGAACAAGGGAGAAGCAGGAAGTAGCCACTTTGACTTGGGAAGCTCCACCAACTAGGCTAATAGATGAGAGATGACAGAATAGGACAGAAAGAATAGAACACGTCACTTTTTGAGGAAGAACAACCCGCAGGATCACCTTCTTTGTCATATGGCCCTGAGATGGATGGTGGAATTGGATTACAGATGTCTGTTTGGAACCACAAGATGATAGGGACTTCCATTGGAGAGAAGGCTTTGGGGCTGCCATCTTTGGCTTCATCAGTAGCAAAACCACCCATATGTGCAGACAGCATTCATGGAAAATGACTGACATGAATGGAGTCCTGGCTTAAAGAGAAAGCTCATAATAAAGAAGTTCAAGGTCACCTGCAGATGGGGTGTGGAGGGCACAGTGTGAGGAAAACTGAAGCTTAGGCAGCACTGCCTATGCAAGGAAACAGCCTTAGGGATTGGATGCTTCTTAGGGAGAAGGGAAGACAACACCCCAGGAATGCTTGGCCTCTCAACTGTGAACAGCAGAAGGCTCACAGAGCTCCCTTTTCCAGCTCTGATCTGCTAACACAAAGCACAGTGCCTGGTATGTGACAAGTGCTCAGGAAAAATCTGCTGACTTGAGGAAAGGACTGATTAAAAAATATTGGAGAATGATTAGTTCTCCCCAACCAAGGTCAGAATGAAAACAGGTGGGCTTAAATGTAGCACAGAGCACTTAGGTTAGGTGAGGATGGTTGCAGAGTGAGAGAAACTTGTAATTCATTGGAAGAGGGAACTGTTTCACAACTAGGGATCATTGTAGGATTTCCTCTTGAGAGGAATAAAAAGGGATGGCTTTGTAAATGGAATAGATTTCTTCAGCTCCAGAGGGTATAGAAGAACCGTTTTCTAGCTTTAGAATTCCTTTATTCTTACTAGTGATAATAAAGATACAATGATACTATTTCACATTTGTGAGGTACTTATTTTTTCACAACACTGCAACATTCACTGTCTTGTTAGATGGTCACAGTAGCTTTGTGACGATAGCATGGCAGATATTATTTCCTCCATTTTGGTTTCAGAGAAGTAAAATGATAAAATGACAATTCAAGACCAAAGCTTTCGCTGTGGATGGTGCTCAGCCTAGAATTTAAACCTTATTTCTGCCTTAGTTCTCAGGGTGAGCTGTCAGATTGCAGGGCTGCAGATGCTACAAATTGAGTCAGACCAGAGAACAGACAGCAGACATCAGCGATCTGGGCTAGGGCAGTATTAGACACTGAATTGCAACACCCACAATTCACACCCTGATGTCTAATCCCCAAACCCCAAATGGGATGCTATTTGGAGACGGGGACTTTGCAGAGGTGATCAAGTTAAGATGAGGTTATAATGCAATATGACTGGCGTCTTTACAAAGTGAAACTTTGGGGACAGAAATGTATAAGAGGGAGAACACCACATGAACATGAAGATAGCCATCTACAAGGCAAGGAGAGAGGGTCCTGGAGTAGGTGTTTCCCTTGCAGCCTCAGAAGGAGCAACCCTGCCAACTTCTTGCTTCTGGAACTGTGCAACAATGCATTTCTGCTGGGCTAGTCACCCAGCATGTGGGGATTTGTTATGGCAGTCATAGCAAACTCATGTAGACAGGAAGGAAGGAGGAGTTGGTTCCCCATGGGGCTTGGGTATTTCCATTGGTTGTGACTCTCTGGAATGATTCCTGGGGTCACCAAGCTGGTGCAGTGAACAATATCACACAACAGCTCAGAAGTCTCAAGTGATGGGGCATCAGCTGTCAAGACTGCTAAGATGGGCCAGTGGGGTGGGGTCGTGAGCACAAGAGGCAATGAGAGGTGGGCAGGGAAAGCAGCTATGTGTTTGCATACTCAGCACCACTCACTGCTGCCCTGGATTCCTCCAGAACTCCTGCTTCCAGTGTGAGGACCAGGATGGCCAAGACAATGCTTGCTTATTACTCCATCCAGACACTAATGAGCTCTCCAGTGACCTCAGTTACAGCTGGTGGACAAGTGGTAGCCAGCCTCCACTCTCTCCACATGTCTGTGGCTGTTCAGTTCACTGGGATGGCTGCTTGCAGGAGGCCTGCCAGTCTTGTCCCCAATCGGCCTGCTCACAATAGTTCAGGTGATATGGTGATATTATCTAACATTTGTGGAACATTTATTTTTTCACAATGTTGTCATATTTGCTATCTGGTTTAGTTGCTTAAGACTAACATTTTCTCTCCTGAAACTATTAGACTCAAGCATGGCCTCAGAAGTAAGCAGCTAGGTGTGGCTATGGTGAAGATTTTAAGAGCTGAGGAAAAGAGATGAGGGAGGAGACTCATGCAGGGACAGATCCTAAAGTAGCTGATGAGTCACTACTAGGAATCATGACTTTTTCCTACACAGGGTTGGGAATCCAAGAGAAGTGCTAAGCTGGAGAAAGAGAGAGGCCTTCCTCACATGGAATAAAGATCACTTTAGCAGCGGTAAATATGATAGACAGAGGAGATGAGCCCCAAGAAGGGCAGCAGCTGGGAGGCTATTACCATACTCTAGTGAGAGATGATGGCTTTACATCTGCTTCCCTCTTCCTGCTCTCTGAAGATATCTAGAGATCAGAATGCAAGTGAAAGAACACTGTGCTTTCTCAGGGGGACAACTCAGCCTCCACAGCCCCATCACCTAACCACAGAGAGCAGTACAGGGACTGAAAATAGCTCAGATTCCCCAGATGGTGCCTGAAACCATATGGAGAAGACTCCAGCTAGATCTAGTTCAAGTCACCAGGAAGCCATCAATGTCTCCTAACTGACAGAGCTGGCTGAGGCTGTGAGGCAGCACTTAGCAGTGAGCCGGCCTTGGGGCTTCCCTGACCTTTAGTGTTCTTATCTATGAACTGTTAATACTGAGACTTCTTGCATGATGAACATGAAAAGCCAATGAGCCAGTATGCGTTGACAAGTGCTTAGAATGAAGTAACTAATAATAGTGGGTTCAATAATTAAAAATAAAACATCAGAGGGGAGTCTAGAGATCATCAAGTTCACCCCCCCCATTATAACAGATGTGGAAGTGAGGAGGCAAGGAGGTGGAATGACTTCATCAGGGCCATGTCATGAGTTATCAGGTGGTGTTCTCTTGGGTCAAGGTGGTAAGCTCAAGTCAGGTGGACTGGAAAGGTGAAGGGAGTCAGAAAGACCAGGCTATACCAGAAGAGACTAAGGGATGAAGCTGTTGGGAATGGACAGGAAATGGTTAGTCTGAGAGACATTCTAGGGAGAGATGATGGGGCTGAGTGACTGAGAGGCTTGAGCAGAAAAAAGGGTGCAAAGATGACTATGGCGTATCTTATCAGAAACATTGGAGGGAGCTTGAAATCTACATCAAGTCAAAATGGAGTGAGGATGGAGGAAGCTGATAAGGTCATGGGGTGTTAATGGTGCATTTTGGGCTTTCCTGGGTGTGATGGTTAATCTATGTTTTCAACTTGATTGGACTGAGAAACTCTTAGGAAATTAGTAAAACACACTTCTGGGTGTGTCTTTGAGGGTGTGTCCAGAGACAACTGACATGTAACACTTTGAACTGAGGGAAAGATTTGCCTGAATGTGGGAAGCAATATTCAATAGGCTTGGGGCCCAGATGGGAAAAACAAAGGAAGGGGAAAGACCTCCAGCTTTCTTTCTACCTCCTGTCCGGCCTGAGAACAGCCACTATGCTCCACCACATGCTCTCTGCCATGAGGATTCTGCCTAACCAACATCTTAGAAGCAACGGAACTAAGTGACCACTGACAAAACCTCTCAACCATGAGCTAAAAGAAACCTTTCTTCCTTTAAGTTATTCTCAGGTATTTTGTCACAGCAATGGGAAACTGGGCAATACTAATTAAGCTGTATTTGAAGTGATGAAGTTTCTAAATGAAGAGGACCCACATGACAGCATGAGCAGGAGTTTCAGTCTGAAGAAACACATTGGGCAGTGAGATTGAGACAAGGTCTTGCTCTACAGTCCAGGCTGGTCTTAAACCTGCTAGGTAGCTTAGGCTGGCCTTGAACTCCTAGTCCTTCTGTCTTAGACTCCCAAGTCTGGGGTTATAGATGTGTGCCATCACATCTGGCTCTGAAGAAATATGCTTTTAACCAGCTCATTGACCTTAACAAGGAATATCTCATGGAGAAGTAGCTGTATGGTGCAATGTGTAGGCTCTACTACAAGGATTTATTCCATCCTCTACAACCAGCATATATTAATAAAGTTGACCAGAATTAAATCCATCATACTCATTGAGAAGCCACTATATACAAGTTAAAAATGTGTAAGGCAAATTTCCTATTACAATGAGATAGTAATCTGTTGGTTATACAAGGCATGTAGGGGTTGAACAACCTTTATCTGAATGCTTGGTACCAGAAGTATTTCCAATTTCAGAGTTTTAGGACTTTAGGAATATTTGTACAGTCTTTACCTGTTGAGCAACCCTACTAAGAAAATCCAAACTTTGAAATGCTCTGAAACTTTCTGAATGTAAAATTTCAGATTTTGAACATTTTGGATTATGAATTTGTACTTGTGAAAAGGTTTTGAAAATCCAAGATGAATGATAGTTTAGCAAAGAAGGTGTCCTGAGGCAGCATGCAAGTTACTGGCACATGAGTGGTGGTCCTGGCTGCAGGGGTCCAGAGAAGGAAGCTGGAGCTCTAGGGTGTGGAATGGTGAGGGATGCCCTCATGATGGGTCCCAAAGGCAGGAGACACATCTGGAATCTTGTTTCTGTTGGGTGTCTGATCCAATGGTTGTGTTGCAGGTGATTGCCCATCACAGCCATCAATAGCCATCCTGCTGGCTAGAGTCTTGTGTTTGAAAAATTTTCACCTTGACTCTGCTAAACCCCTGCTTTCTGCCTTGGTTCTACCTATTTTCAGCATAATTACTCACATTCCAGGCAATAGTGATATCCATAAATCATGGAAAGATCACCATTTTCTGATCAACTTCTATAGTAAAGGGACCTGATGTGAGAATTAGGAAAGATTTATTAATCTTGAGTAGCACCTGGCTCTGGCCCTCTAGGACAAGTAATAAATGTTTAATAGCCCAATAATACCTGTTTCATAATTTTTGAGTCTCATTGCTTGCTAATCTAAGTTTATTAAAGCACTATAAACTTTACATTGTTGTAAAGATATAATTGCTATTTCATAGCTTATTTAATATGAGTTAATTATATTAGAACTAAGTTTCCTCCATTCATATTAAGTATCAATTAGTTGTTTTAAACTATTGATTTGTATTTAATTAACTATGCTATTACATACCAATTAAATTCTTATAAGAGAAACTTGAAACAGCTGTGGTCTTAAATTAAGTTTTTTAAATAATGAATTACATTAACAGCTCATGTTGCATTCTTGTCTTCTAGGAAGAGTTGACAATCATTTGTGATCATTCCAAAAATGTTCTGTCACCACTAGTCCATCCTCATTCACTCCTGCAGGGAACAAGGGTCCCTCAGACACCTACTAATCAATGCCTTGTGGCTTCATACAGCAATAGCAATGGCTGACACTGGGTAGCCCTTTGCCAGCCCTTCCCTGTTCAGCTTGCCTCAGCCGTGCCATTCCCTGGAGGGCAGAGCCCTATCCACTGCACAGCCAGACAGAAAGCAGCAGCAGCAGCTCCTCACCACCAGCTATGGAGTCTAGAATTATTTGTATTGCTATTAGTTCTAGGTCCCATGTGCCTGAAGGAAATCTGGATGCCTGTGTGGTCAGCAATCCTTTGGTTTCTCCAGTTCTCTGCTCTGCTGGCCTAAGTCTATATGTCTTGGGGAGCAAATAGAGCTGACACTGACTGAGCAGCAATGGGCCTGTAAATTCTCTCACCATGTTTCGTCTTCATGGCAACCTTATGAAAAATAGGTATTATCATCTCAGTTATTCCTTTAAAGAAGCTGGCATTATTATTATTGTTATTATTATTAGTGCTGGAGATGGAACTCAAGTTCTTCCACATAGCCACTGAGCCACATGCCCAGCCCAGAAACTAACATTTTAGTTTGCCCAGAGCTCCACAGCTGGCAAGCAGTGGAGTTGGAATAGCTCTGTCTATCTGACTCCCTGCTGGGTGCCTTGGGCTGCACTCAGCTCCACTCTCTGTACAATATAGCTCCTCGCCAATTCTGAGTCTCCGTCCCTTGGGCTGTCTCTCTGAGACTTTGCCTAGCTTTTGTCATCTTTCTTTCCTAGGATGACTGGGCTGTACCCTTATACACTGCCTGGATCTTTCAACTGATGAATCGCCTGGAAGTCCAATGTGGGCACCAACTGACTCAGAGTGTGGCTTTCCTCTGGGATATATATCCATCAATTAGGACCCAAGGTTGGCAGTGTTCCTTGCACACTGAAATTGGGATGCTGGTGCTCCCCCCAGCCATACCTTGTCTCTCTCTATGGTTGGCATACGTAGGGTCAAGCCCACTGCATTCATCATTTCAGTTAAAGTTGCCAGGTACTAATTGCTGTGCCTCATTAGTCTCTGGGGTAAGCATTTTGTATGAATTATCATTGTTAATCCTTGTGAAAACTCCACAAGGTATTCCTATTTTCCAGAAGAGGAAACTGAGGACACAAAAGGTTAAATAATATTTTCAGGGCCATACAGCTAGTAAGCATTGAGACCAATAAAACTAATCTTAAAGACATTCTTTGGATTGCCAGTATAATCTCTTTGTGAAAAGGGTGTGGGGTTTTTAAAAATAATATTGGCTGAAGAATTTTATGGGAAACAATTCTATCACATACGTAGGAATGCCTCAGCCCATTTCTGAATTAAAATGTCTAATCCCAGTAGGTCAGTTGCTCCATGGAGGAACACAGCAGAAATAGGATTATGAAAGCCACTCCAGGCCTCCTGTGCCATGGGTAAGTCAACTTAACCTCTGAGGTACTACGGCCGCCGAGGGCCATATGCCTGGAAGGCTCTTAGATGTTTCCTAAGAGAAAGTTGGAAGTGGGTGACTAATGTTTGAATGTGGCCAGATGCAGGACAACATGCGCCCTGCCCTAGGGATGCTCAGCTGGGCACATTCAGTCAATCACAGATGGGAGTCTAGGCAGAAAGAGGACATTTCTTCTTTTTCTTTCATCCTAATAAGACCAACAGAGTTCCCTGGAGACTAACAATGAGGGCAATAAGGGAGTCCGTAG
Organism: Heterocephalus glaber; assembly: GCF_000247695.1. Next base: position 714,470 of record NW_004624812.1, read on the forward strand.
AGTCCCACCCTGCCACCATGTACCTCTGCCCCATTCCCTGTAGTTGTCTTGAGGTCCAGAGGCAGAGGCCAAAGCAGGAGGCTGTAAATATAAGTCTGACTTTGGATTTACTCTTCATACAGATTAGTGAGAATATGGAGTATTTGCCCTGCTGTCCAAGTGAGGTTCGGGGAAGTTGAAAAGTTTTTCTGAATTTGCTCAACTGGGAAGTGGAGGGTCCAGGATTAACACCCATGCCTGTTTATTTCCAGAGCCCAAGCCCAGGCCTCTTCCCCCACGGTGCAATCTGAGTGTCCACGCTGCCCAGGGACCAGCAGAGACAGTGTCGATGGAAGCATTCCTCAGAGGTGCTGGCTGATGGTCATGGGTATCACTGCCTGGGGGTCGGAGCACTGAGACATCCTTACAGGAATCCAGGGGGTGGCAGAGGCAGGGAAGGGGTGGTGAGAGAGTGAAGTGCGGATAGCGCCTGCCTGCTCTTGGGTTGGCCGCAAGGAGGTGGTCACGTTTGGGGATGTGCTTATAAACACCTTGTCACCCATTTATGGCCCAAAGAAAATGCAAAGGCTGATGATGAACTGAAAGGGTCCTATAAGAATTTATCACCTTAGGTGGGTAGGAATGTTCGGTCTGTGCCCTTGAGCCCCGTGTCTCACTGGACAAGGTTGGGTGGAGGGAGAGGTCTGCTGTCCCTTGGTACAAGGAGGAGGGCAGAGAGAAGGAAAGAGGCTCTGAGAAGGTGAGGGTATGAGGTTTCTAGGGAGCTTGGTGCAGAAGGGGGCAGGGTAGGCTCCTGTGACCTGGGTAGAAAAGCAGAACAGAAGAGAGGTCCGAGATGATGGCAGGATCCCAGCCCAGCCAAGACATGTTAAAGCTGCCTCATTTCAGCCCAGTGGCCCTGACTGGCCTTGCCCAGCCACACATGTGCCTTCCTTGGGGTGGGAGGAGGATGGGGTGAGTATCAGCACTCCTGCTCTGCCTCTCCTTGCTGGTACCTTTCCTGGCCCAGGACTGTCCTTTAGGGCATCCTCACCTTGGGGGCCAAAGCTGGCAAGGCGCAGAGCAAGCCCCTCAACCTCCAGGGTAGAGTAAATGCCAAGCAGTTGCCTGCTTCCCTCATGCATCCCAGCCTACTCATAAGGCAGGGAAGTGAGTGGCAGGGCTAGGAGAAGGCCTGGTGGAACAGGCAGGAAACCCTGCTGTCCCTCCATTATAGAAATCCTCCTTGAGCCTTGCACACTCCATTACAGCTCTGTATCGTATAATTAAATTGAATCTGCCAGTTACCTCTCAGCACGGCAGCAATTCAAGCTCATTGGCGGCTTTCTTTGTTTATTTTCACTTATTTATTTATTTAGTAATTATTTATCTAGCTATCCATATAGCTAGATGGAGGCTCTAGCTCAATGTTTCTTTTGCCTTTAAAACACAAGAAAACTCTACTGCAGCCTCTTCTACTTTGTGTCCAGGGATTGGAGGGAGTAAGTGGGGTCAGCGTAGTGGAGCAGGTCCACACAGAAGGAGTCTATCTCCAGGACAGGGTCAAAGTGACCCTTTGCTGCCAGGCATGATCCAGGTAGGATCCTGGCCTTGATTCTACCAGCCCTGTTCTGGCCACAGATACCTATGAAAGGTCCACTAAAGCTCCATGGAAAGTCCTTGGAGGTCCTGCCAAGGGCCTCAAGGTCCTTAGGGACTAGAACACAGGTCAGAGAATGTGGAAATTGGGTTTTGGGATTAGGAATTATTAGCAACTGTCACACCTGCAGGGCTTTGCCATCCAAGAAGCATTCACTAGTTACACGTTCTCATAATACAACAATACCCAGAAATATTCACTGAGGGTTAGAAAGGCTCCATGATTTGCCCAAAGTTGTTCAGCTGCTAACGGCAGAGCTGGAATTTGAACACAAGGGTGTGTGTGTGTTGGGGGGAGAGTAAAACCAAACCCCAATAGTTCCTCAGGACCCTAGATCCAGATTTCCTAGGCTGGGACTGTCCTCTAGGGGTCCTCACCTTGGGGGCAAGGCTGGGAGGAGCAGATCCAAGCTGATAGCCACAAAACATAAAGCCCCTTTCTTCTCTTTAATGATAGTCTTTCTGTAGTGAGGGGGTGAAGGAGAGCCTGATAGCTTTGATTGGAGGCTGGTGATGTAGCTCAGTGGCGCTGCACCTGCCTGGCAAGTGCAAGGTCCAGAGTTGGATCTCCAGTACTGGGGGAAAAAAAAATCCCACACTGATTGCTTTGATTAAGGAATCAGCTTCAAACAGATCCAGGGGAGTGATTCTGAAGAAGCAACCATCACTTAATAAGAACATGAAAGTTTACTTACCATGAGGCCGGCCCAGTGGGAGGCTGATTGCTAATAGGCATGCTGGGGACTGCTCAAACCTGGCACATCAATAGCTGGGGCCCAGAGAGGTGACCTCATCTGGGGACATACACCCAGTGGCCCCACCAGAGTAGAGGATGAAGGTGGCTGGGAGAGTGTGTGTGTGTGTGTGTGTGTGTGTGTGAGAGAGAGAGAGAGAGAGAGAGAGTGTGTGTGTATACACACATCCCTGCTCATGTGTAATACATGGGAGAATGAGAAGCAATCGAAGCTCAAGCTGACACCTTAGTTTTAAGCCTCCCTTGAAGAATGGTTCATATTCATCAGCTTTGTCCTTTCCTACCTACCCCAGAAGCTAGTCATTGGGTCACTTATGAGCTGTTTCCTATTTCTTGGGATAGGAATGGGTGGTACTAAAAGAGACCTGGGTCCATCTTGGCCACTCCTGAGCCTATTTGGGAACCATGAAGCTTACAAGATTTTCAGTGTAGTTTGGAGGTAGGGATCTGGGTGCTTCTGCAACCTGTTTCCCGCATAAAACCATCAGGGACCCTGTTTGAGGTCCTAACCAGTCCACAAAAGGTAATCATAGCAACGCAAAGGAGGCTGATGGCCCAGGGTCTGAACTGTAGGAGGATTCACACTTCTTGTTCATCTGGAGAAAGTTCTCTGCTGAGAGGCCCCTGTGAGGGAACTCAGCCAAAAAGAGGGTCATTTAAGTGGGGGCTGCTGAGCAGGAAGTCTTGAGCTATCTGCTCACTATGCCTCAGCCTTAGTTTGCTGAGCTGGAGCAGCTGAGATGCAGCCAGAGGAGCCTGCAGGTAGACGGCCGTGATGGCTCCTGTGGCTGACTCCCGTGCCTCCTGGTGGGACCGCCACTCAGCCATTCCAGAAAGGTGACCACCTGTCTTGAAAGTCTCCAGAGTGGGCAACAGCTGCTAACGGTGGCAAAGTCTTCCCAGTGCATCTTTGGAGCCTCTTATACTCTTTGTAAATTCTAGAAATATAGAAATACATTCCTTTTTATTCATTGTTTAAGGTTTCAATGAGTAGCTGGATTTGGGATCCTAAAGAGGATCTACCGTCCTGAAACCCACAAGGCAGTGTGATAAAACAGCTAAAATATATTACCAGGTATGCTGTCAAACATTTTATGTAAATTATCTCATTTAATTCTGATGCTAATCCCATGAACTGGCATGGTCCTTATTGTACAGGTGGGGAAACTGAGGCTTGGGAAGATTAAATGTCAGCTTGTCTATAAGGTGGCCGAGCTGAAACTTGAATCTGGGCCTGAGTTCTATCAAATCCAGTTCCTTTTCCCAGGTATGGATTTCTGCCCCTCACAGATCCACCTCCTGAGCACCATTGGGTGGTAAGCTAGGCAGCTCTAGGAGCTGAAGTAAGGGGACACTTCCTCAGTTTTTCTTACATGTGGAATGGGGCCTCCTGGCTGCTCAGAGGTTGCTGATTCAGAGAGACAGCTCCCAAGTCCTTTCTGGCTGGGGCCACAGGGATGGTTGGCTGTCAGTGACAGAGAGGCAGCAGAGAGAAGCTCAGGTACAGTTACTTCTCAGAGAATAAGGACCTGGCAGCCCAGCTCAGCTGCCCCACTCTCCCTCTCTGTTGTCAGCTCAGCTAGAAGCTGAGCTCAGAGGGAGCTGGCCCAGCAGCCCTTCTAGGGAAAGACATTGGTGGCCCCTTCTGGGGTCCTCACTGTTTGGGCAGATGCTAGCCTGATGCCCAAGAGCTCACTCTACCCTCATTAGCTATGTGATGTTGGGGGAGTGTCACCTAAGTATTCAGAGCCTCCATTTCCCCATTTTCAAAATAGAGAGGTTGAATCAGGGCAGGGGACTTAACCCTGTCTGAGGAACTCTAGGGGCCACAATAGGGGGTTCTGACACTTCTGAATTTGCATCCAAACTGAACATGTATGTGTCTTTCTTTGGGGAGTACTTCGGTTGTCATCATTCTGGAGGGAGTGATGCCCTTCACTCCTACCAGTCTTAGTCCACTGGGGTGCTACAGAAGAATACCACAGACTGAGTTTCTTACAAACAATAGACCTAAACTTCAAACAGTTCTGAAGGAAGTCAAGACCATGGCAAACATGATACGTAGGAAAGGTGACTCTTTGACTCATAGATAGGACTTTTCACTGTGTCCTCACGTGGTAGAAGAACAAATAAACTCTCAGATCTTTTTATACAACACTAATCCCTTGCATGAGTGTTCCCTACCTTCTAAAGGCCGCCTCATCCTACTATTATCTTAGGGGTGAGGATTTCAATACATGAATTTGGGAGTGACACGAATGTTCAGACCACAGTAGCCCTCCAAATAAGAACCATCACCAAAAGGATTTCTAAAATCCCATAGCTTAGGGTTTCTTGGGTCCTAAGACCTCCTCTTACTTGATAACTGACTTAATGACAAAGTTGACCATAGGAACTGAGGCCATTGGAAGAATCCAAGGACTTCTTAGCAAAGTAACATTTTCCTGAGTGTTGGGAGCTCCCTGGCCCAGCAGCTTTTCTAGGGAAAGACTTCCCAGGGGACACTGGGACTCCCTCTTCAGTGAGGGCTGGGAGAGGAACCATGAGGGCTGGAAGCCAGGGGATGACTCTGCAGGTGTTTCTGAGACATAGCACCTCATTTTAGCCTTACGATGTTTGCACTAGGTTAACCCACGTTTCTTCGTATGTTTTCTTATGCTTCTGGTCCTGTGTACATATTTGATCTTGGGCATTAGTTTGAAATGTCATAGAATGTTAGAAATGGAAAGAACCTCAGAAGTTGTCCCATCCAACCTTGTTCAGAGGAGAAAACAAAGCTCAGAGAAGAGAAGGGATCTGTCCAGAGTCACCCAGGGTGAAGAGATGTACTTCTTGGCTTTTGTGTGCCCTGAATAGTAGAGATGGCCACCCAACCGACCTCCTTAGTCTGTTTGCTGAACTCACCATCCAATGGTAGGGCTAGTCACATGTGTTGTTCTGAGAATGTGTCCTGCTGATTCCAGTTGTATATCCCTATCCTTGCTGTTCCTTCTACCAGGTATGCTTGTGACTTCTCTCTCATTACATTCATACTTTAAGACCCTCACAAGAGGGTCTTTAAGAGCCCTCTTGGCTTCCTCACCCATCCATGCAGATGAGTGGGGACCCCCTCCTCTGGCAATACCTGCCCTCACTGCCTCATAAAGTCATCTCTTTGTATTCCTTGGGGACAGGTTCCAGGACTTCCCGTTCAACAGACACCAAAATCCTCAGATGCCCCAAGTCCCTTATATAAAATACTGCAGTATTTGCATGGAATCCTTGCAATCCACCCATGTACTTTAAACCATCTGTAGATTACTTATACTACCTAATACAATGTAAATACTATGTAAATAGTCCTTAGACTCCATTATTTATGGAATGATAAGAAATGAATGTCTGAATGTGTTCAGTACAGATGTGGTTTTTTCCCAATATTTTCAATCTGCAGTTGGTTGTGGATGAAGAACCCAGGATACAGAAACTGACTGTGCAAACCTTTGCTACAAGACTTCTCCCAGATGTGGCTTTGTTTTCTTGTCCTTTGCTTCACCCTTCTGGACTGAGAGGTAGGGAATATCTCAATTGACTTTGCAACTCTAGTACCTAGCATAGAGCCTGACATGTAGTAGACGCACAGTGAATACTCTTGTGTGATGGGTGACAGATTGCGTTTTGATTCCCCACCTTATGTCCCTTCAAAACCCTGGGGTCAAGGTAAGGGCTCATGTCTGAGAGCTTTTCTGGTGGCTTGAGAACAGAACTCTGCAGAGCTCTGACCGTGGACCTTCTCTACCATCATTTGTCCTTTTACAAAAAATGTGCCAAAAGTCAGTAACAGGTACAGGTTGGCTTTATGCGTTAACCTTCCAGACATTCAGGTTCTCTTTCTTGAATTTTTTCATTCATTCATTCATTCACCATTTGTTGAGAGCTTACCATCAGTTCTGGTTTTTATACATATTGTGGAGCAAGACAGACAATGCTTTTTGTCTTCCCGAGCTTCTCTTTTACACAGTATCTATTTAGCTTCTTTTTTCTGCATAAAACTTAGTGGTGGGAAGTTTCACATGGGCATGGACAAGTTTTTGACATCTCTGGGCCTCCACATCTTCATGTGCAAAACACTTTCACTGAAGCCCATGTCTAGCGTGTCACCCAGCATGCTGCAGCCTGCATGTGGCTTGGCACTGCCACTTGGTCTGGATGCAGTGTACACACAAGTGTAAGCTTATTCATATGCCCCCTGTCTTCCCTTGTGCTTTGTTCTAGAGCACACCAAGAGAACCTTTTTAATCTACGGGGGAACAGGAGATTCCTGAGTCCCAGTGCGGTTCTCTGTGTTGGAATACAAAAGAAGGGACAAGTGACCAGTATTTCCTGAGCCATCACCATGTGCTTGGCATCTCTACACACATAGTGATGACCTTACTCCACACCAACTTCCCTACTCCTCAGATCAGAGAAGCTGAACGGCTGGCTTACTCAGAGTACTACAGAAATGAGCAAAGGAGTGGCTGAGGTCTAACCTCTGGAGGAAGACAGAAAAGAATGCTGCATCCCTCTTTCAATAAAGGGTTCAGCTACATGTTTGTCTTGGCAGTGTTTCATATTGACCTGGTGTGTGGCACATGGAATTAAGTATGCAGTTGGGTGGTCTTTAAAGGATGAACATTTTCTCAAGAATCAATAAGCCAAGTGAGTTTGGATCTAAATTCATCAAAATGTCACCTGAAACAAATTTAGTCTCTGGGCTTCTGCACTGAGGTCAGGTCGATGGCAGGGGACGGTGCCACAACCCAGGGAATGCCAGGTCTCTTGGGAAGAAGGTCTGGGGGACCCACTGAACCAGTGTGAGTCCATTATCCTGGGTAGATGAGGGGTTCTAGCTGGCAACCAGTATCCTAGAAGCTCTTCTAAACATCATCTTTGCTAGGGAGCATTTCAGGGAGAATAGCTCAGTAGTGACTGTCCAGTTCTAGATTTTTCACAGAGAAGGGGGCTTTGAGGTCACTCAGTTCTGCCACCACACCCAGGGCAAGATTCCCTCCATGGAAGCTCTGAGAAATAGTTACATGATTTCTCCTTGGATCCTAAAGACAGGAACCTCATTACTTTCTAGTCTGTGCTGTTTATATTTTTAAGAGCTAAAATAGTTTATAGTTCTTTTATATTGACCTTACATATCCTTTACTGCCCTACAACTTTGACTCAGTCCCAGATGTGCACAGTGGGGCCACATAGAAAGAGACCAATCCTTCTTCCCTCCAGCTACTCAGAAGTTTAGTAGACAATGTCTTTTTTCCATGAGAAATATCTTTTGGGACATTTGCAGTCTGGCATGCTTGTAGCCCAAGAAATGATGCTGGCTCTCCTCTGTTCATTTAAGGCCTTATCTTTTTTCACTGGTCTTTCCCCAGCACCTCATGAAGAAAGAGGAGGGTGAATGGGAGTTCACTGCTGAAGGTGCTTGACTCATGGACCTAAGAAAGGAAGGGAGATGACCTTGGGTCTTAGTGTTGATTTCCACATGGGTGTTGTGTCTACATGCTAGTACAAGTGGCAGTGTATATGTGCACAGTATGCAGTAGACAGTGAGTGCTGCAGATGTGTGAGCCCATGTGGGCACATGGGTGAGTGCACATATGTGTGTACATGCTGCTGTGTGACCCTGGGAGAGAGTTCTTGGACTATATGTGACATGCTGTGACTGGCTAGTAAGATTCTGCATCTCTGACAGGCACAGGTCCTGCGCCTTCCATCTTGAGGACCAGCCAGGTCCTTGGTGATATAAAGCTCCAGCCTCTTATGTGACACCACTCTAGGCCTGCTGACTCCAAGCTGGAAGGGGACTGTCACATATCAAGGGTGCCTGTGAGCAAAGGTCTACCTAGTGAGACACTTTTCATGGTCTCTCTCATTTTATCCTCACCACACCTAGACACAGGAGTTTCTCTCCCATTGAACTTATAAAGACACTAAGGACCAGCAAGGTGCCACAATCATCTGAGGCCACACAGCTGGAGAGCAGCAAGACTGGATCTGGATGAAACCAAAGCCCATGCTCTGTCCACCAACTCATGTTGCCTCTGTGAAGGTCTCTCTGCTTAAGCTTGCCAATGTCTCTGTGAGACTATCCCTTCCTGCCATCCTTGGAGGGTAAGCAGGCAGTCTAAACAACTGATAGGAGGGAATGTAGGCTCCAGGGGCCTCCTCTAAGAACCCTTGGAGTCCACCACTTGTGTGTGTGGCAGGGTAGTTAGCTCCCAAATACAGGTGAGTGGAACATCCAATTTCTTAAACATTGAGGGCCAGGAGCCCATACCACCCTGCCACTTAGGACTTGCTCAGGTAGTTAGGACTGCAGCTCCTCATTTTCCTAAATCCTCCTGCTTGCTATCTGAGCTTTTATACTACTGATTTAGTTATTAGATTTCTACCAGGCCTTTCCTCAGCTAAGCATTCCATGTCCCTAGAAACCACTCTCTAATTCAACCTGTAACTTTGCTTATGAATAAGAGGAGGCACAGGATCAAGCAGGAGGGCAGTGAAAGAGGAGAACTGAGGTGAGAGGTAGAGGGGGAGGGAGAGGAGCGGGGAGGGGGGGCGGGAGAGAGAGAGAGAGAAATAGGATAGGACATGAAGGAAGTAAATGTGGCTCCAGACCCAGAATGGAAGCTCATTGAGTAGGTCATGTCATTTTCCACATCTGAATTGCACCTGGATCTGGACAATTCTTCTGGGTTAGCACTGCTGTTCTCCATCATCCTCAAACCCTCCTCTGCTCCTATGATCCCTCCCTGTTCTCCAGTACTGTGCCAAGTTTTTCTGTTCATGTATCTATTTGCATCCTTGGGTGGTAAAGTCCTTAAAAGCAGACACCAGGCACTTGTCACTGTGCCTGGTCCACAATAGGAGATTAATATATATTTGCTGAATGGGCCAGTGATAGAGGAAAGCTAAAAGAACAAGGCACACTGGACTCTACTCCAGCCCCATCCATAGGCTCCCATAGCCGAAGAGATAAGATGGGGCACACATGCAAAGGGACACCAAAGCCACCATGGCTGGACTGGTCTGGGGATCTTCATGGAGGAGGTAGGACTAGACTAGGCCACCTAGAATGGTGGGGACTCCTCGGCTGGAGAGGGGCATGGAGGGTATTGTAGGAAGGAGGGAAGGCATGAGCCAAGGTTCAGACAGGGATGGGCAAGGGGAGCATTGTGTATGTCAAGAGGGCAGGATCTGTGGAGGAAAGTCTAGAAAGGGAGGATGAGGTAAGCAGTGGAGGCTTTTGATACAGAGGGTGGAGCTGGGCATTTTTTCTCTTCTGGTGATGGATAGTCTCCAGCTTCCCCAGGCCAAATGCAGGTGTGGAACACATTCACTCATGGCCCTCCTGTGAGTATTCCATGGGTGGTGGTGGTGCGTGTGACATGGTTTCTTTGCACCATGGGAAAGCTGGGACTGCCCTGCCCCATTTTGCCCTGTGACTCTGAGATAGAAGAGCCATCCCTGGACTCTTGCAGTCTAAGGGAACCTCCACTATCCCCTGGCCCTAGGACAAGCTTCTCTCCCTCTCCTCTTGACATTCTAGTCCTTAGTTTCACTTGTCCCACTGTGGCCTCTCCTTTCAGTCTCTGTGTGTGCTTCACATATAAATCAATCCCCTGTACAAATCTGCATCCTAGTGGTAAGCAGACGATCATGTAAACACCACACCAGGGCTCCTGAACATGCCCCACAAAAAGCTCACAGAATGTGCAGGAAGGACAATTGCTGTGTGATTATAGGGTTGGTGACAAAGCCAAACAGGGACCCAGATGCTTCAGGTTGTCTACACACTGACTTGGTTACCAACTATAATTTTACTGTGGTTTGAGGGTTTAGAGGTGGTCACACTGTATTTATTTTTAAAGACTTGAATTTATTTATTTTTGTTAATTGACACCTAGAAGTCATCTACATTTATGTTGTATAAGATGTATACACTGTGGAATGTCTAAAGTAAATTAATTAACATATGTATTACTTCACATATTTATCATTTTTTGTGGTTGAGAACATTTAAAATCTATTCTAGCAATTTCCAATTATATAAATACATTGTTATTACCTATCATCACCCTGTTGTATAAATGATAGGAGGCTCCTCTTGAGTCCAGATCAGGCCTCAGGATTCTGTGCCCTGCGTGGGGTGGTAAGCCCTTGGCGTGACAGGCTCTCGGTTCCTGATGATGTGGAAAAAGGCCCCCGAGGGAGGGGCTGAGGGCAGTGTGGCCCATTCTGGCCTCCTGCATCCTGTCACAGAGATAGGTAGCCATAGCTCCACTCACAGACGAAGGAACAGCAACTCCTGGGATTTAAGGAAACTGCCCAAGGTCACACAGCTAAGTGACAGAGGAGCTGGAACCCAGGTCCACCGACTGCTGAGCCAGGCTGCTTCCCTGGATTCAGCTCTGGTTCTGCCAGTGACTTGTCTGGCCGTCCTGAGTGATCTTGAGGAAATATCACACCCCTCTGGGGTTCAGTTCTAGCTCCCAGTTGAGGGTCCTCTGCAGGGCCTGTCCTCCCAACTCAAGTGGGAGCAGGGCCCACTCCCTACTGCCAGCTGCCAGGCACGCTGCTTGCTAAGCAGCCTGTGTTTCCCCAGCAGGAGCCCGCTGGCGCCTCACCAGTCTTGCTAAGCCCTGGCTTGCGTTTCTGCCTTCGGTGTATCAGAACATACTCCCTTGATGCTGCTGGAAGCAATAATCCAGACACGGTTAGGGGGTTTAGGGAAAATCCTCCGCTATGGCAGAAGAAAGTGAAACCAGTGAAGCACAGATTCCAGCAGATGCAGAATCTGCCCGTTTACCTTCCAAATCCAGGTTGTGTGACAGGGAAGGCTGAGAAGTCGGTGATGCCCTCAGCTCTGGTTTAGGTGCCGAAAGGGTGAGAGCTGAATGCCGAAGACTCAGGTCTCCACAGGCCTAAAGCCCCACAGAGAAGGAGGAAAAGGGAAGATCCCCAAGTATTCACCGAAAGGTTGAAAGGTGGCAATTTGACCTTAGCCCCTTGCCTACTGGGTAGCAGCCTGAAGCAGCCACACATTTTCCTACTAAATCCTCACAATATTGACATAAGAAGTAAGATTATCCTTAATTTTGGTGTAAGGCTCAGACAGCCTAAGTGGCTTGCACAGAGTTGCATGATCAGCTTCTCACTGCTGACAGGGGACAGTACAGACTCTGCCCTCTCTCCCCTTCCCCACACCAGCTACCTGGCATCAGAAAACTACCCCCATGTGGTCAGTTTGAGCCTCTGTGTGATCCTGGGGCCTCCTCCATCTGATACCCTATCTGTGGTCCCAGAGCCTCCTGCTGTCCTCAGCTAACTGTGGCCTTCTTCGAGCTCAGGTGAGGGGACTATGTGGTTACCAGGGAAAATGTGCTCCAGCTCTAGGCTTGCTACAGCTCTAGGGCAATAAGCTATCTTTCTAAAATGGGGTTTTCCATTTCAGAGAGTCTGAAGCCTCCAGCTCTGCCAAACTGCAGCCCTTCTTCACAGCTTAGTGTAGCGGGGATCACAGCCAAGGTTGAGCTGCTCATGGAGCCCTCCTCTACCTCTACCAAACCAATGATGACAACCTGTCTGGGACCCCTGCATGTAATGCACAGGCTAGCAGTAGGAGCTTCTCTCCCATTCTTTATATATTTACATATTTAGGTAGAAAATGAATACCCAAAGGAGTCTAGCATAATGTGCTATGTTGTTAGACCTAGGTTCCAATCCCAGCTCTTAGTGAAACAAAGACAATAACGCTACCCACCTCAAGGATCTGCTGCAGGATAGAATAAGGGCAAGCACTGAGCATGGTGCCAAGCACGCAGCAAGGACCCCATCAGTGCAGGCCCCACCTTAGTGCTGTGGCCTGTAGAATCGCTGCCTGTCTTCTCCATTTGGAGTGTGACAGCTGACAGGAGGCCTGAGGCTGCCAGGTAGGGAGGCTGCCGGAGTGCCTCTGCAGAAGTCACTAGTGACTGCAGCCTTTCAGAAGGTGTTACAGGCCATTGTTTTAATCAATACTATGTTATTTCCCCCACAGCATCTATCTCCATGTTTATTATGTGTAAATAGGGTTTTTCAATGATGTGAATGTGTTAGCTTAATGTAGCTGACATTCAGTCTGTGCAATCTGGTGGCTGCCCCTCAGGACCTCCAGGAAAATGAGATGATGTATTTGCCACAAAGCCATTCTTGTGAGTGAAATTTGAGAAATATAATGTGGTGGTGGTCAGGGTACTCAGTGCATGCTTGTCAAGCAAGGAAAACAGAGAATAAACATGAGCCTGTGAGCATGGTCTGGCTCCTGGGGAGAGGGTATGGACAGTGGGGGCTCTGTAAGAGGGGTTGGAGTTCTCATCTCTTTGCAGCCAGGTATAGATTCTGCACAATTCTACATTGCCTGGCAGACTCCTGTCCATCACTCTGCTCTTGCCTGCCCCTGGAATTTGTCAAAGTTCACCCTTTCTGATAGCTGTTCCCAGATTCTTGGATGGTCCTCTTCATCTCTGTGTTAGCTTTCTTGTTGCCAGACAAAATAGCTGACACCCAAAACTTACATGGAGAGAGGTTTATTTTTACTCAAGAGTTCAGAAGGTTCAGTCCGTGGTTGATTGGTTCCAAAGCAGGAACATCATGGTGGAAAGGTGTGGCAAAAGACAGCTGCTGTTTGCAGTGGCCAGGAAGCAGAGTAGGGGAAGAGCTTCAGAGAGGAAGGAGTGAGGGACTGGATATAGACTCCAAGGTCATACCTCCATGATCCAACTGGACACACCTAGTAGAGTGCTTTACTGATCCTCTTGGCAGCTCCCAAGTCAATAAAGTTGACAATTAAGGTTAACTGTCACATTCTCTTTCCAATACGTCAGTCCAGAGATCTGAAAATTCATTTTGTGCATGCTTCTCTGCCTCAGCCCCATCTATGGGTATGTCCCAGTCTGGCTGTCCAGAAGGCTATGTGTGGCAAAGGTGGCCTTTCCAAACTTTTCATGTGGGCTTATCAGTCTTCCTCCTATGCCAGGTGCTTAGAATGAGAGACACTGGCACTACCAGTTCCTTTCACAGAGTTCCACGGAGCTAAAGTGAAAATGACAGGTTTAATTTAGATTTGGGGAGGGGTTCCCCTCTGTGACATCCTTAATGTTGCAGGTCAGAGGTCACCTATCACACATGGGTCACAATTAACAGGCCAAACCCCAATAGTAGGCATGTAACTCAATAATATAAGATGTCAGATAACTTTGGATTCACTGTTAGAGCTCTCTGGAGCTACCGTTTCCAAAACAAATTGTGGAATTTTATCAGGAGAATGAGATTCTATGCGCTGTTTTTTAAACACTATTTGGAAGCAGAGGGGTGGATAAGAAAACTGGCTGATTTTCCACCTTTATGCCAAATGGCAAAGAGGGCCTAAGGGAAGCTGCCTCTAAGAAATGTGGGAAGGGAGGGACTGGTGCCTAGCACTTCACACCTGTATGTTCATCTGCCCAGACTGCTTGTCAAACTCTGGGGCTCCATCTCACTAAAAGGTACTCTATAAATGTGAACAGTGTCGTTATCATTAAATTCCGTCTGTGTATCTTAAACCCATTGCACACAATGTGATTGGAGTCAGGTTTTTTTTTCCCCTCCCCTGCCTGAGAGATATGAGGGAGGTCATATCATCTCTTTTTTTCTTAGCAAATAAATATGATATCATAAACCCTGGCAGGATTCCAACCCGAGTAATGGCCGTCTGCCTTCCTAATTCCCTCCGAAGCTTGGAACAGGAACATTATTCTTTACTTCCTCTCTTTACAAACAAACACCCTATTGAAAAGCATCACTCAGCCACACAAGATCCCTCCCCAGCGTGGCTGCATTCCGATGATGGGATGTGAGGGGTGAGCTCAGATTACAGTGTACACTAGAGAAAACACAGCCAGTCATTTGGCCTAGAAAAGGCACCTGAGGACCTCGGATGACAGCGGCCACTCTTCACATGTCTTTGTTTATGAGGGACACACAACCAAAGTCATTAAGAATCACATTGCTTAGCACTGCCATTTCCCTGTCTAAATCATTATTGAGTAACTAGGTAACTAGATAATCCAACCTGGTAGCTGTTTGCCAGAAAGTGCAGAGCTGTATTGCTGAGTCCCTCTCACTGTGCATGGGGTGGGATGGGAGTTGCTGGAAATAAAGTTTCTTTGCTCATATGGGCCCTGCTGCCTTGATGTATATACCCCCAACTTTGCTTGTCATTAGTTTTTTTTTTCCATTAAGTTTATTGGTACATTTTAGGTATACAATACAGTTACATTCATCATTGGGAACTTGAACCTTTACATAATGTACCTTGGTTCTTATTTTTTTCCCATTCCCTGCCCTCCCTTCACCCCCTCCACCCTTCCCTATTTACAAAGACTTTGTTTCCATTTTTTCCTTTTCTCATATTTTTTCCTTTCCCTTCTTTCCTTTCCCCATCCCTCCCACTTCCCCTACTCCTTTAGACCTTTTCTTCCTATTTCACATTATCTGTTATACATTTTGATCCTTATTTATAGTATTCAAGAGAGGTAGCAAGTATTGTTACTGTTATGGTTTGGATCTTAAATGTCCCCCAAAGGCCATGTGTTAAAGGCTTGGTGTGCAGCCTATGGAGCTACTGGCAGGTGGAGTAACTTTTAGGAGGTGGGGCCTAGTGGAAGTTAGGCATCTGGGGTATGTCCTTGAAAGGATGTAGGAACCCTGCCCCCCTCCTCTCTGCTTCCTAGCCTCCACAAGATGAATACACTTCATTTGCCACATTCTCCCCGCCATGATGTGCTGCCTCTCCATGGGCCCCAAAACAACTGAGCCAACTGACCATGGACTGACACCTCTGAAACTGTGAGGCCAAATAAACTCTTCCTTCTTTATAAGTTATCTCAGATACTTTGTTAGGTGATGGAAAGTTAACTAACACAGTTACCTTTCCTCTTATAAACCTGAAAACAGAGGCTCAAAGAGATGAATTTTCAGGGCTATAGATTATACAGAGCAAAAGTGGGAGCTGAACCCAGGTCCTTTGGCTTTAAATCTATTTTTTGTGATACCACATCAAGCCTTATCATCATGTACGGGCTGTAAGAGCCTTGGCACCGACACTTACCTATGCTGAAGCAGTGATTACAGGGTGGCAGAGTGAAATCACTGGGTCTGGAGTTAGAACATAGGTTCACCTCTATTGGCCACTGAGCTGCTGGGGGCTCACTGACAGTCTCTCAGTCAGATGAAGGTAACACCTGGCTGCTGTTTTTACAGGGAAGTCTTAAAGCAGGTATGTGGCAAGGACCTTGGAAGTCCTGGGATCAGGGCAAATCAGTGTGTAGCCTAAGGGTGGTTGATCCACCCAATCAACACTAATTGAACACCCAGTATTGTTAAGCTTGAAGATACAGGTGTAAATAAGATAAAGTTCTGTTGGTAGTCTGGCAGAAGAGATAAGCCAACAGAACATTACCATTGTAAACTGTCTGAGAATCCTCAGTCAGAAAATCCAAAATCTGAAATGCTCCCTGATCCAAAAATTTTTGAAAGCCACAAGTGAGAAATCCCACATCTGAACTCGTGTAACAACTTGAAGTCAAAATATAAGTCCACTAAAATTACCTTTAAACTACTTGTATAAAATTGCCTTTAGGCTACTTCTAAGGGTGCATATGAAACATGAATGAGTTTTGTGTTTAGACCTGGGTACCATCCATAAGATATCTCAGTATGGATATGCAAATGTCCCAAATCCCCTAAAATACAAAATCTGAAACCTGCTGTTCCCAAGCATTTTGAATAAGGGGTACTCAATATGTATCACGAGACAAATGCTCTGATGAGAGTATACCACTGCCATGTGGAGGAAGAGCCATTCAGACATGGCCGTTCTGGGAAACAGACACAGAGGACTCGGCATCTCATGTGTACCCCAAAGGACAGATGGGAGGCAGCAGGTAAAAATGGGGCTGCAAGTGTTCCAGGCTGAGGACCAAACACATGCCAAGTCAGGAGGCTAGAGGAGCACTTAGGCTCTGGTGACAGCATGTTTGGTCAGGAGTAGAGTTGGAGGGAGAGCGGGAAGGTGCAAGGCTGGGAAGTCATGTGGCAGAGCCAGTTAGCAGACAGGGTTGGAGCAGAGAGTCTTGGAGCCTCTGTGTCCCCCAGACCCCCAGCCCACCCTGCTCCAACCCCATAGCCTGGAATGCCTTAGTTTTGCTCTCTGCTCCCTCAGGCTTCAAGCCTGCAGGAAGGAGGAGCTGCCAACACACTCAGACCAGAGCCGTCACCAACCCTGGATCAAAAAAGTCTTGCTGGGCTTTATCTAACTGATGGACTGCAATCTGCAAGATGTTCATTTAACATATTTTTGCCTTCCGAATGGCTTTTACTTTTCACTAAATTGAAACCACAGTACAGTATATGTGAATGATTAGGTTGTGTAATACATTCAGCAAATTTAGATTAGGAATGATTATGACTTAAGTAAAATAGTTGAACACAATTCTTATTGCCATCCATCTTTTTTCTTCTCTATAGTGTTCACAGAGGTGATTGAATGCAAGGAATGAATGACTCTGAGGAGAGCTGGGGCTGGGCAGGAAGGGGTGGAGGTCTGTCTTTGAGGGAAAGCCCAACAGGAAGTCTCAAGTCTGGAGTGTGCGGAGCAGCCCTAGGGTTCTGGGCAGATGGGAGGCAAGTCCTGGACCCACCACCTGGCAGCTGTGTGACCGTAAGCAAATAACACAAATTCTGTGAGTCTCGGTTTCCCATCAACAAAATGGGCTTTATTTATCCCTGGCTCATGGGATGCTGTGGGGACGGAATGAAGTCAGGGATGTGAGAGCAACACTGTTGATGACCTAGGGTGAGGGCTGAAAGTCATGATCAGACTCTGGCTCTACCACTTACTGGAGCTGTGTGACTTTGGCCTTTGTGACTTGGCCTCTCAGAGCCCAAATTCCTAATCCACAGAATGGGAATAAGTGTATTTGACAATGGGTATCTTTGAAGAGAGGCTTAAATGGATTATTTTTTTTCATGCTAAAAATGCTTTGCAACATATAAGCCATCTGGGAAGGATAGAGGGCTGGTGGAGGTGTGAACAGGAGCTGAGGGTTTCCTCCCGTGGTGAGCAAACTGGAATGGTGTGGGTTTACCTTTGCTGGGAGCCTGAGGTGGGGAGGGGAAGGACAGGTACCCTGGGTGAGATTTTGCTTTGGAGTCCCAAGCCTTGAACCTCTCCTGAGCACTCCTAATCCTCCTTACCCTGTTCTGTAGGGCTAAACACATGATAACAGTCTGTGCAATGCATGTGTGTATTATGTTTTTATGTAGAACCTGTCTCTGGGTTCAAAGGTAGGGAATGGATTCATTCCCTGATATCTCCAGATACCTAGTGCACAGCCCAGCCCCTTAGGAGGTGCACAGGAAATACATGTCAAGTGAATGGATTTGTAAGTGAGGCTAGATTTACGTCTCCTGGGAAAGCTGAGCTGAGGCTGGGGAGCTAAGGTAAATGGAAGGCATCAGTCACTTCCTCAGGGAGCTAGCTGTGGGGAGAAGGAAAGAACAGCAGTTTAGAGTGTGAAGCCTGGCACCCTTTCTTCCAGGGAGCCACAAGCCCTCAGGATTTTCCCGAAATCCCAGGCATACCCACAACCTTTCTGTGTTTTCCTGTCTCCTCTTAGCAACCTGACAAAATGCCTCCCAATCAGAACAATTTTGGCTACCCTGGAGCCACTCCCATCGAGATGTCTGTCTCCTGCAGCTTTGGCTGGATACAGTATTTCTTTTACATTCATCATGACAACAGGGACAGCAAATAAGATGATAGCAGATGAAGGGCTCTCCAAGCCCTCCAGAGATGAAGGAGGCTGGGCTGACAGCAGCATCTGCGTGGAGGACACAGCAGTTGCTGCTCTTGTGGGCGAGGAGACACCCCTGACTCCTCCTGGACTTGGGCATAGCAACTGGCTTTGTCAGTGACCTGCACTGCTCCTCACTTAGGCAGGCAGCATTGTGGCAGCTGCCCTTGCTCCCCCACCAGCAGGTAGGGGCTTAGGTCCCATGTGCCTGGGAAAGTGATGGAAACCTTCTAGTGGGAGCTGGCATTCCATCAGGGCTACCTGAATCAGGTGCATTGCAAAGTATTTGATAACCTTTGTATTCAAGAGAATATGGAAGCTCAGAAAGGCTGGGTACAGGTGGCCCTCTGTATCTGCAGGTTCTGCATTCACATTCAACCAACTGTAGATGGAAAATACTGTTAAAACCTTGTGTCTGTTCTGAACATGTACAGATTTTTTTTCTTGTTATCATTCCCCTCAACAATACAGCCTAACTACTACTTACATGATATTTACATTTGCTAGGTATTATAGTAGTCTAGCCTATATGGGAGGATGTTTTGTGTCAGTTATATGCAAATGTTATGCCGTTTTATATAAGGGAATTGAGCACCCACAGATTTTGGTATCCCTGGGGGCTCTGGGACCAATTCCCCACAGATGCCAAGGGATGAATCTAATTGGTGAGCTGTCGCTCTGTTTAGCATTTAACTGGCAATGCTGGGATAAGAAGTCCCAGTCTCTGAAGCCAAAGGACAGCTTTCTTGGCACTGGGTACTCCATGATGTGGACACTCCCCTTGAGATTAAGCATAGCCCTTTCCTTCTGAGCCTCAACTTCTCCACTTCTCACCAGTTACTGATGCCTAGGAGATGTGCCCTGTGCCCCAGCCAACTTTCTCCTGCTGCCTGGCCTCCCCTTGCCAGCATCCCCACCCCCTGCCCCAGGTCCTGGGCTTGGGCTGGATCTGTCCTGTGTCCCAGCTTCGGGCTGAGATCCTGTGTCAGTTGCCACCTGAAAGCTGCTCTTTCTGCTGTGGCTCATCCAAGGATGGGGTCTCTTCTGAATACCAACAGGGGCCAACTTCAGCAGAGCCCACCATAATTGGATGTGTATTAACACCAGCACCAACAGTGATTCTGCTGATATTGTTGAGCATTTATTGAGACCCAGACTCTGAGGTCTGTGTTTTTAGCCATTAGTCTGTCCTGCCTCTTCCTCATTTGATGTGGCCCTGTGTGTGATCTTAACCATCATGGTGCTTCTCTGTTTTGATAACATCCCCCTTAAACCTATTTTAAGAACTGAACCCAAAATGCCACCAAGCAAAGTCCAGGGAAATCATTTCCCTCCCTCTTGAATGTCACTTGGAATGAAGAGGTCTCAGACAGCACCTTCCTGGTTTCCAGGCTCCTATTGGGTTGTTCAGCCAGCCCTGCAAGAGGCCAAGGCATCTAGAAATAGGCCATGGTGGGTAAACCACTCCTGTGGCTGAGGTCAGAGACTCCAGCTCCTTCCCACCCTGCAGGCTGTGTCTGCAGGGGTCGCATGCAGCCTACCATGGCTCACAGTGGATACAACGGAGGAAAGAACCTTATCTCTGGCCAGTGTGGGACTGGATGGAGGCAAAAAAGCCTGTCTGTGAAGGTCACTGCCATTGCTCAGTGAGCGATCTGTCCCCATTTCAGCCTCAGTGGCAAAGTGATGGAGGGTGTAATTAGGGCCTGAGCGGTGCCTGTGGGGCTGCTGTGCTGGCTCAAGGAGGCTGGGGACACAGGCCCTACAGTACCTCTGTCCTGAGGGATTCCTTGGTATCAGGAGCCCAGCTGCACAGGACATCTCCCTCCATGGGTGCCGGACTCAGGTCTTCCTTTCCTTTCCTCCCTGCTGCTCCTCTCATCAAGATTTATCTGTCTGTGTGTCTCATTTCACATCCCCCCTTGTCTTATTAGCAAGTGATCTAATGCAATAATGTGGCATTAAGATGTTAAAGTCTAACAATTGGCTTGATGTTTACAACCAGCCATATCCTGAGGGTGCACATCTTGAATAGGAGGATACCTTGACCTAAAGGCATACATGCCTTAGGGTGAAGTTCCTTGTGTTTCTGAACGAGGATCGTCTATGCAGGGTGGCCCCAAGTGGTTATAATGTGGTGGGCATTACTGTGCACGCAGCAGGCCCTTATGAGGAAGAAGGAACGGGAGCTCCTGTGACTTTCCCAAGGGCCTGTTGCTAGTGGATAGCCAAGTAGGGGACGGAGCTCAGGTTGGGAGCTCTTCCTATATAGCTGGATGCATCCCAGCTGCACTGTGTATTGCACCCAGGCCTAAGGCCAGTTCTGGGATCCTCCTATTGTGTGGATCTGGAATGTCTCTTAAAGGTCCATGTGCTAAAGGCTTGGTCCCCAGCCTGAGGAACCACTGGGAGGTGGTGGAACCTTTAGGAAGTGGGGCCTAGTGGAAGTCAGTTGGGTCACTGAGGGCATGTCCTTGAAGGGGATGTTGGGGCACTGGTCCTCTCTTTCTCTCTCTCTCTCCCCCTCCTCACCTGCCTGCCATAAAGTGAACAGGCCTCCTCTGCCAAGTGCTCCTGCCATAATGGACAGGGCCGCTCTAAGCTCAAACAACAGAGGCAAAGTGACCATGGAACTAAAACCTCTGAAACCACAAGCCACAATAAACATTTTCTCCTTTTAAATTGAAGGTCTCAGGTATTTTGTCACAGTAAAGGAAAGCTGACCAACACAGATCTCATCAGGATGGAGTACTACTAGCAGGACTTGGCATGTTCAGAGAAATTGCTCAGTCCTGCAAGCCCAGAGTGGGAGAAGGACAGGAGAACTATAAAGATTCCTACTGAGCTGGGTGTGGTGGCACATGCCTGTAATCCCAGGACTCAGGAGGCTGAGGCAGGATTGTCATGAGTTTGAGGTCAGCTTGGAATACATAGTGAGTTCAAGGCCAGCCTGAACCATATAATGAGACCCTGTCTAAAAAACCAAAAAAACCCAACCAAACAAAAAGATTCCTAACATTTCCTGTTCAGTTGCTGTGCCCTGACACTGTGTCAGGGTCTTTAAATACTCAGAAAAAGTTATAATATATACCATCACACTCTTTTTACCAGTAAAAAAAATGAGGATCAGAAAATTTAAGTAACTTACACATGCCACCAATTAGCAGGCCCTGGAAGGGATAAAGGTGACTCTAAGTCAGCATCTGTGCCCACTCTTCATTCCTGGGTCCAAACAGCCCCAGGCCTCTTGCAGGACCAACAGCCCTCACCGTGTTCCATCCCCTCAGGGATGACAGAAGTTTGGGACCTGTAATGTCAGAGCTGGGGCTGCTTCCCTTTGGACTTTCCAGAGAGGAGTCTTTTTCTTTTCTTCTTCTTCAGTACCGGGGATTGAACTCAGGACCTTGCACTTGTGAGGCAGGCTCAGTGCCACTGAGGCCAGAGAGGAGTCTTGAGGCAGCTGAGAGCTTGCTTGGGTGTACCATGAAATAAAATTCCAGAATCTTCTGTAGGGCCCCTTGGTTGGGAACTTACAGTTCTTGTTTTAATCCCACTATCAACACTGTGAAGTATCATTGTTCCCTTATACAGATAAGAAAACGGAGGCAAAGAGAAGTCTAAAATCACAGAACTAAGAAGCAGAAGGAGCTGAGATTTGAATATTTGAAGTGATTCCAAAATTGTGTTTTCCTTCCACACCATGCAGCCTTCTGAGGAACATTAGGGTCCAGAGGAGGCAGAGCTTCTTCAAGGAACTTCCCGTCTGCTGGGCAAGACAGAGCACATCAGGCCAGGAAAGACCAAGACACAACCCCTGTGTACAGAGCAGGCAGTGCTCACCCACCTGGCCCTGCTCCCTGCTGCCTGCTCCAGCCTCACAGAGCCTCTGGATGTGGCAGAGCGGGCCTGGCTAGAGCAAGAGCTCCTGCAGTAGAGGCTGGGTCAGAGTAGAAGCAGCTGGGCCCACACAGAGGGCGGGTGCAGCCTGTCTTTCCCGGGAAAGGGCTGGAAGGGCTAAGGCCTGGAGGATGGAGTGCAGGAGGCAAAGGGTCCAGCACAGCAGGAAGCCTGCACCTGAGCCCACCTCTTCTGCAGACTTGAGGCCTGGAAAAATGCCAGAGCTCTGGAGAAACAAATATCATGGGCCTGGCTTCCCACAGAGCCAAGGAGGTATCTCCTTCAGGTCATCCTTGTGTGGACGTGGACCATAGGTCAGGCGAATCTTCAAAGCTGTCCCCCCTTGGTTTGCCCAGTAATTGACTGACTCATCGGTCACTGCTTTGCACGCTCACCCATTGTTAACTGGTGACTTGAAAATTACCTTTATTTAGCACCGTTATCGGGAGGCTGCAGGGGTGCCGGCATTTCCACTCCACCAGCTCCCTCTGGCTGATGGCAACAAGCAGACCTGTCAGACACAGGCCACAGCCCTGAGCTGCAGTCCTCCCTGCAGGGATGGGGCATTGTGCTAAGTGGGTGCCATGGGTAGGCCCTCCCTCGGGCCCGGGGCCCGCAGTGCTCACCCAGGTGGCCCCGCCCCTGCTGTGCCTTTAGCATGACCTGCTGGCTTGCTGGTCACCTCCCTGCGGCCATACTGCCCTGTCTGCAGGTGACAGGCTAGAATGGGATTCCTCATGTGCCTGAGAGGTCTTGACTTTGCAGGATGCATATACGCTTCAGGGAGGGAGGGCAACTCAGCTTCCATAGCTTCCAGAAGATTCTCAAGAGGGATTGTGTCCCCCAGAGAGCTTGGAGTCCACTTCTGAGTCACATCATGTCTCCAGCGGCTGCCGTGGCCTTCACTATGGTGATGCTCAGGGTGTTAGGGATACGATGATAGAACTGTTCTCCTTCTGGAGGGCAGGGCTGGGTCCACACTCTGCTGGTGAATGTTTACTGACTGACAAATCACAGGAGACAAAGAGAAGACTGAGCTTTGCAGGACTCCGGCTCTCATTTTGTCCTCATTGGGCAAAAGGCATCCTGTCCCTCTGCTTCCTTGCCTCTGAGGGCTACACAGTGCATCTCCTCCAACACCCTCCCCACTGGCCACAGGACCTGTGTCCTGCCAGAGCACACAGGCACCTTAGCTGGAAAAGGCAGAGGCAGAAGATGGGGGAGGGAGGTTGGGGAGCGAGGTGAAGGGCAGGGCACGGCTTGGCAGAGGATGCAGCCCCCGATAGCTGGAGGGCTGTCCAGTCCTTTTAGGGTCCAAAGATGCATGGCAGAAATCAGCTCCAAAGCCGGCTCCACAGTTCTCTCATACGCACTCTTGGCCACCTTTCCCACTCTGTCCAGCCCCAGGCCTCACAGAGAGCTATGATTCTGAACCGAAGAGAGAGGAAGTCATTGTCCTAAAGATCATACCGTTTCTGAATTTTCAGAGGACTTTGTGTTAGGAGCTGCTTGCTGTCCTCTGCTAGCCTTCCACCACGCGTTTCTCAGCAGGCCCCGGTCTCCAGGAGGAAGAGCAGGGCTTCCTGGCTTTCCTGGTTGTAAGGCATGCAGAGCACCCTTCCTGAGTGTGCAGTGAATATGGATGCTGGTCTTTGCTGTCTGTGGCACTGTTTCCATGCAGCTGTGGGGACAGTGATAAGGTCTGTGGGCTGTCGGCCTGCCTGGAGAGCACTCGAGAGCCACTTCATCGACCTCCTCTTCTCCTTCCAAGGCTCTTAACTCACTTGAGTGGTGAGGAGGGGCCTGAAGGGGATGGGCAGCCACTTGAGCAGTCAAGGGAGTCCCAGTCAGCCTCCCCCTCAGCCCCCTTGGCCTGGCTCTCTATCGGATTGGGAGGTGGAGCAGGGTGGGAGGGAGCCGTGAAGGCTGGTCCAGCAGCCCAGTGGTCCCAGCAGGGAGGTCAGATGAGAATGAGCAGCAGCCAGCTCCTAGGAGGGGCCGCCTTTGATGATGACTTGGTCTTGGACTCTTTCCTCCTGCATATTAAACCTGGGCTTTGATTTGAGCCTCTTTACTTGACAAAGCATTTACACAACTCATTGCATTAATTTTTCACAACTCATAAGGTGGGCATTATAAGAACCATCTTGAAGAAGATACCACTGTGACTTAGAGAGACAGAGTGCTTTGCCCAAGACCACACAGTGGGTCAGAGGTAGACAGGGCTAGAATGAGGTCTGCTTTCCATGGGAGACTCAGTTGGGCACCAACAGCCCAGGGCCTTTGGCCAGGTCACTCTGCTTCCTTTGGTGAGATGGGGGATGTCAGGAACAGACAAGCCCTGATAGTACCTAAGCCTGCAGGGGACCGGCAGTGACATCCTTCCCCATACCTCCTCCTGCTCCAAGGCCCCAGGAATCATCTAAGTGCTTCTCAAAGGCTTTTTCTGAGGTCTGTGTGGTCAGAGAGTTGTAATAAATTAAGATTTAAGGGCCAGAATCATAGTAGCTGGCATTGTGCTTCTTCCTGCAGGAGTAGGGGAGGTGGCCAAGTTCCCCAGCAGGTGGGCTGCTCCTGGTCCCTGGAAAGGCCAGGAAGACTCCTGGATGAGTCATTTTTCAGGTTCTGCTGAGATCAGGGAGAGCCGTAGAACAGAGGCTGAGGAGCCAGGCTTATGGCCAAGCTGCTGTCTCCAGGGGTCAGTCACCAATCTCAAGAATCACCTGTCATAGGATCCCATAACCCTGACTCCCAGTGTTCATCCCCATGAAGCAAACTAGCAAGAATGCTCTGGTCAGTGCCTTACACTGGGACCTAATGCAGCACCTGGCACATGGCAGATGCTCAGTAAATTGTCACATTGTGCAAAATGAGAGCACAAAGTATTTCTCCCGTGCTGTGATGATCCTGGTGTCAACACACCTGCTGCAATATTGGTATGAAAGCACAACATGCTCAATTATAATTATGGACAGTATAAAATATTTCATAATGGTAGGAAATGACTATGTCAGTGGTTTGTATAGTTACTACATTTTTTGTCATTTTAGAATTACTTATAAAAATAAGAGTTTAATGGGCTGGGGATTTAGCTCAGTGGCACCACAACTGCCTTGCAAGTGTAAGGTCCTGAGTTCGATCCCCAGTATCGAGGAAAAAAAAGACAATATGCCATGTTAGGTCAGCAGTAGCATTGTATGGTTACCATATCTCTAGAGCACATGGTTTTTTTTTCCTTGTGCATGCTTGATTTAATCTTATGTTTTGTTTCTTATGACCCTAGGAACAACAAGTTACTGTGTGTGTGTGTAGGTGTGTATAGTGTATATATATTCCATATAGTCTAGGTGTGCAGTAAGCTATACCATCTAGGTTTAATCACACTCTAATGTTTGCACAAGATGAAATTGCCTAGGAATACATGTCTTATACCATATACCTGTCATTAAATGGCACCTGACTGATCTAATAAAGTGAAAAGACAGAAACACCTGTCTATCTTGTCCTCCCCATGGGTTTGATGGTCTCTGATGCGGAGTCAGGGCAAGAGAGCAGAACTGGGCTGACGTTCCCAGGCCCACAGGATGAGTACACGCATCCACCTGCCAGTTCTAGAACACTGAAAGCATAAGGGAGGAGCAGGTGGGAGGGTTTGTGGGTTCTGGTCCCTCTGATCGTCACTTAGGAGAACCAGGATGTAGGAGGATTTCAGGGTGTGGCAGCAAGTTCCTGTTGTAGACAAGGCATTTCCGGAAACTCACAAGGACCTGCTGTCTTCTTGGGGGCCCTTCCTGGTCACCCTCCCTGTGGAAGCCCTGTGGCTGTCAGTGGCCCGGGTCCCCTCTTGCCGAGAGTAGCATCACTGTTCCTGGAGCCTGGGCCAGAGCCTACCTGTCACTCTGTGGCTGTGTGGAGTGGGGACACTAAAGGGCAGTGCCAGCAGCCTGCTGCAAGCTGACAAGGCTGAGCACACATCAGGGCCGAGGAGCCGACAGGACCGTCTGAATTAAGTGGCCAAGTTTAGTTTTTAATTAAGCCCTTGTGGTCCTTTAAAAAGGTCACTGATGACACCGTGTTCTTTAAGGCCAATGTGAAAAGACATTCAAAGTCAAAGTTCTGAGATGGGAGCCTTGTAACTCGAAATGTCACAGGAAGAAATTTGGAAACGGGGAAGGGGAAGCTGGTGAGAAGGACAGCCCTGTCACATTGTCCTGCTGTCAGCCTCCTGGTTCCTACTTGCAGCTCCAGACTATTCTGGTCTCAAAGGGCAAGGGGCCCACGGCTCCCTGATGCATCCCCACCAATGCCTGTGGGGCTCCTGTAAGGCCCTGTGTTTCCCTATGTGGGACAACAGTTGGGATCAGTGGGGCAGGAGGTGGCAGCCTGCCCTGCCCCCATCTCTGAGGAATTAACTCAAATATATGCGACTGGCCATCAGGTTTCTGCCCTAGTTCTCTCTCCATTTTTCCACGGACCTTGTCCAGCACTGGGTGGCATGGAAATGCAGTTCTCCTACAGCACAGCACTGTGGCCACATGATCCTTTGCAGTATTTCACAATGGTCCTACAGTGAAAGGAAAGGCCAGGGCCGGTCCCACACAGGCCTAAGAGAGCAGACCAGAGGGAACAGGGCAGAGCAGACAGTGCCTCCTAGGGGAGACCCTGGACTGGTCAGTAGCCAGTGGAGCTCAGGATTCAGCAGTTCCTGGGCAGGGGGTGTTGTTCCTGGGGCCCTTGCCTGGCACCAGTGTTGGGGCACAGGGCAGTCTGAGTGGTGAATAGGTCAGTGCAGCTGGGAACTTTGTGCCAGGGTCTGGGACCTGGCCTGGTGTGTAGTCTGGGGCTCTTGCTGCCATGATGCCAGAGGCAGAGCAGGAAATGGAAAGGACTTTGGATTTAGATTCAGGAAATGAAGCTTGTATGGTAAAGAGTGAGGTTTGCCTACCTAATACACATCTCACAGTTATCTACCATCAGAATATTTATACCTCAGGGTGGCAACCTAGCCTCCCTTAAAAAGTTAGGGGTAGCTAATGAGATATAATCAAAAAATCATTGAGGGGGCTTCTCTAGAGAAAGCTGACTCACTAGGGAGCTACACCTCTTTTGTGCTCTCCTCTTTTTTTCTTTCTGTCTGAAATGGGCAGCTGATGGCTATAGCTTCAGCCACTATTTTATGACCATGGGCTTGTGAGAACAGAAGCCAGTGCCAAGGACGAGCTCCCTGTCTACTCCTAGACTTCATGTGGTACCGGAAAATGTTTGCCTCTAGCTCATTTATGTTACTGAATATTACACTGGATTTCTCTTACACATAGTTGGATGTCAGACTGATACAGACTGATTGCCCTCACTGTCATTTACTCCTGAGGGGCACTGGGTAAGTTCCTTCGTGTCTCCGAGCCTCGGTTTCCTTGCTCCTCTAAGGGGAGTATTGTTCTTGT
Organism: Heterocephalus glaber; assembly: GCF_000247695.1. The sequence continues at coordinate 742,108 of NW_004624812.1, forward strand.
TTTGCCCTTTGAATGTTACTTCTGACTTCTATGGCCCTGTCTTATGTCCCTGAGTGTTCAGAAGATCACATGGTTTTGTGTGTGAGCAGAGGCTGCCTCTCTCCCATTGTTTGGCTGGGTAATTGTTCTGGAACCCAGGGATGTGCCTCCCTTCCCACTTCAATGGCCGGCTCTGGGCCGTTATAAAGTCCCCTTGCGGGCTCCCATTTTCTGGAGACACAATAGCTTTTCTTGGCTTGCCCAGGCCTCACCCTCCTAGCTGGGTGCAGAGGCATCTGCTGTTTCAAGCTTCCGAAAAGGAGGCTTCAAACAGCCCGGTGTTGGCCCCTGTTAGGCTCTGACTCATAGAAGCGGTTCTCGAAACCCTCAAAAGCCTTATTAGTCTGTTAAGATGGCCCAGGAGCTGGCGTCTGCGCGCCCCATTGCCAAGGCTTTGCAGCGGTCCCATTGTCTCAGCCCCATTGTCCCCGCGCAGTGTCTTGGCCCCTAATGGACTCTGAGGCAGGCGGGCTTTCAGCTGTTCCTGTTATTTCATTCCCTGGCTCTTTTCTTTCTTCCTCTTCTCAGCTCCCTTTAACTCTTAAAATGAAAAGGTGACCAGTTCTTCTCGGGCGGTTTATTCCTCTCATTCCCCAGTGCAGTGCTCTGCTTCACCTTGGTCCTTGTCTGACATTTGGCCGGATCCCTGTTGGGCACCTAGAGGCCTGAGTAGAAAATTGGTGCTCACCTGGCTTTTCTTCCAATGAAACCCTCCACCTAGATCACCCTGAACCTGGGCAGGTGACCTGACCCCAGGGTGATCACCCCCACCCTCACCTGTGGGGCCTACACTGTGGCGGATGGGCTCTGGAAGTTCAGAGCTCTGCTCCTGGCTTTCATGTGCTCAGCCCACAGTCAGGGGACAGACTCTGTGGTGGTGGGCTTCCCAGCATGCCCTGCCTCCTGGTTTTCATGCCCTAGGTACTCCTGTGTCATCAGCTTCCTGCCACTGTGACAAAAACCCGAGACAAGGAACCTACAGAAAGAAAAGGGTTATTTTAGCTCAGTGTTTTTTACGGGTTTCAGTCTGTGATTGGGTGGTTGACCTACTGCTTTGGGGTGTGGCACATTATGAAGGCAGTGTTGGACAGAACAAAGCCACTCAACTTATAGCTGGAAGGTAACAGAGAAAGAGGAAGAGACAGGTCTCATGACCCCTTTCCGGGGCACATACTCAGTGATCTATGACCTCCCTCCAGGCCACACCTCTTTTAAAAATGTTTTTATTAGTACACATTTGCAGTACATAATGTTTACATTCATTTTAGGGAGTAGGTACGAGAAAGAAAATAAAGCTCCCTCTCTTGGCTTGCTTGCTTGGGCACTGACAGCAACAGATAAACCACATCCTGACATGTTATCCCACATGATGCACAAGGCCCCGAAATGATATTCTTGCTACATAACCACAGTGCTCTTTCTGTTTCTGTAGATAAGCTTGCATCACTCACTGACCAGGGCACCCTGAATTCCACTCATCTTGCTCTCAGGTTGCCCCAACCTAAACAGTTGTGTAAAACCCTGCTCTTTGAGAAGCTCGGGGCTCAGACTTTGGAGTGTTACCTCCTCTAGGCCTGCTAGCATAATAGTTTTTGGTTCCCTCCACCCCTTCTAGTGCCTCTTGGTTCCTGCGCCTCTGGTAAACCTAAAATTGCTGTAACAGGTGCGTGTACTTAACATATCTTGATTGTTTTTATTCTCCTTCTCCTCCTCTCCCCCCCCCATTCTAAAACCCTTTTCCTCTTTGTGTTTTTCCTTTTTTTAGTTCATGTTTGTGACACATACTGATTACATTCATTGTGAGTGGTTGGTAGCTGTATATGATGCATCTTAATTCTTGTACATCCCCCTCTCCCTTCCTCTCTTGGTCTCTTTCCCATTTGCAAAAGATTTATTTATTTACTTACTTACTTATTTATATCTATCTATCTGTTCTTTTGCTCTTTATTTACATTTTGGATTTCTCATATGAGAGAAACCATCCAATATTAAGCTTGTGTGTCAGATTTATTTCACTTAACATGTTTCCAAGGTGCATCTATTTTCCTAGAAATGACTCAAATTTATCCTTTTTTATAGCAGAGCAGTATTCCATTATGTACAGATAACACATTTTCTTTATCCTTTTGTCTGCTGATAGACATAAGCTACTTCCAAGATTTATCTATTTTGAATTGTGCTATGAACAATGTTATGCATGTATCACTAAAAACAGATAGTGGATCAATGAAACAGAAGAGAGAATGCAGAAACAACCTTGGACACATTAGGCTATCGAATCTTTGACAAAAGAGCCAAAAAAAAAAAAACCACACTGGAGGAAAGATAGCCTCTTTAGCAAAGGGTGTTGGGAAAACTGGCTATCCACATGCAGCAGATTGAATCTATACTCTTATCTCTCACCAAGTACTAAACTAAAATCAAAATGGATCAGAGATCAAAATATTAAAACAGAAACACTTAACTTGCTGGAAGATAAAATAGGTAAGGGCCAGGATTTAGCTCAGTGGTTCCAGAGCCTGCCTCACAAGCACAAGGTCCCGAGTGAGTTCGATCCCCGGTATCAAAAAAAAGGTAAAACTCTTGAAATCATAGGTGTAGACAAGGACTTTCTGAATAGAACTCCAGTTGACCAAGAGATAACAGCAAGAGTCAACAAATGGGATTATATTAGATCAAAAAGCTTCTGCACAGCAAAGGAAACAGCCAAGAATGAAGAGACAAGCTACAAAATGGGAACAAAAATTTTTTTGTCAGCCACTCCTCAGAGGGCTAATATCTAAAATACATAAAGAACTTAAAAAAAGAGAACTCCCAAAATAACAAATCTAATTAAAAAGTGAGTAACTGACATGAACAGATACTTCTTAGGATAAGAAGTACAAATGGCCAATAAATACATGAAAAAAATGTTCAATATTACTGGCCATTGGGGAAATGCAAACTAAAACATCACTGAGAGGGCTGAGGATTTAGCTCAGTGGTGCTGCTGCCTTCCTCTCAAGCACAAGGTCCTGAGTTTGATCCCCATACCAAAACAAAAACAAAAACACAAAAGCATCACTGAGATTCCATCTCATTCCAGAAATGTAATAATCAAGAAATCAAATAACAACAAATGCTGGCGAGGCTGTGGGCACAGAAGGGGAAAGAATCCTCCTACACTGTTGGTGGGAATATAAACTAGTATAACCATTATGGAAATCAGTATGGAAATTCCTCAAAAAACTAAAACTGGAAATTCCACTGGACTCCCCTACTCCCCTACTCAGCCTCACCTCTCAAATATTCTACCACTTCCCAGTGGCGCCAAGCTGGGGATGGAGCCTGAAACCCTTAGGCCTTTGAGGGACACTCTACATCCTAACTATGGCATCTCCTCTTTTTGAGTATGGACTGGAGCGAGTGATTTGCTTCTCAACAGGACAGCAGGAGTGTGGGCTGTCTCTTGCACAATTAGAAGAGACTGACTCCCATGCTCTGTCTGGTCAGCTCCCTCCCTTTCTTTGTCTCTCCTTCTGGGCTGCTTACTCAGATACAGAAAGCTTCTGGGTTGGAGAAGCCTACTTGGCAAGGATTGGGGATGGCCCTGGGGCAATTCCCAGTGAAGAATGGAGGCTCCAGGCCTAAGCCACCCAAGAGGCCTGGAGATACATCCTGCCCTCAGTGAGCCCCAGCACCAGGCAACACCCCACTACAGTCTGGGAGAGACCCTGAAGCAGAAAGTCCACTGAAGCCACACCTAGATTTTTGATCCACATAAATTGGAGATAATAAACCTGCATTATTTTATGCTGCTGATTCTATTTATTTATTTATTGCCATATGGGATCAAACCTGGGGATGCTTTACCACTGAGCCCCCAATGATCCCCAGCCCTTTTTACTCTTTTTTAGTTTTGAGACAAGGACTCCTGAAGCCCAGGCTGGGCTTCAATTTGCATTCCTCTTGCCTCAGCCTCCCTAAGTGCTTGGATTACAGGTGTCCCCAGGATATACCAATAGATAACAAATACAAGTCCTTACTAGCCAAAGAGAAATGTGTCTTTTTTTGTTCCTCTGTATTTGGACTCAAGGTCCTTAAACCTATCATGTCCACTAGCCAGCCACTTGGCAGGTACAAATGCATATACTACACACATACCCTCAGATCTATGGGTTGCCTGCATCCCTTCACCCCTACTCCAAAAATATATGATCAGAAAAAAAATAGAAGGAAGAACATAGTTGAAATAAAACTCCACTGAGGTGGCTTCTGGTTTCTGTTAGGATTGTAAATACAATTTGAATTTTTGCCCAAACTCCAAGTGCAAGAATGGGTTTGAGGGATGAAGCCATGGGGTCCTTGTCCTCCTCTGATAATTTGCTCCCATGGCTGAGGTTTCAGAGCCTTGTCCATGTGGGTTGTTTTAATTATTTTCATGTCCTCTCTGCCCGCTCTTCCCTTTCACTGATCCCCGCCTAAGGAAGCTCAGCATCTGGGGACATCTACAGGAAGTCACCCAGGATCTCTCAACCTTAATCAGAAGCAACATTTCAACCCTCCGACTCTCCTTTCCTCCCCAACCCGCAATGTTCCAGGAAGCCAAAGTGCGACACTATCTCTCCAATCTAGAAAGCAATAAAGAAATGTATTTATGAAGCAGTCTCCATCTAAGGGAGGGAATTTATGTTTCTTCATGCTCTTGTTGACAATAATAACTGATTGCTGCATCAATGTGATGCAATATAATTTAAAAACCCTCCAGAACAAGGATCAGAAAGCAACTGGCAGGGAGATGGTGTGGGCAGCGTGGACACCTTTGCTTGGGCAGCTGAGCCTGGGCCTGCTAATGCCCCAAGGCGATGGGAACACAGCTCTGGGAGCACCTGCAATCTCATTTTGTTGCTTTCCAAGCACCGGGGAAGAAAAGCAATTTGTTTGCTCTCATACTCTAAAGATGAACTTCCCGTGCTCAATCAAACGTTATTATCCCAATGTAAGTCAATTTACCTTTGAATTTGAAGGCTATTTTCTTCCTAAATGGCTAATTATGGGAGATAGATGGCTGTAAACAGAAGCCTTCTCCTTGGCTTCTCAGCCTGTCTTTCTCCCTAGGCACTCAGGAGAGCGGAGATGGGAGGCCAGGCTGAGTCTTGTCTTCTTGCCTGCCTGGGCCACCCTGTCCGTTCTTTGTGGTCATCCATCCCGCCTTGCTGTGCAGCCCTGCATCTGTAGCCCCAGACACCTGTCTGTTTCGAGCTTCATCCTTCCCCATGGGCAAATTCAGTCTGCTGCTCCCTCAAAGCTCAGCTTCCCTCACTGCGCCTAGGCTTCGGTGTGCCATTCCCCAGCCCCGGCCCCCTCCTTAAGGACTCTGTACTAAAAATGGCCTGTCTCAGCTGAGAGCTGCCATATGGGACAGGACAGGGACAGCGTGTTTTAGGAGACAGGGGATCTGGTGAGTGCCAGAGATGAAACAAGGTCACCCGAAGCGGGCTCTTTGATTCTTCAGCACAGCCAGGAAAAGCAAAGCAACCCCAGGCGCAGCGGGCCTTGGCCTTTCCCGGTGCATGATCAACACCCGTGCTGCTGCAGCTAATTGAATGGCTGAGTTTGTTTACCGAGAGGGGGCACGACGCCCCTCCTCCCTCACAAAACAAAGTCTTTCCTCAGGAGCTGTGGCAGAGGTCGGCTGGCAGCATTTCTGTTTGCCTTTTATGAATGCTGGGTCTGGTACACTGTCAGAGGTGGCTCTGGCAGGGAGGCCGGGCCCTTGGTGCTCTTCAGGTCTGGTGGTGATGGAGCCTGTGGTGTGCAGGGTTAGTGGGAGGAATCAGCTTCCCAACTCTTCTCCCAGAGGCCTGGCCTCTGGCCCTCTGCACTTTGGGTCTGGACCAGAGAAGCCCTAGTAGTAGCAACTCCCCTCCTTCAGGCACCTCTTGGCTAAAGGGAGCCTGCATGTGATGCCTCATTTGATCCTACCAACCATTCCGTGGCATCATCCTCACTTGACAGACGAGGGGGAAGCCCAGAGAAGTCAGTGCTTTGTCTGAGGTCACACAGCTAGTAAGAGGTGGAATTGGGATTTGTGTCCCAGCCCTCAGACTTCAAACCCTCTCGCCTTATCATTTTATCATAGTTCAACACAGGAAGGAGGGTGTGTGGCTTAGGGTTCAGGTTTGAAGCCTGTGCTCTCTCTGGACCTGTGCCACTTCCAACATGTAATCTTTGCTTGGACCTTGGAAACACAGCCTTGAGGAGCCCCTTTGCCCTGAGCTTGTTCTCTCTGGATCGGTTCATGGCACTGGACGATAAGAAAGGGTGAGCTTTTCAAGAACTGGTCTGGTTAGCTGGGTATGGTGGCACACAGCTGTAACCCCTGCATTCTGAGAGGCTGAGGCAGGAGGGTTGCACATTTAAGCCTGGGTAACTTAGTGAGACCTTGCCTTAAAAAGAAAGAAAGAAAGAAATTTCCAACCATGAATGTCATTATACTGTATACCTAAAATGTACCAATAAAATTAATAAAAGAAAGAAAGAAAGAAAGAAGGAAAGAAAGAAAGAAGAGAGAGAACATAGAAGAGAATTAAAAAGACCTGCTTTGGCAAAGTTTAGGGCCACGCATGGTCAAAGTCAGCTTAAGGGGTCTTAAGAACATTGGAGGTGTGATGGGATGAGGCGCAGAGCCCAGTATGGGCTGCTTTCCCCACTAGCTTAGACTCTGGAACATATTTCCTAACCCACCCTGGCCAACCCTCAGGGGAGGAGTCTGCGCACACAAGAAGGAACCTTACTGTGCACCCGATGGACTGTGATTCTGAGACTGCACCCCATGCCCGGGGAAGGAGAGCGGGCCCCTGATTAGCTTAGTGCCTTGACCAGATCCATAAATTCCCACCAAACATAGGCAGGCAGACGGGGGCTTGAGAAGCCTGGCTCACCCCTGGCAGCATCTCGCAGCGGCTGGTCTGGAGAGAAGCATCTCCTTCCCTTTGTAGTAAGAAGGGAGCAGCAACTGCCCAGAGCCTGCCGACCGACCTGGACAGGGCTGGGGAAGTGCAAACAGGCACTGAGCATGTAGGGCCTTGTGCAAGGGATGCGGCAGGAGAGAGGATGAGCACAGACACCCCAGTGAGGTACCCCTGGCTGGTCTCCTCCCTGGCTGCTGGACCTGCAGGAGCGTGTGTGGGCTGTGAGCAGCCACACAGCAGAGCTGTTCCCAGTGTCATCTTCTGTCTGATAGCAGCAACCCACACAGCAGCCACATGGAGGGCATCTACACTGGGGCTGTCACCTTTCCTGGCTGAGTTCTGGCACCTCTGGATGGCCAGACCTGCTGACGAGGAGAGGCCAGGGAGTGGAGGGGGAGCCAACTTCGCCAGTGTGAGGGTTTTACCCACCGCCCTTCACAGGCTTGTCTTTCAGAGGAACCCGAATGTGTTTTGGGATGACTGATCAGCCAGACTGTTGTGATTCAGATCATCCGACTACTTTACATTTGACTTTTCCCTTCCTTTCTTCCTGTCTTCTTCCCTTTCTCCCCTCTATCCATCCTTTATCATTTATTTATACTCCTTTAGATAAGGGATGGTGCTAGGCAGTGGAAATAAAATGAGCAAGCCACGGCCCCTGTCCTGGTGCCACCTCTTTGGTAGTGAGGACCCAGAACCAACAAGGGTGATGCCCGTATGGGGAGAGGTGTGGAGTCCACTGTCTTACTTTCTTCATTGCTGAGACACACACTTAACACTCAGAACTTAAAGGAGGAAAGGTTTACTTCACTTCACTTCATGTTTCAGTCCACAGTCAGCTGGCTCCAAGGCAGGGTGGCACAGCACAGGCACACGGTGGAGGAGAAGCTGTCCTGGCAGGGCAGCCGGGAGGGAGAGTGAAGGAAGGAGCTGGGGAGGGAGATAAACCCTTCCAGGCCCCGCCCCACAGGGACCCCACCTCCTAACAGCACATCAGCTATATTCTTCATAACCCAATCACTGTCAAAAGCCCTGCCTATGAGTGCAAGATGCAGTGGAGGAATATCAGATATAAAGCATAACTATGGCCTTGAAGGTATGAGACATTCTGTCCCTGGATGAAACCAGAGTACTCGATGAATACCAGCCGCACTACATTCCTGGCCAGTAGCTACTTGTCTTTAATAAGACGAGAAGAGCCACTATGGCTTATGTGCCAGGCTCACTGGAACCCACGTGTGATGTGCATAGTATGTCATGGAATCTTCACACCGCCCGTGAGGGGAGAGAGGGCCAGGCAGTGCACAGCCTGTGGCAGGGCAGGCCTTGGTGACCTGCTCTAATATCCATGCTACCTCAGTGGCCCAAGGCATCTATCTGATCAGTGGCCATAGGGACAGGTGGTGGGCACAGCACTGTGCCTAGAGTCAGGGGCTCACAGTGCTGTCACTGAGGCTACACAGACTGGGGTCCTCCGAAACCAGACCACTCACACTTTGCCAGCCTTCCGCATTTTCGAGAACAGAGCGAGAGACCTCTGAGACGAGGTGAAGTGGGGAAGCAAGGCTGGATGCATCTGGGAACTGCAACTTACTATCTTTGGCAGCCTCCCTGGCACTCCTTACCCTCTCTGAGCCTTCTCTTACTTAGTATCACGGGTACAAAAGAGAAATCAGGCCCAGGCCATCTCCCTCACAGCAGGACTTAGGAGGAACAAATGAAACAGCATGTGTGAAAGGGGCTTGTAAATTGCAGAGTGGCAGATGCACTTATTGTTACTACTTCCTGAACCTCAGCAAAGATCTGTCATCATAGATAATGTGTAACGGAGGGATAGCCTCAGCCTCCCAGCCCTTCCTGGTCCTTCCTCTTCTTCGGGGTTCCTCCTACTCTCTTGCCATTTCTCTGCTTTCCTTGCTGTCCTGCCTGCCCTGACTGGGGCTCCTGCAGATAACTCTCACTGGTAACAGAGTCCAGAGGGTTGGAAAGCCACGATCCGACCAGGCTCCGTCTCCAGTTGCTGCCTCCTGGGTCACAGCCAGGATCTGGCCAGGTTTAATGTACTGTGTGTGTTTTTCTTTTTTTGGTACCGGGGATAGAACTTGGGACCCTGCACTTGGGAGGCAGGTGCCAGAGCCACTGAGCTAAATCCCTGGCCCCTAAATTATTGACTGGCATTGTTTCATATTTTTATGAGTTTTTTTTTTGGTACCGGGGATCAAACTCTGGTCCTTGCGCTTGTGCAGCAGGCGGCGAAACCACTGAGCTAAATCCCTGGGCCCTAATGTACTGTGTTTAATGTGGTCAATCAGGGACCTGCCGGCACCTCTGTCTTCAGGTACAGGCAGTGGGAGTCATTGAGCACCCTTGGTCCCTAGGCCTCATATCACCTGGGACTGGATTCATGGCTCAGAGGGACACCAGAAAGAAGTGTCCTGGGGTCACTGCTGTAAGGGGAGTGGTGCATGGGAAGTGACGGATGGATGGATGGATGGAGGCAGGATGCCAGGAGACAGGCCCAGCCCCAGTTCAGCAGCTCAGAACACCGCCTGCGCCAGGCTCTTCATTTCCCAGAGACAACCAGTGCGTTTTAATAATGTCTACTTGGGTTAATGAAAGTTGTCGGTTTCACTTAATAAATACATTGCCATTCCTGGCCATACGTATCCGTCACGGTCGGGCCTGGAGCAGCACATCCTGCCTGGCGCTGGGAATGGGGAAGAAGGGGCCAGTGTGGGGCACATTAGCAAGGGCAGGGAATGTGATCCCTCCTGGGGACATGGCACCTTCTCTCCAGTGTCAGATTAGAGGCACACGGGGCAAAGGGGAACATCAGTTTCCTCCCATTCATTCTTTGGTGCAGGGAAAGGAAGCACCTGGATTGTGCCTTTTGGAAGGAAGCAGTGAGCTGTAATGTTGCCCAGAAGGGCACAGGCCCTGAGAAGGAACCCTGTTGTTCCTCACTGTCTCTGACACTGGGGAAGCTGCTCGAGCTCTCTGGGCTTCCATTCCTTCATCTGTAAAATGGAGATGATGACAGTCTTTCCCACATCGGGCTGTTGTGCGCATTCCAGGGCACACAGACAGAACACTCCTGTCAGTTAGCAGTCTCATTACTTTAAAGTATTGTCTTCATGAAGACATTGATTAGGTCTGGGTGTGTGGCTCAGTGGTAGTGTGCTTCCCTGGGCTGCTCAAGACTTGGTTCAATCCCCAGCACAGCACTCCAATGAGTGCAGTATCCTATCGATGAGAACAGGCTCTGCAGCTGGACTGCCTGTGTTTGGAATTTGGGTTAACAATTACCGACCCTGTGATACTGGATGACTTACTTAACTTTTCTGTGTCTCAGTTTCCTAGTCTGTAAAATGGGGAGAAATAATACTTATCCTGTGGGGCTGTCATAGGGATTGAAGAAATTAAAACCAGGAAGACATTTAGAAAAGGGATGTAGTAATGACTCAATAAATTAATTAATGATGAATGAATGATTAAATTAACAAATTATTAATGCCATTGTTGATTTCACAGGTGCCATGGTGAATCCAGACTCCCTGGGAATAGTCTTCTACATTTTATAGTCTTAGGAAGGTGACCAGGCCACATCCCAGGGGACCCTGCACAGCCCAGGGGCTGATGCCAGGCAGAGACCCGGACATCCAAGTGTGGGCAGCAAAGCAAAGCTGCCCTGGAGCAGGGACAGGAGAACTTTCACCTAAGTTTCCCGGCTGCATAACTTGGCTCAAGGTTGGCGGTGAGGGGAGGACCCAGGAGGCATGTTAAACATTCTGGGAACATTCATTCCCCTTGACTTAAAACTTCCCTGGACTGCCACACATGGACCTGCTTGCCTTCCTCCACATTCTTGCTTTCTTTTTTTCTCCCTCTTTTGAAAAGCTTAGGCTTTGACCAAAGATGCGGAGGGATATAGGGGGTGGGAAAGGCCCAGGATGCTGGGCGGCAGAAGCTGGAGGAGAATGGGCAGGGGCCGAAGTAGTCAGAAAGGCACTATCTAGCTGAAGCAAGCAGCTTTGGGACCTACTGCCACACAGCCTACTCTGCCATGGTTTTTAAATCGTGCGTCTTCATGTTCACCTCATTAAGCAATTCTCCACTTCCAAGGGGTCTCTCTGGCAGCCTGGCTGGCTGTGGGGCTTATGAGGCCGTAGAGTGGGTGGCGGGTCAGCCGTAGGGGTGAGCTGGGCCTCCTGCTTCCTAAGTCCAGGGAAATGAGGGCGCAGATGGGCTGAGGCTGGCCTAGCTCCTCCTTTCACAGGGGAAATACTGAGGCCCGAGTGGCAAGGGAGGAACTTGCTCTAACACGTTTCGGTGTGGTTTGGAACTAGTTGTACGAGTTTGACACGTACGGGGCTGTGTTCTGATGCTCATGTGCAGGCTGGGAGAGAAAGGGCTGCTGCTGGAAGGCGCAGTCGGGAAGAGGCTCGGCTCGGCTCCGCCTGGCTCTCGCTGGCTATGACGGCCTCCTTCCACTGGGGGGCGCAGCCTCTCCACGGGTGGGTCTGTCCCCCGGGAGCAGCAGCTCTACTCTGGCGCCGGGAGAAAAGCAGCTCTCCGGGTTCAAATAACTATTATTGCCATTATTAATTGCTGGCTGTTATTATCACGTAGGCATTAAGTGGCTCCTTCTGCCCTTACAGTCGTAACACTCAGAGCCTCGTCTGGCAAGGTCAAAACTCTCTCCCACGATGGCCTTGTGGAATTAGCCATTTTACAGATGGGGAAACTGAGTCCTCAATGACTTCCTTAAAGACAGAATGCATTCAGGATGGGTGGCTCCTCTCCCCTTACCCCTGCGGGCCTCTTCCTCTTTGAGTTCAGCCTAACAGAATGCACAGGTGACTAGTGAGTGAGGTTCCCTGACGGCCGGCAAGCAATAGGGGTGACTAGACAGGATTGTCGTTCACCACAGGCCGAGCATCGCCGCTCGGGGAGGGCCAGGGAGGCTGGGGAAAGGAACCGAAGAGCAGCACTGCAGCAGCGGGGCCACGAAGAGCACGCTGCGACTCTCTCCTGAGCCTTCGCCCTAACCCCAGGTCTCCCCAACCCCGGCGGGAAGAAGGGCGTTCCCAGACGGACTTCGAGCTGGGAGCCGCTGCAGGTGAGGTGTGGAGGGTACCGCAGCCTGACAGGCCCGAGGCAGCGGAAGGGGGCGGTCCCAGAGCCCCCTACCAGGAGGGCGCCTGCCTCCACCCTGCCGGGCTCCCGGAACAAGGTGCTGAATAACAAAGGCACTTGTGAAATCTAATTAGCACACACCTAACTTCTGACTTCCTACCCTGGGCTCCTCCTCTAGCCCCAGGCTATGGAGCCGAATTAAGCTTCCTAAAATCACCTCATTAAATTCACTAACCTTGCTTTTCCGCTACATTTAGCCTCTGGTGCCCTTCCTCCGTCTGTGGGAGGCGCCTGGCTGGCGCTGCTTCAGCGCGCTCTCAGGCAGGTGTTTTTAGGATCCCCCCTCCTTCCGCTCCCCCAAAGCCTCCCTTAATCACCAAGCGCCTTTCTTCTGAGTTCAGTAATCACCCTGAACTAATCCAACCCCACAGCTTGTGGCAGTAGGAGCCGCCCAGTCTCGTCTTCCTAGCTTCGGGGACGGTGGTCCCGAGCGTGCTGGGAATTTGGCTAGGAGGGCAGCGGGAGCTGGTCAGAGGCAGAGCCCTGGGCAATGTGATGCGTGTTTCCAGCACTGTGTGATTCTGGGGCAGGGGTGGGCAGGGGTGGGCAGGGGTGGGCAGTGGGGCGAGGGACAGCCTCAGAGCAGCCCATGAAAATGCACGCGGATTCAGGCAGTTCACTGGGAGCTCCGAGTAGGAGTCACTGTAGGTGTGAGTATTAGACAAAACATTCAGGCCAGGGGGTATTTGTTGTGGAAGAGAAATATAATGCAATTGATATTACAGTACAGGAGAAGGGAAAAATCTAACTTGGAGATAGGGCTAAATTTACTGCCGCTTGAACTCCACACAGAGGGTGCTAAACTGAGGAGCGCTCCGGGGCTCGCTGACTGTCCACCCCACGTGTGTGTGTGTGTGTGTGTGTGTGTGTGTGTGTGTCGCTGAGCCTACACCCCAGGAAGGGGCCTCTTCTGGAGGGCCAGGCAGGCTCCGGAACCACACCTGTGTTGCCTTAGGCAGCTTTTTAAAAGTCTCCGCTTAGCCTCTTGCCAAGAGAACTAATGCATGTCTTCCCTCAGGACTGGTGGCTCGGTTAACTGGACATTGTTTATGTGGCATTTATTATTTATGATTTCCTTTCTCTGTCCTGAGTGTGACAACGGTGGCTAACTGACCAGAGTTATTCCTGCCTCGGGATGCCTGAGAGGAAGGTCTCCTTTTCAGCCTACCTGAGGCGACTTTGCGACCAGGAGTGGCAGGGGCAACAGGTGGGAAGGGGCAGGTGACGGCTTTGTATTCTGCTCCTTTCTGGGGAAGAACTGCAGGTGCTTGCCCACTTGTGAGAAACTCAGCTGGGTGGACCCACAAAGAGCTAGGACCTTGAGTCATCCTTCCCTGTGGCTCTCCAATTTGGCTACACATTGGAACTATCTGAGAGCACTGAAAAATATCAACAATTTGTTTCTCCCCAGAGATGCTGATTTTATTGGTATGAGGGAGTGACTATAAGGTTTTAAATGCTCCTCATGATTCTATTATGGAGCAAAGACTGAGACCCACTCACAATTCCAGCTAATTCCTATGAGACATTTTCCCCATTTATTATTAGCAATAGCTGCTGATGTTAATTGAACACTTACTATGTGACAGGCACAGAGATAAGAATTTTATGTAGAAACTATCCATGACTCTTTTGAATAAAACAGTGTGATTAGGAGATACTGTTATTATTTCCATTTTATAGACGAAGAAACTGAGACTCAGGGAAGTTGAATAAATTGGCCCAAGATCACACATTTATTCAGCTGCACAGTTAGGTCTGACCTGATTCCAAATCCTGTGCTGGGATTTGGGAACCATTATACAACATTATACCTCACTTCTTTAACAGGAGAATGGTCCCAAGAAGGGGGGCGTTTTGATGGCCCATCTCAACTAGGGTTGTGTTGAACCATTGCCCAAGCAATGCCTCATATTAACGAATGAGCATATGAGGATCAAGTACAAAAGGGACACCTTGGATGACAGGCTATCTTGGTCCATGATGGAGCTATAGCATAATGACCATCATCTGCTCACTCTGAAAGGATTTTTGCCATGGAGGTCTTTGAGTTGCAGAGCACACTACAGATGCAAGGCTCTGGGGCTGTAATCAAAAGGGACAAAGGAGCAGAAAAAGATCTGGAGGGCACCATTCTCTTCTAAGGTGCCATGTAGGATGAGGTCTTGCTGGTGAGATCCATCCTTCCCTGAGATAACTTGGAAGGCCTATTGTCTTCCAAGGAGCAGTTTCCTGCTTGCCATTTGAAGCTGCTTCTGCAGTCTCCCCAGATCCCTGCAGATCTGGACAGAAGCTGACAACGCAGAGAGCCAAGAATATCAGCTACTTGCAGATACAAAGGTGGAACTTAGTCCAGGGTGTTCTGGGCCTTAGTAGTGGCCCTGACTTTGCAGGGGGAGACTTGGAAATGCATCTCCAGGTTTCAGGAGGAGGCGAGACACATCGGGAGGTCTCTGGACCACCTGTGATGGAGACTTGCAGAAAGAGGCAGATTGGCAGATTGCCTTCAGGGCCAAGAGGTATGTGCAGGAGAGAGTGCCCGTGTTATTATCTACTTCCACTCCTTCTTAGCTTTGTGACCTTGGGAAAGTTCTTTAAGGAAAGTTGAAATGTCTGAGAGGTGGAGATAATTATTGGGCTTTCCTCAGAGAGTTGTGGGGAAAATAAATGAGACAACAATTGTAATGTACTTAGCCCAGTTCTTGGCTTCCAGTGCTCAATGAATGCTAGCTGCCATTACTGTTACTGTCATTACTATACCACATGTTAAAAATCCACTTACCAGCTGATGGATATTTGGGTTATTTCCACTTTTTGGCTATTATGAATAACACTGTTATGAACATTTATATAAATATATATTTTCAATTCTTTTGACTATATACATAGGTGGGAATTGCTGGGTCCTATGATAACTGTTAGGTTTAATTCTTTTTGCAGAACTGCCACACTACTTCCTGGGAATAGCTTTATTGGTTATTTTTTCAGTGAGGGAGATGGGCCAGTTAGAGGGCTCTTAATTTTTTATTTTTGATAGACATCTCCTTTGGAAACATATTTAAAAGTATGGGATCTCTTTTCAGAACAATGTGTATGTGTGAATACATGTAATTTCAAGATTTCAAGAGCTATCAGAGATTAGCTACAGGTCCCTGTCTTCTGTGATTACAGGCTTATCCAAGTTAGATTATTTTCCCAAACTTAAAACTCCACCTATGATTTTGCTTTTCCACATGGATAGAGGAAGTAGATAATTTGGCTAACGAGTTCTGATCCACATTCTGATTTCCATCTGGGATCGGAACATTCGTAGCCAATCAGTCACCTTAATTTTTTCCACCCACTCTGTAATCATCTGATTGATGTGCAATTACCTCCCCTTGCTTCCACACACATTCTTCCCCTTTCTCATGTTTCCCATTCAGTGCCAGATCACCTTCATTTTTTGCCACTTATTTTGTGTGTGTTGGCCACTGTTTGATATAATTATTTTTGCAATCATCTTCTATTAGGTGAAAGAATATTACAGTAGAGAAAGACGGAAAAAGAAAATGAATGCCTTCCTGACAAGTTCTAATATTTTATGTTCACAAATAATCTCCCAATATCAGAGCAATAATATTATTTTCTCAATGTGCATTTATTAAAATGTAAAGTAGCTCCATCACATTGGGAACTAAAACCCTTGCTTTACCTTGGCCAGAAAATATCACTTATTTATTTCAGATTGCATTTCTGGAATTTTAATATTGTTGCTTTCTTTCCCCCTCCTATAGCCTTTATCCAGCAGGGGAGTGAACCTGATGGGTGGATTTCTAAAGAGGCATTGCTGAACGCTCAGGACCGTAATTTGGTTTTAAGAATTGCTTTTGGCTCTTGATTTACGACGAGGTTCTTTTCTGTGTATTTCTTTTGGCTGAAGACTGAATAGAGGTCTCCCTGTGAGGATGGCATTTGACTCTACGTTTGAAGACAGGACACACAGGTAAGGGGGGAACAAAGAAGAAAGAAAAGAGGAAGGGCTGGGTGTGTGGCTCAGTACAGGTACAAGGTCCTGGGTTCCATCCCCAGCACCACCACCACTACCACCACCACCACCACCACCAACAACAACAACAAAAACAAGAAAAAGTAAAAGAAAGGAAGAAGGGGAACTAAAACGGAAGTAGTGTGTTGAGAGAGTTAGCCATCATCTGTTTCTCTATTGCCTCTAATGGCCCCAGGGTAGATTCCAGTATGAAGTCGGAATGGTAATTTCCAGGGAGCCTGGTATAAAAGATACTAGAATGGAAGCCAGAAGTTAGGAGTTCTAATTCTGTTCTCTCCTTTAAATAACTATGACCTTGGAGTAACTGCCCCCACCCTTAGGTCATTTTCTTAAGTGGGAAAGGAAATCCTAAGCTAGGATAGGTGGGTTAGATGGGTTTTAATCCTGGCTGCCATATTCGATGCCCCACAGAGCTTTGATGGCCATACTGATGCCAAGGCACTAAGAGTTAAATCAGAACTCCTCATGGGCAGATGGGTGTGTATGGGCATCAGTGTCTTTATTAAACACATTCCAGATGGTTCTCACCCCTGGTCCACGTGACCTCAAATCTTCCTCCTGCTTCCTGGTTGCCTGATGTGACTGACAGCTGGGCAATGGATGTCTTGCCTGTGAAGCTTGGCGAGCTGTGTCTGCAGACAAGTGGGCCACAGTCACTGCTGTGATTCTGTGCTGGGATCTGCAGGGTCCCTGCTGGGGTTCTCTGGGGAGAACTTGAATGGAATTGAATTTCTTCTGGTATCGGGCCTGGGCTGGGGCAGGTAAATCTTTCTTTCTTTGTGGGCCCACAGTGTTGAGAAGATGGATGGGCTGGGGCTGGTAAAATAGCTTTTGTTCCTTGGAGAGAGGGATGTAGAGAGATAAGGCAGGCTTATTATTTTTAGACTAGAACTAGACTCGTTTAGCCTGAAAAGAGGGAACTTAAGGGGAAATGATTTGTGGTCTTCAAGAGGCTGGAAGATTGTCACCTGGAAGAAGAATTGGAATGTTTGGGGTGCTCCAGGGGCCTGAACTCAGGCCAGTGGGAAGAGAGTTAGGGAAGCAGATTGTGGTGTGTTGTCAGGAAGAATTGTAATGTGGATTTGTGCTCCCATATTCCCTGTGCATATCTCTGCCTTAGCATCTACTTTCATGGGCATCTTCTCTACATTGAGACTATATTTTTCTCATCTCTGTTCCCAGGACCTAATTCAGTTCCTCAGAGTCTTCAATAAATGTTTATTGTCATTTCTGTGATTATTGATTGCTGTCATTAATGCCCACTCTGCAAAGCACTTTTCTTGCTTTATCTCTCTTAACCCTTCCAATGCCTCATGAGGTAGGTACATTTGTCAGCCCTCTCTATAGTTAAGGAACCTGGAGCTTAGGGACAAAAGTGTGAGGTCACAGTTGGTAGATAGCAGAGGCTGGATGTAAACTCAGGCTTGTTGGATTTAGAACCTGTGCTCCCAACCATCGTGCTCCCCTGCTCCCCAGTACCCAGGTGGGGTGTGTGGGGAGACAGGAGGGATTCAAGTTGAAGGCAGACAACCACTTGTGTTATCTGCTTACACCATGGCAGTGAGTATCGAGTAGTTCCAGCAGCCCCAGATGATGATGGAACCAGAGGCTGAGCAGATTTTCAAAGTCCTAGGTCAACTGGTTACTGTTCCTATCAGCTTCTTACACAGGTTCCACCAGCAAGGAACTGGCCTTCATACAGCGCTAGGCTGGTGCTGCTGTCTTGGCAGGGATGGCTGCCTCCTGTGATAGATGTGCCTCCTCTGCCACCTGCCTGCATTTCTCATTAAGCCCCATGCTCACATGTCTGAGGAGCAGGATCCTTCCCCCTGGCAACAGGTAAGGATAGAGAAGGAAGTCCTGGGTGTGTGTCTGTGTGGGGTAGGGAGATGTATGAGTGCCTGGACCATGAAGCATAGCATTACCTCTCTGTTCATTTCCCACAGACACAGTGATTGTATTACCCTGCCACCCAGGGTGCGGCGTGCAGGGGTGGGAGTGGGTGTTGCAAGGAAGTCTTTCATCAAAGTGATGGCACAGCTAAGGGTGCAGAAATGATATTACCAAGATGGCCTTCCAATTAGTGGATGGCTCAAGGGGAGCTGTGGAATTCGGGTTTGGGAGGATGGATGGGAGAGGGGATCGAATGGGCCAGGGAATATCAAGAAGCAGGGGGAGGGAAAGTTGGAGGGAGCTGAGATTCTTCTCTAAATGGGCTATGCTGCTTGAAGGTTTGTGGCACCCTCCTTAAACATGGGCATGTCTTCACCAGAAAGAAGGAATTGAGTTAGCAGCAGCAGTGACCTCCTTGTTGACTGATTAGACAGGGCATTGTCTCAGAAAACTCTCTGGAGGGGCTGGGTAGGTGCAGTGATGAGGCCATAAGCACAGAGAAGGGAGCAACATTAACAATCAGACCCTTGAAATACTGTGTATTATCTCATTGGTCATTCATGACAAACCCATGAGGTAGGCAACCAGATTTCTACCTCACAGGGGAGGAAACTGAGCTTCACAGGCATTTTGAAGATTAAATTAGGAACTCAAGGGAGCAAATCTTGCCAAACGTGATTTCAAAACTTGCATTCATTTCCCTATATTGTGCCATCTTCCAGTCTTCCCATTAGGGTGGGGTGGACTGGTGTTAGGGTTTTAGGAGGATTCTTTCACAGGCAAACGGCTTTGTGAATACACTAGGTGAAATCTGGGGGTGTGTGGAAGGTCACAGACCCCAGTGGTCCTTGCTTTCTAGACTGAGAGAGCAGAATCAGCCCCAAGAGCAGGAGAAGCTGAGCCATTTGCAAACAAAGCAAAAGTTGGCAGGTGGCATGCTATGAAACTAGATGACAAACCATGGAGAACCATGGCTCCTTCTCTAATATAATTCTGAGGGGAGGGACATTGGCAGAGGGGATCACTAGATTCACTGCAGAGAAATATGGAGCTGTGTCTAGGGAGCAGGTAACCTAGGTATTATGCAGGTAACCTACAGAAGTTCAAGTGAGGATATTCATTTTGATTTGTGTTTTTCAGAACTTATCTACTTTCAGAAAAGAATTTGAAGAGGCATACTATTTTTTGGGGGTAAATGAAAGACATCCTCTAAATATTTTTCTTGCTTGAGCATTGCCAGGAAATCAGTCTTCTTATCAAACATTGATTGTTTGTAGAGGAGATTATGAATACATAACTAACGCTGCCTTTTGTTGAGTCCCTACTAGGTATTTGCACTGTTAGGCACACTGCACGTACACATACTGTCTTCATAAACAGCGAGAGAAGTATTTTTATTCTTATTTTTCAGATGTGGAAACTGAGGATCAGGGAGGTTAACTGACTTTCCCAGAGTCCCACTATGTATAAGTAATGAAATTGAGGCAGGAGATTAGGTCCTGGTCAGCCTGCTAGGCAGTGGGAGTGACCTGTCAATCATGGAGATCCAGGACACATGCACAGAAAAACAGTTCCCAACCGCGCACCCAGAACTAATCAGGAAGTGCTATCTTCAGTTCTTCTGGTGCAAAGTCCAGGAGGGTTTTGATAGGACAGCCTCCATCTGACGTCAGCTTGAAGAATGGGGGTGGGGGGATCAGTCATTAACCTCATGGCCCTGTGATCTCTCTTGCTCAGTGACTGACTTTCACTCTTCAGAGCATACTTCTTTTCCTACCTCAATAAATGTAAAACTTCACTACCTTTTTTTGCGTGCTGTGCCATGTCCAGTTCTTTATTCAGGTCAAGAACCTGGAAAGAGTCTCTGGAAGGAGCCTATAGCACCCTGGAACCCTGGAAAGAAAACTAAGGTGTGAATCTTAGGTTGATATGACTTCAAAGGAGGTATATTGTTTATATTTTCTATTACTATAATGGACTACACGAGGCAGCCTAATTTTATAGAGAAAAGGGATTTATTTAGATCACAGTGTTGGAGGCTGGAAGTCTGAGTTCAGGCAGTCTCATTGATATAGCTGCTGGTGAGGGCCTAACAGAGGATGGCATTCTGGTTAAAACTCATGACAGTGAGTGATCCTATGGCAAGACAGGAAGCCCGAGTCCAATTTAGGGATCAGGCTCGCTCTTGTAACAAGCTTGTGTAACAAGAACTAACTCAGGGTCCCATGCAAACTACCTTAATCCCTTCCTGGGGGCAAGACCCCCAGTGACCTAAAGCCCTCCCTCTAGCCCTCACTCTTTCCACTGTCAACATTACACCGTGAAGGACAAAGCTCCCACACTGAACCCTTGGTGCATAAACTCAAGTCATATCCAAACCACGGGAGCCAGTGATCTTTCCTGTCTATGACATAAAGCTATAAATATGCGAATATGAAAGCTAGAGTTCACCTCACCTTACCTAGTTAATGCAAAGAGCCTTCCAGAGCATCCCTGATAAAAGCAGTGACTTGATTAATCCACCTCTACTGATGGAAAAGTCATTAATTACTCTGTGAGGCAGCAGTTCCACTGTGTGATCCTTTATTTGTTCACTCAAGGAATATTTAATAAACGTCTACTATGTGTCAGACACCGTTCTAGAAGCTGACAAGCCAGACAAGAGCCTGACTCTCTTGGATCTTGATTTCTAAATAGAGGAGCAAGCACTAGAAAGAAAACAGGAACTAAACAAGAGTTTTAGGTGGAAATAAATGCACTGGAGATAATGTGCCTGGGCATGAGAACCACTTTGGATGGAATGGTTAAGGAAGATCTTAAACTACAGAGACTTGAACGACAAGAAGGACAGGCCTCTCATAGATCAGCCATGAAAGGCATCTGAAGCAGACAAGACCAACAGCATGGAGAACAATAAAGTAGGGGGAGGAAGGGAGGAGATGGACTTGGGGAGGAAGGTGGAAGCCAGGTAGGATGAGGGCCATCTGCCATCTTGAGGGCTTTGCAGTTTGTCCTAAGTGTGGTGTGATGCCATCAGATGGGCTTGAATGGAAACGTGACATGGTGTGATTCAGATTATAGGAAAGCTGCTACATGGAGAATGTATTGCAGGAGGCACTTCTAACTGTTGGTAAAACTGTTCTTCCTCCAACTGATCAAATCTGGTTCTTCTAGTAATTGCTCCAGCACCAAAGATCAAACCCAACCAGAGGCTGCTTATTGCCTTCTTTAAATTGTTCTAATCAACTGTCAAATTTTTCTGTAGTTCTTTCTAAATGTCCCTTGTTCTTTCAGTGGGGGTATGTTTTGGGTATCCAGTCCTTATTAAAATGTGAGACCAAGATTAAACACATTGTTGACCAACCCAGAATTCCAAAGGGCTGTTAATGCCAAAGATGCCCATTAACAAAGAATATTACAGTCTTTAAGGGGTAGGAGCTCTTAATGTGTGGCTTCTGGGTCCAAGGAAGGGTCCATAAACTCCATACACAGTGGTGTATATGCACATGTGTGCTGTGTATACATTTCTAGCCTTCATTAAAGTCTTAAAAAGAACCTTCTCCCTGAGAATCACTGCCCTAGGAAGTTAAATCAAGGGATTTCTATACTAAGAAGAAACTACAAATTAATCTCTCTCTGCTTGCATAGTCACTCTCTTTGCACGGGCTTCAAATGCCTTTATAGATCCCTTGATCTCTTCTTTCTGCCTCATACCCCACTTGAAATTCATTCTCTGGTTTCACCCAAAGAAGACAACTTCGTTTTCTTCTTAAAGGAGCCATTGGTGGAAAGGTGGCCTCCAGTAAAAGATAGACAAATGGGCTAGATCCAGACATTTGTTTGTGTCTCATTTTCTTTTCTGGACTCACAGATTTTTGGAACTGCTACGTGAGCCTGATTTGCAGACTTCCTATGAGCAGGGCACCAATCCTGGTAGAGACCTTGAATGTAAACTAATGCAAAGGGCAAAGTCATCTTAAAAGAATTATTATTCATTTCCCATTGCAGTTAATTTTGGCACTTTCATCAGGGCTTAAATTCTAGTACCATATCATATCAAAAGAAAAAAAGTATTTGATGTACGTGTTAATTACTGTTAAGATGTAGCTACTTAAATCAAGAGTTTAATCTTCATTTGACTATTCAGAACAGCTCTGAGTGGGGGATGGGGAGAGCCTCTTTTGATTTGGGTTATTTAAATAGGTGATGAGAACTTCAAGCAAAATGGCTTCTTATTTTCTAAACCAGCATTTGGATATCTTGCAATTAGTACCCAGCAGAAGGAAAAGTGGTTAGGAAAATCAAGTTCCTCTAGGAATTCCCAAGTCTTTGCCTTTTCTGTGAAGTTGGGAGAAGGTTTTGAATAACATAATTTCATGTGCTCAAAGACTTGAGATTCTATGATAACCTAATAGTAAGTGATACCTTAAAAGCATGCCAGAGGTTTAAAAAGCAGATCCACAGAGAAGATAATATACTATTATTTAAAAGTACAATTTGTCAAAAAGGTACTACTCCTGGATACACACTTTATAAGAAATGTCTTGGATAAATCCCTAATGTACCTTCTTTTTTTTAACCATGAAACTATAAAACCCATAGAAACACCAAGTTATTTACCAAGTGATTAAGTCATAGTCATTTGTTACGGTTTTACAAGAACTTTGTTTTCTTGGATTTCTAAGGCTTTATTGCCACAGATATAACACTTTGCTCCTAATAATCCCTATTGATTTTACTATATTACCTTATATTTTTAGATTTGCTTTACTGCCTTGCATTAAATTCTAGCCTTAATGTGCTATATAAAATGATATATGTCATCATGTTTCTCAAACCTTCTGAAGATAATTATCTTGTCCAACATGCATGAGAAATGCTCATTTCTGATTGCTGACAGAGTGGGGGTCTGGCAGGGAAGGTACACTGTGGTCTCTTGGACTTTATTTCTGTGCTATTAAGGTACTGTTCACATGCTGGTGGGCGCTGGTAGGTGTGGTGAGAGTTTTGTTCTAGATAAGCGGAGGAATCTGAGACAGCATCTGCATCACCGTTTTGCTGCTCCCTCTTGGGATTTGTAGTTTATGTTGCATGTACAAGGTACTTTACATAAGGTGATAACTTGTTTGCTAATTCAGTCAATGAAGAGCTTGATGTTCTTAGAGAAAGTTGTTGCGCCTTTGGGTGCTGTTTTAATGCCTTTTTTTCAAGGCAACTTCTAAACATTGTTAAAAATAGTGACACATCTCAGCACTCTGGGAGGCTGAGGCAGGAGGATCACCAAGTTCAGCCCCAGTCTGGGCAATTTAGTGCCTTAGTGAGACTGTATCCCAAAAATAAAATATGAAGGGCTGGGGGCATAGCTCAGTGTAAGGCCCTGGGTCAGATCCCCAAAACTAGGAGTTGGGGAGGTGGGGAGCAAGGAGAGAGAGAAAGGAGAGAGAGAGAGAGAGTGATAGAGAGAGAGAGAGAATATGAATTTTGGCTGCATTACCTTAGACAAATGACTATTTCTGTTCTCTCTTATAGTGATCTAAAGTTTGTTGGGAAAGTCAGATGGGATAATTAGAGGGCAATGCTTTGTAAATTATAAATGTGATGTATCTGTAATTAATTGAGCCTGGACCATGGGAGTCAGATTGCCTGGGTTTGAATTTTGGGACGACTACTCACTAGCTGTGTGACCTTGCCAAGATAACCTCTTGGTGCCTCAGTTTCCTCGTTGAAAATGGAGCTGATAATAGTGTCTCCCTTAGGAGATCTTTTGAAGGATGAATTCATACAGATGAAGCTCTCGGAACACATAGTTAGCACAATAAAAAGTGCTGTTGTGATAACTTTCTCTTTTTAGAGTGTGAGCCCGATAGTCAAGAATCTACTCCCACCTAAAATGGAATGAAGATGCCAAGTCAATTGCATGGAGACCTGCTAAGAATGAGTAGGACCTTGCTGTAGTCATAGGCAACCTTCCTCTGTAGGTGGAGGCTTCTCAGCAGCTACCCCTTCTCCGAGGGGATGGATAGCTTCATTGCTCTCAAGCCAGAAATGACCCCTCTCCTCCAACCTATACCAACTCTCTCTGCTGCAGACCTCAAGTCCTTCATTCAGAGAACAGGGATGCCAGGTTCAACTTCAGATAGAATGTGTTACTTTTTTAGTACCAGGGATTGAACCCAGGATCTTTCCCCTGAGATACACCCCAGCCCTTTTATTTTGAGACAGGGTCTTGCTAAATTGCCCTGGCTGGGCTTGAATTTGCACTCCTCTTGCCTCAACATCCTGGAGTGCTGGAATTACAGATGTGTGCCACCACATCTGGCTCCCTCTCCTAAGTGGTTGGAAGATCTACCAACATGCCACGAGGAAGGGGAAGCAAAGGTGTCGATTCAGGGAAGTAGGCTGCTTCACCCCCTCTTTGGCAGGGTTTGAGACAAACCCCTTGGGGCCAGAGGTCAGAGCAGAGGTCTCTCAATCTGGCCTGTGTGAAGACACACGGAGTTCTCGAAGTCCTCTCATATCTCTGGGCATCCTTTCCAACATGCTCTCTGCTATTGCTCCTTCACTCTAATTCCAAGTTCTTTGAAGGAAGGGACTATGTCAGTATTCTGTGATGTTGGCTGCCTGATGTGCTAATGAGATTTTTGTAGCCACTGGAATGATCAGAAAAGCGTCTATGCGAATCCTGAATGACAGAAGAGGAAACTAGGTAAGAGTGAGCAGGCACGAAGGTCTAAGAAGAGGCCTTAGTGTGAGCCTGGTTGAGGCCAGGCTGAGTGCAGGGAGCCCTCTTTTGCTTTCTTAAAATTAAAAAATAGACTGGTGGACAGAGGGAAGGAGAAAGCCACTGAATAAATGTCAAGTTAGAGCATAGACATTGAAATTCGAGGTTCTGAAGAAAATGAATAAACCAACCAGAAAAGTCCCTTTGGCTGTCTTGGGGTCTCTGTTGAACCCAGAAGTAAAACTTATGTCTTCCTCACCCAGCTCAGCTGGTGCTGGCCCACTGAGAAAGTTAGAGTCAGCAGCAATCTGAATTCAGTAAAGGATGCGTGAATTGGCAAGGTCGGCAATATGGTGGACAAGGAGGGAGGAAGAGCAAGGCTTCTCTTCACCCACAGTGGAAGGACCATGCTTGCTGCTGATGGATGTGGATTTAGTGCTTTGAGATTCCTGGAGGCTGGGCCAGGCAACAAACAAGGAAAATGGTATTTTGGGTCAAATCAATCGGAATGAAGCACTAGGAGGGCACCTGGGCCTGGAAGCCAGGATGAAGGATGGGAGGGCCAGTGAATGGTGGTACATTTGTGCAGCTGGGATCATCTGTTATCATCATCCCTAAACAGATTAGACTTTTCCTCTCCTCGGATTTCCACTAGGACAAAAACAAAACCCTAGGTCTTTCTCAGAACATGAAGCATGAGCCACTTCCACCCAAAAGATGAGCAGAGCGCAGTCAGGCCCTTAAAATGCAATTATGATTGGAAAGAGCAAGAATTAGAGGTTCATTTCTAGCAGGTAAACAAATGCATGTTTATACCAGTGGAAAAACCCGGATCTCCCCTTCCCATTCTGGGTGCCTTTAGAGCATGCACAGAATACTCCTGTGTTATTCACCTGACGGATTAAGCTGAGCAGAGACAGGCTACCTAGGCACGTTGTGTAATTCAGCATTAAGTATCCTATTGATTCACTGAAGTGCTGCCATGGATGTTAATGGAGACAAATATCGTGGCTGTGATTTTTCAAAGGGCTGAGTAATTCCCAAGCCTCAATAACATCTGTCATGATGTAGTGCAGGGCAACCTCGAGATGGCCAGCCATGGGAGTGGGACATGGAAGGGGCTCTGGGATACTGAGCGGGACTCAGGCAAGCAGTCTGAGGTTTCTGAGACTCACCAAGCATGGTGGGCACTGGGGTGGGGCAGCTGGTCGTGCTGGAAGCAGAGGTGACTACTGGCACCTTTTCTTCATCACTCACCTCCAAGGTCACCGATCACTGGGAGGCACAGCAACCCTAACATCCATCTTGGAAGCTTGCCAGGCCCTGGGAGATCAGGCTTTTTCAGAAAATAGGGTGTATTTTCTCCATTTTTTCACCGGAAGTACTGCATATCCTTGCTAATAACTCTGCAGAACTACTATAATCCTCAGAGCCCCACCCTATACCCTGCTTGCTTGGACATGTGATGTCTTCAATGCATGATTCCAGTGACTGCTTTCAGAGAGCTTAAGTGACTTGTTCAAGGTCACAGTGAGGTAGTTATGGGCAGGCTAGAATACAGATCTCTGGGTTTCTTACCCACATCTATTCTCAATCACCTTTCAGTAGGATTTCTGGAAACTGTTTAAATATATGGCCTGAAACAAGTGATATTTTCTTCTAAAAAGGCTCTGTAAAAATCTCAGGGTTGGTAATCATAAGGAATCAATTACTCTCAAGTTCCATTTCAGTCAAATTTTGTAGGCTGCCCAATCTTTCCTACACTCCAATTTATTCTCTCTACAGCTGCTCACATTATCTGGGTGCAAGACAAATCTGATCTTGTCACTTCCTAGGATGAAGACCTCCATCAGCCTACACATCAGTGACAGGGTACACTCCTTGCCTAATACATTCTCACCCCACTCTGTGCTGTGATGTCCTGCCCCTCCTGTTTGCAGCCCTGAATACTACACTCTTTCATCTTAATATCTCATACCTGCAAGTCCCTGTGTCTGGAAGATTTTCCCCCATCTACTGCCCAGGACTCCTACTTGTACTTCAAGAACCTTTCTATCCTCTCTGCCTCTAGAAATGACCCCTGTCTCTCCTGGCTAGAATGATGAGCAGTTCCTCCCCTGAGATCCCACAGGAACACTACTATCCATTTATTCCATCTTTACCAGCACAGACTTCCCATGCTTGTTTTCTTCATTTATCTTTTTCCTTTGGAGTTTGAATTTCTATGGTCAGGGAATGTGCCCTTTTCATTGTTATATCCCTCTCCTTGGCACACAGTAGGTGCACTGTATATGCTTATGCATTGAATGGATGAATGGATTCTGGAATCAGCAGTCTCCTGGGGTAGGAGGTCTCTGTAGGGTTCAGGGCATATACACTGGTCCCTTGAGATGGGTGTTCCCATATTCTGGGTCCAGCAGGGACCTGCAGGGGACTAAGACCTGGGAGCAGAAAAACAGAGCCTCAACTCAGCAGCATCTGGGGGTCTCTGAGGGGTGCTGGGGCTGGGTGGGCCCTTTTGCCATCATGTCCCTTGAAAATAGTAGCCCCGAGCATGTGTGCAGCCATGCACACATGGGGAACAGAATCTGACATTCTAATGGAGGAAGCAGTACACCTGCCTTTGATAGACACCAGACTGGTGAGAAGAAACAATACTTTAATATTGGGTAACTGGAAGGCCTGGGCCAGTCAGAGTGGACACAGGCAATGGGGCTACCACTGAGCCCTAGAGGTCCTTTTGTGCCAAGCATGCGCTCTTTCATTGCTGGGCAGTAGAGAGTGTCTTGTGTCTAAAAATAGGAGCAGCAGGTTGGGTGAGCAGGCTAAGAACAGTGGCAGCTGACCAGCCAGCATGAAAGCATTTCAGTATTTTTATAACTGGCCCTGTTAATGCTGTACTGGCCCAGGTAAGTTTCATTAAAGAGCAATCAGTTTTGAATGCTCAGAAGAAAGTGCGTGTGTGTGTGTGTGTGTGTGTGTGTGTGTGTGTGTGCAGAAATGAGAAGACACTTTTGTAAGAAGGCAGGGTTTGAGCAGAACCTTTCATTTTTAGTTTTATTTCAGCCTAAGGAGAAGGTGGTAGAGATGAAGGAGATTCTGGCTGAGGAACTGAATGAGCCAGGACACAGAAGTGTGACTGGCCCCATTCGGAGAGGTGATGGTATGGTTCTTGGGATGGTGGCGAGATGAAGACATAGGCAAAGCCAGGCTGTGAAAACCCTCGAAAGCCATGTCAAAAGCACTATCATCCTGACTGTGATGCCACAGCCAGCCCGCCAGTCAAACCTTAATGCCTGCACAGGCTTCAGGGTGGCCCTTGCTGGGACAACCAGTGGTGCTGTCTTCACCAAGTCCAAAGCTGTCACCTGGAGATGGGAACAAGCTTCTCCTTAATTGTGAATGTCATGGCAGTTCCCTGGCTCATGGTGACTGACGCTGCCCATCTGGCTGCCACGTGGCCCATGTGCTATACCACGGTACATCATCTCCTAATTAGCACATCTTGTTAGGTCCAGCGGTTGGCTTCAGTAAACATGCTCTGAGCAGCTGTCACTGGGACCCTGCGTGGGGCCTGATGCCTCATTAGCTTGAGAGAAGGGAGATATCTTTGGAGGCAGAGTGGAGAAGGATGTGCTTTAGGAGGGTGTTGGCAGGATGAGAGGATGTCAGATGCTCGGAGAGAATGCCTGAGGCCCGAGGAAGGTTTGGGCTTTGAGCACCATAGGCCTCTTTTTCTCCTTAGAGGTAGGGTGAGTGGCAGTGTGGTCAGGAAAACAGTCCAGGACCCTGGATCTGCCTCCTCATTGCCTTCCTACCACCTAGAAGGCCTCAGTTCCTTACTTGAGCAATGTCATTGATCGCAACCCAACCTACCTTGAAGGTTTGCTGAGTGGTCTGATGAGAAAATGGCCTATACTATTCCAAAGGATAAAACCTCAAGACTAGATATAAATGAGGTCAGGCGTGGTTCCAGTTGGGGATATCAGAGAGAATTCTTCACTCAGGTAGAATTGGCCCTGGGATTTTTCTCTGGACACATTTCATCTGCCCTTCCAACCCTCTACACCTGCTTCCCACCTGCCTCAGCTGCTCACTCCTCAAGCCCTTGCTCTCCACTCTCCGTGCTGCCCAAATTCCCTCCCTCCTTGCTCTGGCTGTGGAGCATTGCCCAGCACCTCACTGCACACAAGCAGGACACCCTGCCTCACAGTGACTGTGTAAACACGGCTTAGCCCACTGCCCCCACCAATTCTGAGCACATGTCTCAAGTTCATATCCACTAGAGCGCAGTGGGGAGTGGATAAATGTCTGCTGAGCAGGAAAGGCAGGAGATCCTCTTCGAGCTATCACAACAATGTGGATGAACTCATACCCACATTCTCCTCTCAGCAACATGTTCTACTGCTGATCTTCCTATAGGCCTTCATCCAGGGTCTAATGCATGGTTTCCTTGGAATAGGCTCATGCCTATTTCCTCTTTGTTGTTCTCTCTGCCTGTATTGGCCAGGTGATAATGAGTGTCCTTATCTTACCTGCCCCCATCTTCCCCTGTTTGTCAGGTTTCCTGGAGCCCAGCCTGCTACTGGAGCCAGCCCCTCATCTGGATGGTCTTGTCCATTGCACTGCTCCTGTGCAGCTGTGCAGCTCTGTCCTGGGTGAAGTTTCTGCAACTGAGGATGTGGTGAAAGCATCTAGCAGCAGCAGGGAGGCAGACGTAACCAGCCTAGCAGAGGCACTGAACCCACACAATTTGTAAATCTTTGATAATTAGCATTTAAAGGGCACATCCTAATGAACAGAGCCAGGAATGACTGGCCATGAAATGCAGGCTGAAGATTTTAATTAAAATGCTTCTGTGTTTTTAGTTTTCCTCTTCCCTCTCCTCTATCTCTTCTTCCCTTCCTCTCCTCAATGATGCATACGTCTTATTTCTGGATCAGGCATGTGAAAAAGAGTGTGAGTCTCATATTTCCCCGATTAAGTTGTTCTCTGGAGGACTGGTCACCCTCCTCTAGCACTGTATGTCAGGCTTTGGCTTGACGGGGGATGTGTGCTCATGAGCCGAGGCAGACCAGGGCTGTGCTGCCCAAGCCAAACAGCTGTCCATACCCTGGGAAGCACAGCGGGGGTGGCTCATGAGTGAGTGGCAGCTGCCAGCCTCAGGAGCTTCCTGTGGTGAAGCTCTGGGGTGAGGACTGAGTGACTAGCTGAGGGACGTCTTGGCCAAGGGGTGTCTCCTGGACTGCTCATGATACTTTTCTTTCCAAATGGCTAAATGAAGCGGGAAGCCAAAACATCTGTGAGAGGGCTTTGCACTGCTGTCCCTGGCCAGGTGACTGCTCACTAGATGTCTTCTGCTTGCTCCCGCAGATCCATATCCACCCTATTCTCCATCTTGGACCTGAGCTCTGTGATGGCATTGGATGTCCCTGCCACAGGCTTTGGACTGGGTCTGGCCACAGTGGAGGCTGTGGGAGAATTGAGTTGGACTGTTTTCCTCTGGCTCTCCATCCCAGGGATCATTTCAGGCTGGCTGTGTCTTTCCATAGAAGCTCACAGTTCCTTGTCAAAGTGGCTCCTCTGCAAGATGCTCTCTCCCCAGGGGTGGTGGGGGCTGCCATTCTCTTTCTTGTGTTACTCCCCAAGCACAACCTTGCAAACAGTTCGTTTATGAAACTCTCTCCAGATTACCCAGTTCAGGAACATCTTCCGTTTTCTGCCATGACCTTAAGAGAATTATTTGTTTTCCTTACTCCATTCCTCTACACCAATCACGTGGTCAAAGGGATCTTGTCAGCTTCAGGTTGTTCCTGAGATTTCAGACTTGTAATCTTGTGGGTGATAAAAGTCCCCAAGGATGTGCTGGGTTTGAAAAGTGCTAGCAAGTTTGCTTTGCAGGAACCATGACATTCTCTAGACCTATCGAGAGGTCTGGATAGGGTGAGAGAGAAGCCGTTTGTGTGTAGAGTGTGGTGAAGTAGGAGTGGGGGTTCATTTTTGCCCAAAATGTTCTCAACTGGGCTATGGTGCTATTTTCATCTTCCTTTTGTTTCTTGCCCCTTTGTTATTTGCTTCCTGTTTGCTATGGAGTCCTGATTTCTGAGACCTTGTGGGGAAGTGAGTAGGGCATTGACCCTAGGTGGGGAAAGACTCCTCTGAGGTACAGCCTGTCAGTCAGGCTTGCAGGCTCTTTCTTTTCCCAGGGTTATTTGCTTCCCTGCCTCTACCTGGAGCGAGCCCCAGAGCCAATTAACCTGGCTTAGCAGATCAGTATTTGTGCTCATTCCCGAACCCTGAACTTTGAAAAGCACCCCATACACCCAGCCACAGAGCTTGTTTTTAACTCTTGATTAGATTTCTTGCCTGATGCTTGGCATGGTGTTCCAGACTCCATAGCTGGACTTCAGGGACCCTAAAAGTGAGCTCCCCTCTGGAGCAGACACTGTGATCATTGTACTATGTGCCTGGCGACTGTGCTGTGTACTCCGCCCTTCCTTCCTTCCTTCTCACTTCACCCTGAGTGCAGGCCAAGCCAGCTGGGAGAGGAAGGCACTCTCTCTGGGACCTGTCCTGCCCAAAGTGCCATTTTCCACACTACAGGATGAAAGGAGCCTTTATCTCCTACACAATGGCACAGAAGTTACTTCATTTTCACTCCTCATTCAGTTTTCTGGGCAGTATTCATTCAGGTGCTCATTCATTTATTCTGCTATTTATGAGAAATCTCTAGGTGCTAGAATTGGCAAACATCATCTCATTTCATCCTCACAGGTCTCTGGAGAGTGTATTGCATTATTTTCTTTGGTACCGGGGACTGAACTCGGGTCCTTGCGCTTGCGCAGCAGATGGCGAAACCACTGAGCCAAATCCCCAGCCCCGTGTATTGCATTATTATCGCCATGTGACACAACAGGAAACGAACCCAAGAGTGACATGGTGGCTTGCTGAGGGTCCCAGGGCACATAGTTGGTAAATGCTAGACTCAGGGTTGGAAGCACTAGCTAGCTCTTAAACTCTCAAACTCTAACATGATCCTGAATATCAGGTGATTGCCACCTGAAATTGTTCATATGTAGAATTACAAGGTCCTGAGCAGACTCCATCTCTGCTCAGAGCAGGTAAAATTGTGTGTGCAGGGAAAGAGAGAGATGGAGAAAGAAGGAGTGAAAACTCCAAGGGAAAAGCAAGGGGCAAGGGCAGGCAACTGAATTCACCCCTCGGTGATTTGCATCTGTAGCAGAAGGGAGTATGTCAGGTCTGTCACAGCCATTTCCTGTATTGACATCAAAACAATCCCTTACTTTTGTTAGCACTTTGTAGTTTTCAAAGCACTTTCAAATCCATTAGCTCCCTTTATTCCCACAACAATCTTGCAGAGACGCAGGAATTGTTATTTTGCAGATATATGAACAGGATTAGAGTCTTGTAACTTGTCCTGAGCTGTGGAGCCTGGATGAAAAACTGTATCTCTGATTCTTGGTCTTCTGGTCTCCATATTGTGCCTCATTTTTCTCACCATCACCTTTTGATTTTGAGCCAAATAAGGGAAAGAGTGGCTTCCTAGACTTCTCAAAATCACTTATTCCTGGATTCCCAGTCACCTAGACAGCTGATATATATATAATTTGAGTGGTTCTCAAATTTTATTTGGCACCAGAGTCACCTGGAAGGCATTCACACAGAATTTTGGACCCCTTCCCAGAGTTTCTGATTCAGAAGGGCTAGGTGGGGCCCTTGAATCTGCATTTCTAATAAGTTTCCAGATAATGTTGACGCTGATCCTGCTGGTCTGAGAACCACACAATTTGAGAACCACTGACATAGACCAATGTCTTGTGGACATTTAGCTGAATTTCTCCCATCAGAGCTCATAATCTGAGCTAAAGAAACCCCAGATATAGAAAGAATTGACCCTTGTCGGTCTCTCCTGGAGGTCAGAAATTTGTGGGTGTCGTGCTTCACTGAGTGATGGCTGTGTGGCCTGGAGAATGGGAACAAAATCTCTGGGTTTTTGATTCATACACACAAAAGGAAAATGCCCACACATGAGATTATTAATTCATTGTTCAATTAAGTTATGATCTCTAAAATTATCACAATATTTGGCTCGGAGGAAGGCAGCACTGAATAGCTTGTTCCATGTAATGTGTGAATAATGTAACTTTATTACTTTTCTCACTAGTGAGTAATTGTGACTGACAGATTGGCAATAACACAGATTACCTTTTTCCCCCTCCCTGTCCCTACTCTCAGCATGAGCATTTACTTTCTTGCCTCTGCTCTTTCTTATCCTCCTCTCTGCTGCCAGCCCTCTTTCCCTGAGTCCTTTTTATCCCTTCTGACCTGTTCTCAGAGTACTCCTGAGGAGGGGATGAGGGGTGAGGGACTGTATGTGCCACAGAGGTGGTTGAGCAGCATGTCAGACTCCTTGGGCAGCCTGGTGGGAGCCTTGTAAAGCCTGCTGAAGTCTTGCTCACATTGTTGCTGCCACTTCTCTCTTTCCTCCCAGTTATTCCAAGTCCCTGATGTACGCCCTGAGGGGCAGGGCATCTGTAGCTCAGCTCTGTGACAGATGTATGCTGACTGGGAGGTAGCTGCTGTTGCAGGGCATGGGAGGCTCTGTGCCTCCTGCTAAGGGCTGAAGTTTCTATCTTTCTACTCCTGAGTCCTGCCTCTGTCCCCAGCTGTCCAATTCTGGGCAAGCCTGTTACTCATCTGAGCCCCTCAATGCTGCCTCCAGGTGCTCTGAGCATAGTGGCTGGACAGGGATGTTGTCAGCACTGTGGACAGCTCCCACATCCCTGTCCCCACCAGCTTCCTACCCTGCGGGGGTGTGAGGAAAACACTGATGGTGCCCTTTCAGTATTATCTCCCAATATCCAGCCACTCGGAGTCCACATTTATAAAAAATCATTCTTTAGTTATTAAATCTAGCTTAAACATTATCTTGTCTTCCCATTTAATTATCCATCAGTGTATATTTTTGTGCCAGCAAATATGTTTAGTTTAGATGTGCTGACAGCTCGTCTATAGTGTAGACATGAAAAGGACAGGAAGCATGTATCCACTGGAGACTGTTTCACATGGATTCATCATGTTCCTGCAGCAGTGTCCCTGTTCAAACACCATTTCTTGTCTCCTACCACCTCTTCAGAAAGTACAGTGTATTCTACATGAATCAGAACTGTGCTTGGGGGAATTCTTCCCTCTTGTTCTGAGCTCTAGTTTGGGGATATAGCTTACCTCCTGCAAAGCTCCTTTTAGAAGGGAAAATGGTTTCTTTATCTGGGGTGACACAGCACTGAAGGCCAATTTGCATGCAGACTGACTGTGCTGCCTACAATGCTCAGCTCACAGGTACTAAAAGCACTGGATAGGATGGAGTCAGATCCTACTTTAGTTTTTCTGAGTGGTAAGAGCAGCAAGAACTACCAGCTGAGCATCTAGTTTGTGCCAGGTGTTGTGATAAGAACTATATAAATTATTCCATGTACTCTTCACCATAACTGAATGTGGACTGTGCCATTTTCCTCTACCTTGTTCAGCTGGCCAGTGATAGAACCAGGAGTTTTGACTCCAAAGCCAGTGCTATTGCAATACCATAGTTACCAGACCCTGGGTAAATGTCTTCCATCTCTGCCGGAACCCTGGATGTAGTCAAGTTGAAGGAGCTGATGGGTTTAGAAGGTGGAGCAAAGTGGGAAGGGGTAGCAACTCTGTAGCATGGAATAGGACCTCACCTGGCTGGAGAGGATGAGAGGGCTTTGTGGAG
The DNA here is from genome assembly GCF_000247695.1 of Heterocephalus glaber. The sequence continues at coordinate 776,733 of NW_004624812.1, forward strand.
GAAATGAAGTTTGACCCAGGTCCCAAAGGTTTTTCAAAAAAGCATTAAAGAGGGTCATATCTCTTTGGTTAGCATTGAGATAGGCACATCTGGAAAGTGACATATTGGGTGGAATGCAGTCCTCTCTCATCAAGCTGTCCTCACACCCTACCTGGACCACTGGCTCCCTATTTGTAAAGAGCCAGCTTTGCAAAAAACCCTCCCCTGGCCCTAGGCTGCAGTTCCGAATCCTCTTCATGACCCTCGCTGGTTCTCTTTCCACTGTGACTTGCAGCCTCTCTGGTCGTCAAGGGGGCTTACTGGACAAGGAGAGCAAGGGGAGGGGTCTGTACACTCAGGGTGGGAGGCAGAAGCCAGCTCAGCCCTGAGCTATACTTGCTCCACTCAGCAAGTGGAGACAGTTCCAGTTTCTGGGCCTTACTTGTCCCTAAACTTCTAGATCAGAAATCATACTGGACTCAGAATGAACAGAGAACATTTTTAAAGGATTGACCTTTTGCTTTTCTGCTCAGCAAGCATGACTGAACCTTGAACTTAAGTCCCAGCCAAGGAGTCTGCCATGCTGCTCTATACCTAGGAAGGTATGGCAGGTGCATCTGCAGCGGGTTTCTGCTCCAAAGCCATTCATGGGGAGTGTTTGGTTCCTTCCTCAAAGGTAGAGGCATAGCCCCTCTGGGTCCTGTGCAAATTACTGTCTCCAGCTTTTTCTTCCCTTATCCTATCCCATGTAAGTGAAACGTACGTATGGGTTAGACTTGGGGGTTACATTATGGTTTGGAGCAGAGAAGCATCCTTATATTAAAAGGTTAAATGATGTTAACCTAGCTAGTTGTGTAGGTCCAAGGGTCTCCACACCTCTGGGCTGCTGAGTCATGGGAGAGTGGGTTTGGGAGGCTGAACAGGAGCCATTGTCCTGAAGGAGACTGGTGGTGGGGGAAGGCGGGGGGCTGGCATCCCACTGCACACCACCAGCTATGAGCATGCTTGTCAGAGTGGAGTGATCAGAGGTCTTGGGTCAATAGTCAGGCAATCTGTGACTATGACATGGTTTTGTCATCAACTGAGTATTTGGTGTATCACCAAATCTCTTGGGGCCTTGGCTTCCTCATCTTTAAAATGCTCTACCTACTTCTGGTGGTTGTTATGGGAGTCTGAAGCAGTGGTGGCTATAAAAGTACCTGGTAAAGGGCAGAGTGTGGCTCAGGTGAGAGCCCTTGCCCTTCCTTTGTTTGTCACTCCTGATGTGAAAGTAAAACACTATTCTGAGGATGCCTTCATCACGAGTTAGCCATAGGAAGACCTGCAGGTAGAGGGAATGATCAGGGAAGGGGGCAGTGTGACTCCTGTATAGACTCAAATGTCCCCAAGTCAAAGTCAGCCTCACTAATGTGCCAAACATGAGCGATACATTTCTGCCACTTATTTATCGTTAGGGCTTTGAGAAAAATCATATAAAACTTTAAATTTCACTCTCCTCATTTGTAAAAATGGGGTTGGTGACAGCACTGTCCTTGGAATATTGAGATACAGGATGCTCAGGGTATAGCATGGCATGCACTAAGCACTCAATGTGGGCCACTGTGGCTGTTATTTTTATGCTGGAGCTGCTTATCTTTGTTAACTCTGGAGGAAAAAAAAACTTGTTTCAATGAAATGGGAGGGTAAAATGAGACAGGTAAGCAGCACCTGGTGTATAAGAGATGGTCTTAAAATAAGCGCCTTTCTTTTTCTCCCTTCTGAACTTGTTTTCTTTTGGGATTGATGATGTCTAAACCCTAATGGTAATGGGAAAAGGGTGTGAGGCCAGCAGATCTACGGAAGTGAGGCCTTCATGTTATGCTTACATTGTGGACATCCTGCTTCTCAGATCTTGCTGTTCTCTGGCTCCTTTGTGCTACCCTTCTAGACCCAGCATGCTGCCTGCTCCCCCTCCAGTACTCCTTTCCTGGCCAATTCTCTTAGTATCTTCCTGAGATCTTTGTTTTTCTGCTGTTTCTGGTCATAGCCTGTTGGGCTGAAATAAGCCCTTTGTGCTTCCTTGGGGCAGCAGAGGGTTTCAAGAGGAAGTTTAGGTATCTAGCTTGAACTTGAATCCTGGCTTATCCACTTACGTGTAACCTTAGGCAAGCAGCTTAATGTCTTTGAGTCTCATTGTCACAACAGTACAATGAGGGTGACACCTACCTCAGGGCATTCCTAAGGGACAAAAGCAGATGACATGTGAAAGGAGGATAGGCATTTAGTAAGTTCTAAGTTTCTCCTTTCCTCCTCCTCCCTCTGTCAGGAAGTTCTTTAGGGGAAAGGTAGAGGGCAGGCTGTTGAATTGCCTCCCCCCAAGATATGTAGCCCCTACACCCCATCTCCTACTCTGTCCCTCTTATCTCCTTGTTATGCTCTGTGCTCTGGAAGACTTGCACTAAACTAGGTTTTAGGCTGAACTTACTTTTAAGGGTGAAGAATAGAACTTCCTCAGTGGTGTGCCAAGTTTTGATTTCCATATGGGATAATTTCAGAGTAACTGGAGAAATTCAGTAATTAGCAGTAGCAGAATTAGTGAATCATGTGCAATTACCCTCTTCTCACTTCTCTCCTCTGCATGCTCTGAATATCATTGCTGGGACTGTCTTGCCCTCCCATGGTCTTGGCCTTGTGTTTCCACTGCAAACTCCATGCTTCTTTCTCTTCACACTGGCTCAGCCTTGAGGCCTACTCCTCCCCTCCTTTCTCTAGCCTCCTGCCTAAGCTCTGCCTACTTGTTTGTGCAGCAGCCGTGCTTAGCCAGCTTGTCCTCTTGGAAATTCCACTTATGAACTTATTTCAATTCAAAAAAAAAGATAATCATGTCTAAATCCTGATAAAAATATGGCTAGTGCTGTCTGGGCTGATGAAATCCTATTTAGAGACGGGTGTACCTATTTCTTTCAGGCTGGCTGCTTCTGCAGATTGGTCACTTAAAAAGGGTTAAAATACAGAGAAGGAATTCTCTCAGCAAAAACAAATAATAAATGACTCCATCCATCCATCCATCCATCCATCTATCCATGCAGTGAATGTTTACATAATGTCCATAGTGTGCCAAGCCTAGCACTAGGCTTTGGAGAAACATCCACAGCTGGGAAGCCTGGCAAGCAAACTGACCATAATACAATGTGAAACATGCTAAGAGATCAGTGGAAGCATGAGGAAGAACATTTGGGTAAGAGGGAAGAATGGGATGTCTTCTCTAAGGAGGAACACTGAATTAAAGAGTGAAAAGGATTTAGTTCTGTAGAGTTTGCTTTCATTGGTATAAATATGGTACCAGGGTTCAGGAAGCTCTGGAATCTTATAATGTCTTTGTCTTCCCAAAGTTTAGGGGGGAAATGTAATGTTTTGGAAACAGGGAGCTCAGAAGAGGAAAACTGGCTTTGCTTTGGGGTTTAGTGCTGACTTCTCAGAATCAGAAAACATAAAACATTGAGGTAATCCCCCTTCCTCTTGATGGGATTTTCCATGCCAGAGAGACTGAGATAGAAATTCCTTGTTTGTTCTTAAGGAATGGAAAGCTCTACAACATTCCTTTTTGCTTCATCATTTCTTGTTGTTGGAAAAACTTTCTTGTCTCTTCTCTGGATGCAATTAGCCAGGTGCAAGAATTCTGGCAGTTTTACCACCCTTCCTATACTTTCTCTTCATTGGAATCATTTGGTGATCGTTTGCGGTCATGGGCCAGACTTGGTAAGTGGGAGCCCAGGCTGAGGGCTGTGGTGAGAAGTCTGCTATTGTGGGGGGATCACCGTGTGAAAGGACTTCAGCCTTCAAGAGCCAGGTGGTGACTGATGCATCACCCAGTCTACCCCCAGCCCAGTGACAGAAGCCAGTGGTTGGATATGGATGAATTACCCAGCTCCTTTTCTAGACTATGTAAGCTCTGCTTTGTTTACCACTGTATCCCTAGTAATGACTTTTTGTTGGATGAATTAAGATTCATAAGCAATATGAAAGGAATCTCCAATTGTCCCCACTGGCATCTCTCAGCCCTGGGCTGTGTGACCAAAGTCTGCAGCTTCTCTGTGACTTGGCCAACCCCCAACCACCCCAAAGCCCAGTCAAGAGAAACACTTCAGTGCTAATGCATCTGGAGACTTAAGCTCTGGAGGGCCACCTGTCAGATGAGATTTGCCTTCAAAGGCCACTGACTCTGACCTTTTGATAACATTTAAAAAAAGTAACTTTAAGTATTGACTGAATCAGCCCTATCTCCATTGAAGGTTTCACTAGCTATTTGTACTTTTGTTTGAATTTCTTGGTTCTTTTCTTTTTCTAATTCTGGGTAAGCATAAAGGAAAGAAAGTTCTTTTGCTTGACCAAACCTCATTTAAAAATTGTTTGTATTTTTTTTAATGGCACCCAATCCCTTAAGCCTTTAAAAGTAACCTCCACTGAGCTCAATAAACCATTTCCAATGTGGCAGCTTCCAATCCAGGAGAGTTCGGAAGACAGATGCTAAACAACCACCAATTGCATCCCAGGACAGTTGCTGGAAAGTCTCAGAGCTCTGCAAACTGGAGATGTGATCAGCTAATCCTGACTTTATACTTGTCTCTGCTCTGCTAGCTGGGCTGACGGTGCAATTAGCATTCTCCCTGGTGTTGATTTTGTTGAAATATATTGGGCCCATCAATCACCCACTTTCCAACTCATCTGTCTGGATCAGTCAATTACAAAGTTATTTTTGAGCCACTAGGATTCTTGTGAAAGAGACACAAGAAGGAGCTAAACTCATTTCAGGTTTGACCTCTGTGGCTGGGATCTGAGAAGGCTTAGTTTGCTTACACTTCAGGCCATCCAATCCAATCTGGCCTGTAGAATAGAAAGGCCACTGGATTAATTGGGAACACTTTAATATAGATATCCATTAACTTATGCTAAATTACAGTAAAACATTTATGGAGGAACTTGATGTGACATCTGCCTGAATACTAAATAACTTCATTATGATGAGCACTGTGACAATGAATATGAAATGAACATGCCCAGAGAAGACAATTAATGTCCCACCTCCCCAAGCCATTATTATTTTATTTTCACCTGTACTGACTAAAATAAAAGAAGGCATAGAAGTTCTATGATTTTCTGAGTCCATAACTTCCCTTCAACTGCTAAGTGGTTTCCAAGAGCTTTTGTTCTTTGTAGGGTAGAGACTGGCTTGGCCCACCCTGAGGAATGGCCAGGGACAGTGGAGAGGTGGAAATCCTGGTGTCCCACTTTGATACTTTAGTTTGAGAGAGAGAGAGAGAGAGAGGGAGAAAGAGAGAGAGAACTGAAAGGCATCCTCATATAGAACTAGCAAACAGACCGTCAATTCAGATTAGCAACATCAAAAGCATTCCAATCTGCTCCCGACATACATTACATGCCTAGATCTGAGAGAAAAATTTGGCCTCTGAATTAAGTCAGCGTTTTCCACCTGGGATGCCTGTACCTGAAAAGTGTGGCCAAGAGGGCCCAGCAGTTAGATTAACATGCCCCACAGCACTTAGTGTGAATGCCACAACTTGTTCTTAAAAATGCATCCTTTCAGAGTACTTGCTGGCATTTCACATAAATTCTTTCTGAATCTCAGGGTGAACCATGGTACCTTTGGATTGAAGATGCTGCCCAACTCATTGTGAACTGTAGCTCATGATGGAGGCACATGTGAAAGAATATGCCTAGGTTTCCTGTTTGGGCCTTTTTCCTTCTGGGTCGCTGACCTCTTCTTCTCTCCTTGATCTTCACATCAGAGTCCTGTGCTTTATCCTTGTGCCTCTAATCAGTCTTAAGGCTTTAAATATCTGCTCACCTCTGATACCTTTCAAATCTATATCCACAGCCTCGATCATACTCCTTAACTCCAGATTCTCATGCTAACTGTCTACTCCTCTTCTTTGCTTGGGTGTATAAAAGACATTTTGAATCTCACATGTCCCAAAGAATGCTTCTGATTTTCTCCCACAGACCTGCCCCTCTCACAGCCTTCCTTATCTTTCTTTCTAATGCGAGCTTTATCCCTCCTAATTGCACAGGCCACAAACTCTGGAGCCATCCTGGACTTTTCTCTTTCTTTCACACCCACATCCAATTTGTCAACATAGCCTGTTGTCTCAAAGTATGTCCATAACCAGCCATGTCTTACTACTTCCTCTTCCATCACACTGGTCCAAGCCTTCACCACTGGTTGCCTAGATGGTTGCTATGACCTCTTCCTGGTTTGGGGTTTAGCAGGATCTTCTACCCCACACCTTGTCTCAGAGGAGCCTCTTGATGTTCACAAAATTATTGTCATTTCATCAAATCAGGGTTCAGGGTGTCATGTGGAGTTTTATAGACTCTCGTTACAAAGATTTGAGGTAAAGGGATACCTTTGGTACTAGTCACCAGAAAGGAGAAAATCGTTCTTTTCACCTAAACTTCAAGCAAAGAAAGTCCTAGCCACTTGGATATGTCTCACCACGACATTTATACGTGTACTCTACACTGCCCTCTTGGTTTCCTATGGAGATATTGAGTCTTCTGGATGTTCTATCCCATCCTTACTGCTAGCTCCATTTCCCTATTATGCAACAAAGGCCTCTCTTTGTATCCAGAGTTCCTACTGTATTTAAATAGTATAATCCATTTATATATGAATTTATAGGACACTGGAGAACTTGGAGTGAAGTCAGTTTCACATAGAACCATGTAACACTTGCCAAAACCCCTACCATAGTCCTCTTGCTTGGAAACACATATCCTCAACTCCTACTTCTACCTGGAGTAAGAGAGGCTGCGGCTCCAAGGAGCAGTTGTGAAAGGACCCTCTCTCCATCATGCAAAAGGCAGGTATCTAGTGGGAAGAAACTCCCTCTCACCTCTGTGGAATGTTCAGGTATCTGCAAATGTTCCTGGATGCTTCAAATGGGGCCCCAATATTAACAGACAGCTGCTGGACTCCTCACAGACAACCAAAGGCTCCTTTGGGAAAGGTAGGTGACAATAACCCATGGGAGGGGAAGGGCTCCAAGGTCTTGTTAGTACATCAATGATGGATTATTGGCAGCCACCTCCCTGCCTTTCCATCCCATCTTCACAATCCCTTCCCCACTAGTCTCACAGGGATTAGTGATTAGTTCTCACAGTTTCCTCTTCTGAGATCAGCAAGAGACTCTGCTGAGCCAAGTCTCCCTGTAAATACCCTGTTATGCCCACACCAGGCAGTGCATTCCTGGGAGATAACATTGCATCTGCTCTGGTCTCCTGTGGGGAAAAGGAGAGGAATGAAATTGCCTCTCTGTGAAAGCTCATTACAATGAGGCCTAGCCCAAGCTCAAATCACCAGAAATGCTAACTTTGCCATCTTCTTTCTATCTCCCCTTCCAAGCAGCCTCTCAGTCTAAGAAAAAAAGGTTTGTTTTCCTTGAGTGGCCAATATCTCAAGAGAACAGTGTAGAAGCAGGCTATGTGCAAACCAGAAGCTTCTGAAAAGCCAAGAGCATCTTACAGGAGAGGAAAGTGGTCGGGGGACAGATTAGAGTTGGAAAGAGTCCTGGCCCAAATGGGAGTGGTCTAGAACTTGTGCCTGGGGCAGGGAAGTCTTCTGCAGGGAGGAGGATGGGAGAAATAAGGTCTTCATGTTCCTTCCAGGTTTATAAGTTTTCATGTGCAAACTTCTGACCTCTATGCCTAATGGAACAAAGCAAACATTTATCAAGCACCTCCTCTGTCTCAGGCTTGAAGTGAAAAATTCAAAAGTGAACAAGGTCCAATTCCTGAGTTCAAGGATCCCATACTCTAGAACAGTCCAAAAGTCATCTGGGCCTCGCTCCATTCTTCCCCCTTCCTCTTTCCATCCAATGTAAGACGCATGAAAGCAAAAGAAATGAACTCTGGGATGACATGAAGAACACTGTAATCAGGGTTGAAAACTGGCTGTACTGCTTATTAACTCTGTAATATTGCGCAGAAAATTTCACTTAGCTTCTGTTTTCTTATTTCTATAACAAGAACATCAATACTTATTTCACAAGGATAATGTGAGAATTAAACAAAATAATGTACATTAATGTTTTGGGCACATAGGAGATGATTAATAAATATTAGTTGAACAAATGAATTACACAAGAAGGAAAATGTTAGTAATACACAGAAGAGGGTTCAACAATATTTGGAGATGTTGAGCTAAAATTGACAGGAGGGACAGTGTTTGAGATGGCCTTAAAGGGCAAACGGGATTTTGGCATGCACAGATGAAAGCTGTTTTAGGCAGGAGTATTGAGGTTGAAAAGAGGAGGTCATACTTCTGAGAGAGGTGAGTGGTGGGGAGTGGAACTGAGGATGTAGGTTGGTGTCCTATCAAGGCAAACCTTGATTCATATGCTAGGGACATGGGCTCCAGGGGCAAGAGGGAATCATTAGAGATTTCAGAGAAGGAATGACTGAGGTTTAGGAAAATCAATGTGGAAAATAAATGAGTGGAGCATGTGGCCAGAGAGTTCATTGGAACTGAAGGCAGGGAGAGAAGTGGGAAACCAGGAAAGGAAGCAAAGACCAAAGGCCAAGAGGGGGTGAGGAAATGGGTGGGGACCGGGAAGCAGTTTGACAGTTGGGTGCCAGTAGTTCTGAGTTGTGAATGCAAAGGCATGGAGGTGGGGATCGCTGGAGTAGAGACAGCAGTGAAGAGGAGTCAGAGGCTCAGGAGGATTAGGAGTCACCAAGGATGAAGCAGGTGATATAGGCTGGGGTGGGTTAGAGGTGATGCTGAGAGCCTGAAAGTCCAGATGATGGGGTCATGTCCAGAAAACTTGAAGATGAGGTGAGAAAAATGCAGAGATGGCACAATAGAGAGAATTAGTGGGACAAAGGACTTGAAATGAAGCAGGTCTGGGGAAAACATTGCACAGGATCATTTGATTGCTTTCCTACTAAATGCCTCAATTTAATATCTTAAATTGGAGGTGGAAAGACTATGTATGAAACAAAGACTAATCAATAGCTAGCAAATATTTATGTGCTAAACTATGGTACTGATCACTCATCACATGAGTCTGCCACGTGTGACCAGCTCCTTTGACAAATGGCAGATATTCCAAGTCCTCCAGGGCAGTGTTGCAGCCCAGGGGAATTAAGATATGAGCCGTAGAAGAGGTAGACTTTCAGTGAACCTGGGGAGAGGGAGGGATAGGAAGAATGAGACCATTTTAAGCAAGAGGAGAGCGTATGAATGAGAGAGAACAAACATGACATATTCTCAAGCTAGTGTAGGAGAGATGTAGGCTAGGCATTCTAAAGAAAAAAGTTAGGGGAATACATAGTGGGACCAGAAATGCAGGCATGAAGGCTATCATTGGGAGAGTTCCAAGGTCTGTGATATATCCCAACTGGATCCTCTCTGATCATAGGCTTCGGCGAATTGCAGCATTTAGTTTTTAAACTAACCTCAAAATCGTGATCTGTGATCCCTAAATGCCAAGTACACAGGTCCCTCATGGCATTTGCCCCATGGTGTTGGTGGTTGGTACACGGGCCTTTCTCCCTCTACCATGAGTCACACCAGGGCAGAACCCAGGCCACCTTGGAAGCCCTCTCAGTCCATAGGGTGTCATACGTCATGCCAAGTGAGAGCTCTAGAAATGTTTGTGGCAAGAATGAACCAATCAGTGAATGATGGTTAGGCATAAATCAGATAATTTGCCCTTGAACTTGGCTCCAGTGTTGAGCCAGAGTCTCCCACATCTGAACTGAAAGCCTTACAGCACAGGGTGAAATTCTGGGTTTCTAAGGGAAGAATGGAGGAAGGACTCTCAAAGCTGATGTTAATTAAAAGCACGCACAGCTCTTCGGGGACATTCTCTGCCTCTTATTCCTTTTCCTCGCACTGAATGACAGATAAGGTGGTATCTTTACCTAGGCTTTGGACCGCATTTAATTAAATGCCTGCATTGACTGCTTCCTCACACACCTTGTTTTATTTCCTTTCCTTCCTTCCATGCTAAAGAGGGCCAGGGCTAATACTAATGCATATGCTGTTAAACCTTTTTAATTAACTTCAACTTCTTCCGGAGATTTATGTTTAAACAGTAAATTTTTTGTTGATACTCAAATACATAGGCGGCACTCAGAATGATGTACGAGTACTCTTGTCCTCAAAATGATTCTTCATGAGTTACCACCAGAGACGTTTTCATGAGCCTCTTTTATTAAAATAATAATACTCAGCAAGGCAATAATGCTTTACAACCAGCAGCTAATTAACCTGCCCTGCCCCCCCACAGGTCAGCATCGGCACCTGCAGGTTAGCGATATGATCTTCTTGGGGCACCCCTCCTACCTTAGAGTTAGCACCGAATCCTGCAGGGTTTGTGCTCTAGCATCTGTGAGTAATGATTTTCATTTAAAACATATCTTTGTTCTTGGACTGTAGCTCAATCTATTATTATCGTTATTTGTTTTGTTCTTGTTTAGCGCCTTCCCTGCACTGGGTATCAGTATGTCTAATCTGTGATTGACCTCTTGAAACAGAATTTAACCATGCTTTGGAAAACCCAGTGGATTTGAACCTCTTTTCTAATTGCAAAATCCCTTTATTTTCTTGCAACTCGAAATTTGTGCTCCAAGTATTTTTAAGCAGAATCTGTGCTGCCAGTTGTAATTGCAACACAGCAACACTTTGCCAACAAAACCAATCTACCTACCCAAGTTCCTGTTCCATTCTTCATGTTGTGACAACAGTTTCCCCACAAGCCGATAGAGTTATAGACCATGTTGTACCACTGATGTGCCAATTATTTCAATTTTGGCATCGGATTCCGAAGAGAGTTTAATGATTCTCAATAGTATAAACTGAATTTTTATTCCTACAGCAATTTAGTAATGATGATGACACTTAAGCACTTAGAAAGTATTTCTCATCTTCCAACCACTGACAAACAAGAGGCCAGACAATCATTTTAGGCAATTTTCTGGACCTCAGCATCACCACCATTTTTCAGGTTTTAGGAAGCCCAGGCTTAGCACTGCTACTCTCTTAGGGGCTATAGAGAAAGAAACCCTCAGACCCAATGCCTTTTTGTTGGGGTTCCAGGTGGAAGTCAGAACAAGGTCTCGGGTCTTGCACAGTCATTTTAATTAACTTATTTATTCACCTATTCAACAAATATTTAATGAGTTTCCACTAGGTAAGAAAAGTCAGCCCCAGGACAGAGGCTGAGATGTATGAGATATATTCTTTTTCCTCTAATCAAGTTCAACCCCAACCCCCTAATGGGGCCCAAATTATTTGAATACTTCATTTATGCATATGTTCCCTCCATTCATTCTGTAAACATTCATCTGATATCTTTTAGGTGTAAAGTATTCTTCTGGGAGCTAAAAGTTTACAAAGATCTAATCTGTCAGCAAATCTTGTTGGATCTTCCTCCAAAGTAAATTCGGAACCTGGGCATTTCTCACCCCTCCATGGCTACACCCTGGGCCAGTCATAGCCATCCTGAGCTCCATGGTGGCCAGAGCTTCTAAATGGTCTCTCTTCTTCTGTCCTTGCCTCCTGCTGTCTGTTCTCTATAGAGCAGATTAGTGCTTTTCCAAACCTAAGTCAGATGGTATCATTTCTCTGCTCAAAATGGTCTAGTGGCTTCTCATACCATGTAGAAGAAAAGCCAAAACCCTTTTGGTGAGGTATGAAGTTCACTATGGTCTTGTCTCTTCAGCTCTGTCTCCTGCTCTTCCCTTTGCTCACTTGGTTCCAGTTGTTCTGGCTTCTTGGCTGTTTCTCAAACAAGACAGGCTGGTTCTTGGCTCAGGGCCTTTGCATGGCTGTGGTTCACTCTACTAGGGATGCTCTACCCTTGGTTACTCATGTGTCTCAGCCCCTCAGTCTCTTCAGGATGTGGGCCCACTGTCAGCATCTCTGGACTCACCACCCTACTCAAAGTGTGCACCCTCCCTCTATTGGCACTTTCCCTGTTTACTCATCTTACTCTCATCTGACAAGTTATTTATCTTACTTACTTTTTTATTTTGTCTCCCCCACTAGAATGTCAACCTCACAAAGGCTCAGATATTTGTTTGTTTTATTTACTGATGTAGTAAGACCTGGCACACAGGTATTTTATAAATATTTATTGAATATCTCTATATGTATATAATGAATGTATGCCATAAATGACACTGTCAGTCTTCAAGGAATGTATAATCAAGCAGGAGCTACATCTAAAAAGAAATAAGGAGCTATATTTTAAGAAGGGCTACAAATAAAAAGCTATGGCAGTTCAAAGGGTAGAAAACTCATTCTTCCTGGTTGAATGGGCCCACTAAATGCAGTACCCAAGTATTACAGGTATGTCATTCTGCAGAAGACTTGGAATCCACATGGAAAGGAGAGATGGTTCTCTGATACAGGACTCCTCAACCAGACCAAGAAAGGCTCTTGTGAACTGGTGACTTTGCACCATGTAGGGAGTTTGACTGAACCTTGGTGGCTATTCCAACCCGTACCCCTCTCCATCCTCCCAAATCTCACAAATAAATCCTAGTGAAGAGTCAACTCCATGCCTTAAGCAGGAACTGCTGGTAAGGACTATGGCTGCTCTTTATGGATGCCATAGGGACCATCTAGAGACAAAAGTCAGTGTAATTTCTCCTGGCTGATCTTGACAGGAGATGTCAGGTTAGAGCTAGTTATTTTGGGGCCTAACTGGATTGTGGGGATAAATCTCTTATTTTGGTAGCACTGTAAAATAAGTGGCAGCAGTTCATGCATAATTACTTCTGAATTATCTAGGGGATTCATCAGGTTTGATTATAGATGCATAATGAATTTACCAAATTTGTGGGTATTAGGGAGATATTAATTCCATATGAAACCTCACAATTCATTCATGTGCCATTTGTTTTCATTCCTTTTTTATAATAAGCTAATTAGTTTAAATTATTTGTACTTGTACAAGGTCTTGAAACACATATAAGGAATGATTATACTAGAGAACCCAATAAATGGGAAGCTTTAGAGACAGCATTAATTGTGATAAAGGGTTCATAAAGCAGTAGTTGTTCAATTTTCCCATTTGGGGTGGTAATAATAGGTCTAATCATGACACCTCCATGAAGTTGTGGGAAGTCCCTAATTAACGTTTCTGAATTCAGATATTCAAAAGAAGGTGGGGGAAAGTCACTGTGCCAACTGGGAATGAGGCAAAAAGGGGAGTTCGACCTTGCGCTTAGTAAAGAAGCAAAGATGAAACATTGAGGCCTTGCTATTTTTGGGCACATGTGATCTCTGATCAGCCTGGAGAGTTCCTTTCAGAAGAACTCCAGGTTCTGGGGGTCTCTGGCAGGCTGGGATTTTGGCCTCAGATGGAGGAGTGGGCTTCTTTGATCTGGGACCCAGCATCTAGAGCCCCTGGTTCTTCTGGGCAACTGGGTCCCTCTGCCCAGTGAGCCTTGGCTGGGATCTCTGAGGAGGTGAATGTCAGCTCTCTTCTTTCCCTAGGGCATGAATAAAAACCAAGGGGAGGGCTGGCCCAGCTCACCCAGGGAGTCTCTGGTAATAGCAAGAACTACACCTTGTGTACATTCCAAATGTTGGGAATATATCTCTTCACCTTCACAGCAGCCTTATGGGGTGGGCACTGTTGTTATCTCCACTTCACAGGTTAGGGGGAATGTGGGCAAGAGGACAGGTAACTTGCCCAAGGCCATCCATCCAATCAGCAGCCAAGCTGGGCCTCTGAGGATGTCTGATTCTGAAACCCACCACCTGAGGTATAAGGGTCCTTGTATGGCCTGGTTCCTCCTAAACACTGACACTCTTATTATAACCCCACCATTACTACCCTTCATGTTACTACACCAAATGGGGAACTTTGAAGAGTTACTCTTCTTGAAATCTAGACTTCTAGGTGATCCACCAGCACAGAGGCTTTTCAACTTTGCCCCCTGTGGTCCCTTTCCAGGGAACAACGGGCAAAGGATCAGCTATCCCTTGGGTTCTCTATTAGCATTAGAAAAAGCTCCACAGGGGTTAATGCAAAAAGAAGTTCAGCTTTTGATGAGACACCATTTTAATTTATATTTGATTAAAAAATTCATTCATTCATGCATTCAGCAGCCGATATTTGTTAAATGTCTCCTCCACTCTTAATTGGGTTTTGTTGAGGTGGGGGGAGGAGAGAAGATAACAGGTATAATAAAGTGTTTGCCAGACACCTTGTTTATAATTTTCTTGTGAAGAATATATATACACAGCTGAAAAGTTAAATAAACAAGAGAGTGATTGAATAACCAGGCAACTGAGAGATGCAGACAGATAGCTTTTCATGGTAGAGCAGAGGAGACAGCCCTGGGGACTGCTGTGGTCTAGTAAAGCTGTGTAGAGAGCTTTGGACAGAGAAAGTATTGCAGATAGGTAAGTTAATTAGGTATCTTATAGGCAGTTAGACAGGGCCAGCCCAGGAGGAGCCAACATGAAGGTCAGTTAAGGAGCTAATATGGAGGACAGTGAAGACACATTCACTGAAGACCCAAATTGTAAAAGAGAAACTACCACACCCATGTAGGATGAATAACAGTAATTGATATTCTAAATAGGTATCAATCACCTGGCTGGGGGGCCAAGGTCTTAACCCAGCCTTTCCAGAAAATATCCCTGGCCCACCCTTACTGAAAATCCTTGTATGCTTGCTATGTGACTTGCTCCCCCATTTGACCCCCATTTAATCTGTATTACCTGGCTGACTATACTTGTAATCTTATTGGTTGGTCATGGTTTTGTCCCACCTCATGCCCACCTTGTAAATTTCCACTGGGTCTTATAGTTTTGTCCCACTTTGTACCTGCCTCACCACATGGCTTTGGTGTATAAAACATCTCTGAAAAGTGGGGTGGGCAGGCAACCCACTTTCCGGTCCCCCTTCAGTCTCTCTTGGACAGAAGCTTTCTTTCTCCCAATAAATTTTTCTGACTCTTAACCTCTGTTGTACCTAGAATTAATTCTTCGATTTTAGAGAACATGAACTTGCGTTTCGGATATCTAGCAGGTTTGGGAGTTATATCTCTTCCCCCTATATCAAAACGATGGCAGAAGGGGCACCAGCTGGCCCCCGTCAGGAAACCAGCCCCTGTCCTGCCTCAGTCAGTAACTAGGTGTTTGATCTTGGAGAGAAACACTGTCTAGTGTCTCACTGTCTTCACAGTACAGTGGAGATAATGGTACTTCACAGGGTTGTCAGGAAATTCAAATAGGGAAATGGATATGAACTGGCTCTTAAGGATGTGTAGAAAGATCCAAATACTTCATTTGCATGAGAAAGCACAACACCAGAGGTGGGAGGTGGCATTTTATAAGCAGGAATCATTTCCAAGTACCACACCTAGAAGTATTTTCAAGTGACCACCTGGACACCAAGAACAAACTCTGTGCTGGCAGCATTCAAGGTGGCATGGCCACGGTGACCAGGAGAACACAAATGATGAAAGAGAGGAGCTAGTGAGATATGGCCAGATCAAGGTCAATTCTGTAGATTCCCAACCAAAGTATGGGGCATACTCAGTAGGGCCTGGGAATAAGAAAGAGGAGGGGCAAAGAGTGTTCTATAATAGCTGTATATTCGGTTGCAACAAATAGAAGAGTTGAAAAAGTGCCTTGCAACAGCCTCTATGCTACTCAGGGGAAAATCACATAGCTTCTTCCTAGAGGGTAACTGCCTGGAGTGGGTAGGCCTGATTCTTAGATATCCTATATCCTCTGCTACCCCAGGCCTCAAACTTGGCCCTTATTTCACTTGCAGTCACAGTGAGGCCACAACCATCCATTCTAGAATTTGACATCCTTGAATTTCCTATCATGAGTCTCTGGTTCCGAGCCCTAACACAGGAACTTCTACATTGAGAAACTGTTGGTCTTTGGATGTCTGCATTTAGTTCAGGAGGGTGAGGAGGAGGACTTGTGGTTAGGCTATCTAGTGGTGCTGGGGCAACTTGTCTTCTGGGGCCACTGATTTAATTGCTAAAATTTGTGATTTTTAGTAGTCAAGACATTTATCACTTTGGTGTTAGGATGAAGAATCAACTTCAGGGGGATTCAGAAAGTGGCTACCATGGTGAAGCTCTGAGCCCCTCTGCCTCAGTGCCTCACAGTGTTTTAAAAATTTTGAGTGTTTTAAGGGTTTGTTTCTTTAAAAGGTATGTCCTTAATATTATTATCACTAGCCTGTTGAGTTGTGAATCTACAGAGGCGCATTCATTCAGCCCAGAGATAACTCTTTGCTCTTGGTTGGCCTTCGAAAGACAACTTATACTGCTCCATTGTAAACAAGAGGAAGGGAGACATAGAAAGGCTCCCTGTCACCTCCAGCACAGGCTGCACCGACCCTGGGTCCTCCCACTCTGTGCACAGGAGGTGGTGAAGTGCATCTGTCTGTCTCTGCGGAGGTTTGTGGTTTGGCAGAAGGTATGTTAGAGGGAGAGAGAAGGGTATCTGGCTGGGTATAGGGAAGGGTCAAGAAAGGAGATTAGTCACTTGATTTGGGATAATTTTTCCTGATGTCAATGCCTCCCCCAAGAGAGAGCTTTTGCTGTTGCTTGCTTTCATCTTGAAAACAATATGAGCGGTATCTCTCAAAATTAGGTCAGGGCTTGAAAAGGCAGGGGCTTGCCAAGGTGCTAACCGCCTGAAATCTCCATGGGTTTACACAGCTCTCTGCTCTGACAAATGCTTCCTTTGTTTCCTTGAGAAGTCTGACTTGCTGAAGCATTCACACCTGCTCTTTTCTCCTTCACCTTTCCCTCTGTACAAAACAAATTTGAATTTGGAAGGTTAAAAATCCCTTCACTTGTCAACTCCAAAGCTCTCCCTCCCCTTCTGAACTTGTTTCACTCCCTACCCAGGGAAGGAAGCTACCATGCTGTATCACCCTTAGGACTGGAAACCACTTTGAAGAGAGTGTGAATCTGCAATTTTCACACAAAAGTGTTGTCTCTGAAGCAGGGGGTGCCTGTCTGCCCTGGGAGAGTCTTAAGAAGACTGTGTCTCACCATGTCAGGGGGCTGCACTGTTAAAATCCAGGGCAGGGAATCAGGGACCTTGGTGGCTTTTTCAAATTTTCAAATTTTTGCATGACAGATTTTGTCATGATAAAGATCCTCTCCACTCCACTAAGATGGGAGGAAACCACAGCAGTGCCAGCCAGAGCAAACTGGTTCTTTTTATTTTTTGGTATTGAGGATTGAACTTGGGACCTTGCACTTGCAAGGCAGGTGGCGGCACCACTGAGCTAAATCCCTGGGCCCATTGGTTCTTCTTAGATTTTGAGGACAATATGACTTTCTCTTATTCTTTTTGTTTCTGACACTGTTTATGTCATCTAAGGTATTCTGAGAATGAAACAATGTAACTTTAAAGGGCAGTTGTGGTGAAAGGATGATAAAAAGTGTTAGAAGCTAATAAGACTCCTGCTGTCAAGTCTATAATAGTAATGGAGAAAACAAGAAGTCATTGTCATATAAGCACGAGGGGGCTTTCCATGGTCCTGAATACTGTGGCTGTCTACCTCAGGTTTGCATAACTGTGGGTATACATGTAGCTTCAAGAAGATGATTATTTTTCTATATTTCAAGATGTGGTACCTTCAATTCTTCAGGGAAACTTATAACTCCAATTTTCTGAGCCACTCCTACAAAAAAGCACAGATACCACTTTAGTCCTAAGCACGGACTAAAGGCTTTCTGACCTCTTTATTCCTCGTGTTAGGGCTGGAGGTGACTCAGAAATGTACCTTGCTATTTTCATGATCCACTGGTGTCTCAGTAATGAATGTTCACCACTGCAGTGCCCTCATTTAGCCTAATAACCTCAGTAAAGTAATATTTGATTTGTGCTAAGTATCTGATTAAACAACATAAAGTATTTAACCTATTGATCTTTTATACCTTGCCAGCCCTGCATTCCTGGATATACTTTAATTACTGACTTGGAGAGCTTTCCTGAATGGGATTTGCATCTTGTTAAGCTCTTTTCTTTGTCTTTAGGGCCCCCTTGTCAACAGTTTCTTCTTCTTCTTGCCTCTAAGCCTTTATTCCACTTCCTGTTCTTCCCTAGATCTGCTTGTTCTGCCTAGAGACTGACATTAGTTACTGTAGTGGGAGTAGGGTTCTTCAATGACAATGAGTCCTACTGCTTATTTTAGAACATCAGTGACCACATAAACAAAAGGACTTGTTATTTTGTCCACCCTGATCTTTGGAGCATGAGGATTTCGGCAAAGTGATAACTCTGTTTTAGACAGTTGGTCACAGCTGTTGGATTGACCTAACCCTTGTATCTCACAAGGAGAACAGGCCAGTGGGCATCCATCAAGAGGAACCACAGGAAGCCATTTGGACTGGCCAATTAGCTAATCACTGTAGTCTGAACCACTTCTTAGAAAATTACAGAAAATCAGACTTTTTTTTCCTTTTGCCTTCAAGGATATGGTCATGAATGTTAATAATAATTAGTTGATTTACATGCTGTCTTTTCTTCAAGAATTTTCAAACATGCTGGGTTTGTTTATTTTGCTTCTCTTTTAAAATTGGCTCTATGAAGACTGAGATAGCTTCTCCATGGGTTCCCCCCAAATGAGAATAACACCTCATAGGATTAAGAGAATTCAATCAGAAAATTCATGTGGAACACTTATTATAAGACCACCATTAAATGCTCAATAAAGAGAAGTTATTATTACTGTATCATTTAAGCCATACAGTGCCCATGAATTTCTAGATATGGTCAGGTTGGGAAGGTGATACCCTGGCCAGGGTAGCTGGATGCTTTGCCCAGCCCGCCTGATGAAGAAGGTGTCACTCTGAAACCTAGCATCCTTGGGTCCCGTTGGCTCATAACAAGTTAGTCTTGGTCTAAAAATCATGGATTGTGGAGGGAAAAGGCCCTGAAAATGCAAATGTTCATCTTTAATCAAGATGATGCTCAGAGTCAGATCAGAAGCACAGTCAGGATGGCTGTCTAAACAGAGCTTCCCAGTGACTATCTGCGAAGTGTGGTATGCAGGATAGCAGGGCAAGCTCCAGACAACTGACTTGGAATTTCTATAAGTTGGGTCCAGGCATTTGCAATTAAAACAGGGTGATTCAGTGGTGATTCTTATGTTCAGAAATGTTTGAAAATCACATGCTTTGAGTGATCCCTTCAAAGACAACCCAAAAACTTGCAAAGCGAGTTTGGAAGTTGCTCAGTATTTACTCTGCAAGCACATCTGGTAAGCTTGACATTCCAGTTAGCATTCCAGTATTGAAGAAGGCAATAAAAATTTGGGGTAACTACCAAACAAGGACAAGTGTACAGCCAATGAAGAGTGACTTGGAGATCTCTGGACAGCTCTACTGGGATCTGTAGTGGGAACCTGCCATTCCCTCCAGGGATGTGTAGGATGAAGTGGGCCCCTGGGGGAAGTGATGGTGTAAGGCCAAGGGTGCCCACTGAACTGCTGAAACAGAGCTCTCTGCCTCTCCTTACTGCCTCTGCAAATACCTTGGGGAGCACTTTTGCTCCATTTTAGCTTCTGTCACTCATGACACAGTTGGTATACTTATTCTCACTTCCAAATAATGTTACCTCAGAACAACTCCCCCCCACCCACAAAACAAAATACTGATGCATGTAAAACACAGACAAGCCATGGAAAACAAGGTGCTGCTGGACACTCAGGTATGCACATGCATGCTTACATGCATTGCATCATTGCCAGTGATTTTCAGATAAACTGCTGTTTTGGATTTTCTGCACTGCTGCTCCCTCCATTAGCATGGTTAATTGAGAACTGACTGTGTGTCTTGGACCATTTCCAAGCAGGGAACCCATTGCCTGGATAATATAAGCTTCCCAAGAGAGTCAAGTAAATGACTGGAAACATCAGGTTGGAGGAGGAGCAAACATTAAAGGATGACCTGACCATTCCCAGGCCAGAGAAACAATCTTGTTCACCATGTCACATTGATTGTCAAGTCAGTAAGCCATAAAACTGTCCCCCAGCTAGAACATGCACTGACTCTGAGAAAGATGGGGCTTGGTTAGCAAAAGATGAAGCCATCTTGAGACCAATAAAACATGCAATATGGTTTCCCTGGGCTGTATATTAACACCATCCTGGAAGCTACAGAGGACAGAGGCTTGGCACGTAACTGTGTGTTTACTTTGACTTTTGCATAGTGAGGATGAGACAGAGGCCAGTGGGGAAATAACTTGGGGTCCAGTGAAATCCTGGAAGGAATCAGCCTCTACTGAAACCTAGTCTCTAAGGAAACCCTGATGTTTATGTGTCTTAGCCACACTCTTCTGTCATATAACATCATGAAGATATATGCCAAATAGATCACAAAACTAAACACACTAAGGAAAAAAATAGAAAGCACACAGTTGTAACTGCCTTCTGGGTAACCATGTTTTGGATGGTGTCATTTTTCTTATGACATAAGCTCCCAGATGGCACAGACGCTGTCTCTTAGAATAAATAGCAACTAGCAGAGGGTCATGCCTCATGTGGGTTTCTGATAAGTATTGTTTGGTAGTATGCTGTTTATCACAAAGGCAGCAGATACTATTGTCAGACAGACTCATGAGCAGCTGCCTTTTGTAAGAAGAATGTGAGAAGTCCCTTACAACTTTTACAATTCTGTGTTCTGTCCCAAATAATAATGGGACATGAATCACCTGGGCTGAAGGGTAATTGAAGGTGGAGGAACATTACTCAGGAGGGCTTGAGAGCCTATGTCTGGGGTTAAACTGCACTCATGAGGTCTTTCGTGTGTGTCCTCCATTAGCCAGGTCTGTTGACTCCATTTGAGCCCAGTCAAGCCCTGGCCCTTCTTTCTAATCAAAGCTGGAGGACATGAACTGGAAGACTGCACGATGGCTTCTGAGGGCAGCTGTCTATAGCTCTGGGTGTGCAGTTACCTAAGGTAGTTTTCACCACTGGCTGCACATCAGAATCTCCTAAGGGAGCCAAGAAAATATAGGTCACAAACTCACTATCAGAGTCTGATTTAGTTGGTCTGGAGAGGGCCCCAGCATGGGTATTTTTAAAAAGCACCTATGAGAATTTACATTGCAAAAGCAGAGCTGAGAATGTCCAAGCAAAAGCCTCCTGAGTGGCAGGAGGAACAACAGTAGATTCGCGTTCAATCCACAAAGCTGAAGCCTAGCTTTTGAAACAACTTTGCTCATCTTTATAACATGCCAGAAAATAAACAGTCATGGGGATGGTGTGTAGGTAGGAAGGAAAGAGGTGAAGGGAGAAAAAAGGAGAGAGTCAAAAAGCCTGTTGAGAGGAGAGAAATAAGATTGATTTTCCCTGAATAGCTTT
The DNA here is from genome assembly GCF_000247695.1 of Heterocephalus glaber. The sequence continues at coordinate 798,083 of NW_004624812.1, forward strand.
TATGGCCAGGGTCTGAAAGGTGAAGGATGTGCTTACTCTACCTAGTGAAAGATATACCACCTGGGAAAATGCAGTGTTTCTGTCCATGATCACAGTCAGGCAACTGCTGAATAGCAATAGTTCATCAAAGGAAAAAGGATAGGCTCATCAAAGGAAATATGCATCATTATAACTAAGACCCATTATATAAGAATTATAAGTGACTTTGGGGAGTCTTCTCCGTGACCACAAAACCCCCCAGAAAACAGGTGGTGGGGCAGGACCCATAAAGAACACTAACGGCTGTGTTAGCTTTCCATTACTGTAACAAAATACCCAGATGCATCACATTATAAAAAGGAAAAGTTGAGTCTAGCTCATGGTTTCAGTCCATGCTGGCTTCGCCCTGTTGCTGTGGACTCTTTGTGGCACAGTACATCAGGACGAGAGTGTGTGGTGGAGGAGGCCTGTCCACCTCATGGGCAGGGAAACAGACAGAGAAAGGCAGGAAGGGGTCAGGGTTCAATATTCCTGACATGGGTCCCAGTGATTTAACTGCCTCCTAGCAGGCTCACCTCCTTCAGGTTTCATCATCTCTACAGTTAGGGGACAACTGATGGGTCTTTGGGGACATTTATCCAAACCATGATACACCATATGAAAGCTGTGCGCTGGTAACTTAAATGGGAAAGCACTGTGTGGCATAATAAAGAAGTGACCTAGGGACAGGGTCACCTCAGCTTCACATGGGTTTCAACACTAGCTTTCTAGAGTGTAGGATTTCACTTCTCCCAGCAGTTCTTCTTTCTTTGTTCTAACTCTCTTCCTCTTACGTATTTATACTCAGAACAGGAGCCAGGAATCCATTCTCCTGCTCACTGTCTTCTCTTTCAGAAATACTGTACTGCCCAGCCTTGGCAAGAACCACAGGAAGAGCATGGGTTGTCTCTGCCCTTAGGGTCCATGAGGATGGGGCTGGAAGGACAGGAGCAGAGGGCTGGGGCGGGGGTGGTGTTGTGGAGGAAGTTGCTGTATTGTGCCTGGCTTTAACAAGATGAAGGCATTGACTGCTGCTCTGCTACAAGCCCTGGTGTTCCCTAGGGTGGTGCTGGTTTCTACTACACAGGGATGCATGGATCTGCTTGTCATGATTACAGTGCCTCATGGGAGTAGATGCTTTTGTTTTTCCTTGAAAGATGCATGAAGAGCTGAGGATGGCAGGTTCTCAGGAAGCTGTGAACTGCATATTGATGGTGCCCACTAAGGGAGAGGCATGGCACCAAGGCCCTTGGGTTTCTAACCCGTGCCTATGGCCCCCTAGGGCAAGCTCTGGATTCCATGTGAGTAGTAGAAGGAGAGTGAAAGATTGAGATGTGCCTTTTGGAGCTCCCTGGCAATTCTTTATCTCTGAGCAAGAAAGACAGGGGATGAGGAATCAGCTTTGCCCAAAGTGCCACAGACTGGTCCAATTATAAGCCTGTAGAGCCACCCAAGTCCTGTAGATCTTCAGGTCAGGTTAATGGAGGAAAGCACAAGGCTGGGGGTTGGAGAGAATTTGCCTGAGAGTGTGTGTCTGCTTCTGAGCCCATGCCCCTGGCACAAGGGAAATTAACCAGAGTCTGCATGTTGTGAGAATTCTGTATGGCAACTTAATCAAGGCTTAGTTTTTCATTAAAATTTCCATTAATACTGAAGCTGTTTAGAGCAAGCGGAGTGGGAATATCCAAACGCACCTTCCACCTCCCATTATCATCCTGAGGATCAGAGTGAGGTTGTGCACTTTTGCTGGGGATATTAGCATTTTCCCTGTTGTGATTACTGTCATCCCCAGTGCCTGTTGTATGAAGTGGGTAAAGTCTAAAGAGGACCATGCAGAACGTATGCTTGTCCTTTGTGACAGGCAGGGGCCATACAGAGTGAAGCATGATGGCATCTCACTGAAGCAGACATTATCTTTTCAGTGACCTGGCTCTCTGCAATAAGGCTGTTCTGTTAATATTGGGCTGGAGCAGTCTCAGGGGCAGAGAAGGCATCTCTTGTGGCTTGTATCTAGATGTCCCCCCAAAGCCCCATGTAGTCACAAGTAAGGCTTTTGGGAGGTGGCTGGATCTAGGATGTGTGCTGCTGGGACGAAGGATGTGATACTGGGACTGATTCACTGGTGCTAGGATTAAGTGTGTGAATGCTACTCAACCTACGGGCAGGTAGCCTGGTTAAGATATAAGGGACAGAAAGAGCTGCTGTGTTTACTGTTTGTTGCTTGTCACTTGCTTGTGCTTGCTGCCTGCCCTGCTTTCCCATGGACTGTTTCTCCTCTGTGATGCCCCTCTGCCATGCCACCTTGCCTTGGAGCCAGCCAGCTATCAACTGAAACCTCTACAAACTGTGTAAGCTAAATAAATCTCTTCTCCCTTAACTTGTGAGTATTGGGAATTTTGTCTCAGTAAAAGAGAGAGGAGTAACTAAGACAGCATCATATCTTCTGTTGGGGAGGAGGATGTTGAAGTGGACAAAAGAGTTCAGGACTCACCTCTTAGGGACATTTCTATAGCAGAATCACCTTACCACCTATCACGAGGACTGTCATCCTTACCAGCTCTATTATGATCTTTCTATACCCCAAGGCCAATTACCTCTTGGAGATGACCACTGCTGTTTCCTAGGTTGTGGGACGTCTCTGGAGTTGGTATACTAGTTTCAATGCCCTTGAAGGACTAGTTCAATGACATCTCATTCAGCCATTTCTCTTTCCATCCTCAGCTGCAGCCATGTGACACTGTTTCCAAGTCTGTAGGCATCCTATGCCCTTAGACTGTACTCTGGATGGAATGTGCCTCTGGAAAGTTCCTGTGCTGGAAACTTAATCTCTGAAGTCATATGTTGATGGAATTTGGAGGTGATGATAAAGATTAGATCAGATAATGAGGGTGGACCCCCATGTTGGCATAGTGGCTTCATATGAAGAGAGACCAGAGCTGATGCACTTGCTCTGTCTCCCATGTTATGGTGCAGCAGTAAGGCCCTTACCAGATGCTGGTGCCATGCTAATGGGCCTCCCATTCTCCAGAGCCATGAATCAAATAAACTTTTATTTTTAAAAATTAAACTATGCAGGTTCAAATATTTTATTACGGCAACAGAGAGTAGACCAAGAGAGACAGAGAGGCAAGTCCTCTCCGCTTTATCCCCAGGTAACCTGGGCTCATCTTTCATGACCAGCACCATCCTGTACCTTCCAGACAGAAATATCTTTCATCTTACTCTAGACTTCTGTGGCCTTCAACGTATCATTTATAATATCAAGATTGTTTGAGAGTTTCTCTTTTCCCTCACATTATGAGCAGAGACCATATGTTATTTGGCTCGTATCCTCTACGTTAACTGTAGGCCAAATCACAGAGAAGCTTCTTGTAAAAGTTTAAAAAAATTGTTGTAAACTCCCTCCCTCCTGTCTGAGGTGAGCCTCACGGCTGTTAGCAACCAAATAGTTCACAAGCAGAAGAAGAGATTCCACTGGAAAGAAAATCCATACAAAGATAGTACAGTCTGCAAATGGTGTTTGTGGGATGATGGTGTTGACAATTTCTGTTTGTCTCACATCTGTGTCTGGTCACCCGAGACTGCTGGGTCTGCGGGAAAAATTATTTGAAGACAATATTCAAGATAAGACAGCACAGCTCCACTTAGCTAGGTATGAGTTCTAGGAGGTATTTCAGTAGAAACATGTCATTATGGTCTCAGTGTTTGAACTCTCCCCTAAATTTTCAGGGGGAAATCTTAAGCCCCAATATTAGGGTTTTGGGAGGTGAAGCCTTTGGAAGGTGATTAGGTTGTGTGAGTGCAGCCCTTTATCAAAGAGGCCCCAGAGAGCTGTCCTTCCCTTTCCACCATGTGAAGACATACCTAGAAGATACCATCTATAAGAGGCCCAGGAAGTGGGCCCTCACCAGACATTAAGTCTGTTGGTGCCTTGATCTCAGATTTTCTAGCCTCAAAACTGGGAGAAATAAATTTTTATTGTTTATAAGTTACTCAGTCTAAGGTATTATTATTTTATTTTATTTTTATTTTTGGTACCAGGGATTGGACATGCGCTTGAGAGGCAGGCGGCCGAGCCACTGAGCTAAATCCTCAGCCCCTAAGGTATTATTTTTTTAGATGTGGGTAGGCAATACTTATCTGGTATGTTATAGGAATGGTGGTCTGGAGGGAAAGGCATGACTTTTTGAGTGTGAAGGATCTGCTGTCACCTTGAATCTCTAATGGCCCTTGTTTCTTAAATTTGGCTCTCCTTCACTTACTAGCTATTTGACTTTTGGCAAGTTAATTATCTCCTTGAATCATGATTTCTTCTTTTCTATTTTAAAAATTATTAATATTAGTTTAAATTGACAAATTATAATTGTGTACATTTATGGTACACAAAGTGGAATGATTAAATTAAGCTGATCAACAAATCCATCAATTTAAGGGTTTTGCTACAGCAGCCTAGAAGGCCGAAGACTAGACACATTCTTAAGCCCCAGTGGTGATGGGCACTGACATGGAAGCATGGGATGTGGGTTGGTAACGTGCCTCCAACACCTAGCTGTGTGACCCTGGGAAGGTGTCCTAATCTCTACATATGTCCCTGTTTCCTTTTGTAAAATGGGGATCGTAATAGAACCTATCACTTAGGGCTGCTGCTCTGTATAAATTCCCTCATGTAGGGATTTATATAGAAGGTTTAGAATAGTTGATACTTACACAGCCTACATCTGAATTGCTGTTGTTATTACTGATTCAGAAACTCTGCAGGTATGATTTTGGCATTTTTATTTTGTAAGTGCTGCTCAGGGGATTCTAATTTGCACCTTTAGTTTGGAACCACTTGCCTAGTGATTGCCTATAGAAGTTAAAGAAACATTAATCAATAACAACTACAGTGAGATCTTGGTTAACCAGGAAGAACATAGATTCCTAACGTTCAGTTCTCATTTGGCAAATTATTTCAGGTTATCTCTCCATACTCTTTCTTGGTAAATCTGTAATGGTCTCCCTTCCTGTCCAGGTACCAGCTCCTCTTGCTGCCAGGGTTCAAGAGCACAAGGAAAGACTTGAGACCCAGGGAAAGGGAAGGAAGAAAAAGAGCAGGGAAAATGCACCAACCATGGAACCAATTTCTGAAAGATAAAGGGCTGAGTAGTCAGGGCTTTCAGAGGGTTGCTGAGCGACCTAAGAGCTTGCTAAGATGGGACAAATCTAATGATCAGAAAGTTACAGCAAAGTTTATTGAGCAATAACCCATTTCCTTCACTTAGAAACAATGAAGAAACATTTTTCTCACTTCTATGGCACAAGGAAAACAATATTAGTGATTTGTGCTGCTTGGTTTTCAAGTCTCTTTACCAACTTGGTTCATTTTCTTGCTACACGATATTAACACTGAGTGTTGAACACAGCTCTATTTTCTCTCCAGTGAAGTTTTGTTTTTACCAGCTTTATTTGTATTGACTATGAGGTCTTTCATGAGAAGAATAGAGGAGCATGTTCTTGAAGAGCCAGTTGCTGATGTGTTGATCAATCAACCCTGCTTGTGTGTTATGTTCATCTGGAGTCTGGAATGGGTTAATTCTGTCAACGAACTCCTGAGAAACAAGAGGGTTTGGGTGACAGTTTTAGGGTCAGTATCTTCCAGTTCTATGAAATTCAGATCCTGGATGTTGACCCCAGGAAATGCTTGAGTGACTATGAAACTTTTTGAATATGGCACTTTAATTTTTTGCTAAGAGCTTTGCAACTTTGTGTCTATTTTATTTCAGAGGGAGATACCACTTTGAGCTAAAAAAAGGAAAAAGATCTTTAGACTACTCTATGAGAGAGGACAAAGCATCTCAAGGAAATAACTTTGAAAGTTGAGAGTTACAGGAAAAAAGAATCAGAGAAAGTGCCACTAATGAATTCAATCACAACAAAAGTCCATTTCTATTCCCTCGAATTCCACACAAATAATTTCCAGGGGCAAATATCCTTCAGAAGTACTGTATACACATGGTTGGATATTAAGTTGGTTGGCAAACATTTCGGATCAAAACTGTCTGCCTAGAAGTGGCTCCTGGAACAACAATTATATGGCTTCAGAGAGAGCTGGCTGCACATGGGTGTAGCCTCAGAGTTTAATGGAGTTTTGCAGAGGGAATTGCCTGGATAGCAGAGAGGTTTTAAGAATGAACTTTTGACTCCCCATGCAAGGTGGAGGGAAGATTGAAAGAGAGTAAAGAGAAATGGGAAGCCTCTGCAGAGCCTGTTGCTGTTGAGAACCATGACTATAATGACTTCTACTTTGCTATGATGGACTCAACAAAAAATTTAGACCATGTTTCTCTCCTAGACAGAATATCAATTCAAGTTGGCCCAGCTGAATGGCCAGGCACCTGGATTCTAAGACCCATCTCTAGGCCTTATCTGGGATATTTGTGACATACATTTACTGAGAAGTGTATGAGTGTGTACGTGTTTCCATGTGTGCATGTGCCATTGTTCTAGAGAAGAAACAAGGACAGTGATGTTTAGGTAGCCCTTGCTTGAGACAGGAGTGGGGTAACCCTCTGAAGATTGCATGAAAATCTATAATCCTGAATCTGGCTGGGCTGGGGAGGTTGGTATTTCCTAATCTTAGGACAAAGAAATTAAAATTTTGTACCCCTGTATCCCAGAGAGAAATCCTATTGCCAATGATCCTGCCGCAGGACTGTTTGGTCACACTTTGGTGGCTATAGGAAATCTTTTTATCTCTGAACAACTTCAGTACCTCCTAAAGGGTTAATAGGTGAGCTCTGCATCTTAGTCTATTCATGATGCTATGACAAAATGCCAAAATATGGGTGGTTTATAAACCACTGAAATTGATTTTTTGTTGTTTTGGAGGCTGGGAAGTACAAGGTCAAGAGCCAGAAGGTTCGGTGATGACTACTTCTTCCCAGAGAATGCTTTCTAGCTATGTCATTATCAAGTAGAAGTGGCCAGGGTCTTAGCTTCTTTTATAACATACTGCAGTGATTTGGATTTGGTTTGTTCCCCAAGGATCATGTGTTGAAGGTTTCAGATTCAGAGTGGTAGCACTGGGAAGTAATGGAACTTTTAGGATGTGGAGCCTAGTGGACGGTCCTTGGGTCATTCCCTGGCCCTGGAAGGGATTAGTGTATTTCTCAGTGACCCCTTGGTAGTTCTCACTAGGGGGTTGTTATAAAGGCCGACCTGACCCCATCCAGTGCTTTTTAGCTTCTTGTATTGAGATGCACTCCCTTGGCTGAACACACACTCTTTCCATTGCCATTTGCCATGATGTAACATAGGCAAGAAGATCCTCATCAGAACTGAGCTGCCACACACTTGAACTTCTCAAACCATGTGCTGACCAAACCTCTTTTATTCATAACTATCTTGCCTCAGGTATTTTGCAATAGTAACAAAATGCTGACTAACATAGGTACTGATTCTATTGATGAGGGTCCAGCTTCATGATCTAATCACCTTCCAAATTCCCCACTTCCTTATACAATCACCTTAAAGGTAAAGACTTCAAAATATAAGTTTAGTAGAAAAGTAAACATTCAGACCACAGCACCTTGGCCTCAGAAAGAGGCAACTCTTTATCTCCTTGGACTGCTTCCTTTTTCCACCAGCCTTGCTGACCATGCTTAGGGAGTGTCTACTGGGAAGTAAGGGCCCTAGCAACCTGACCCATGGTGGTACAATAGCCTTTCCTTCTGCTCTTTTTCATTAGTTTCTTGACTCCCTGGGTTGACAGAATGGGTCCTCTCTTACTTTTCAGTATGCCGGTGAGTCAGCAGATAACTTGCCATTTGAAGAGCTGTTGCCAGTCCATAAATATTTTTTGAAAATGTAATTCCCCTACCTGGGCTTTTAATAACTTTGGTATTTCCTAATACCAAATTTTAATACCTAATACCTAATTTTAAATTCCTAGCCCTGAGGGTGCAGCTAAGAATCTATTCCTATGTGTATTTGGTTATTGTACAGTTAAGAAACATTTCAACCTTCCCATGTGGACCATATTAGGGTGCTAAGTACTGAGATTACAAAAGAGGGCATCTCTAACAACATCCTGAAGTCCTATTCATCCCATAGAACTTTCCATCCCAACTCCTGGTAGAAAGTATCTCAAGTATGAAGCTAATCAAAGACTTTCTATCTTCCAAATTGCTTGCTCTTTGTTTTCTTAACTTTGTAATATCTCTGTGTACTTAAGGGCTTCTTTGTTTAGTGTGGGGCAGTTAGATTTTTAAACTCCTGGTTTGGAACTAATACATCTTCTCTAGCATGCAACTACTGAGCTCCGCAGCACACATTGAATACTTGCTAACTCTGAGGCTGACTCATTCAAACCCTTCCAGGAGTCAGATTACCCAGTCAGCCAGTAAATTTTGGAGGACTCTTGGGCTTCACCACGGATTCTCTTCTCTTCTCCATTTACATTTTTCTCCCAAAGTAACTGTATGAATTCCAAGACTTTAAATACCATTGAGATACAGATAATTTTTAATATTATGAATTCAGCTCTGACCTATCCTTGAGGTCCAGATTTGTGGATTCAACAGTCTTTTTGAAATTTTTTGAGGTCTTGTATCTATTAAAAACTATGACATGTGTGAAATAGACTTGTAACCCCTTCGTGGCTGATCTGTCTGTACTTGAGACATCAGTACATTTTAACATCATCCACTCAGGTGCTCAAGCCCCATAACTACAAGTCTCCCTTGATTTCTTTTTCCTTTTTGTACCATATTCAACACACCAGCAAGTCCTGTTAACCATTTCTTTCCCAGCATGCATCTAGAACCTGTTTACTCCTCTCCATTGCTACTATTCTAGTCCAAATTACCACCAACTCTTTCTGGGCATCAATTTTAGTCTTCCCAACTAGTCTCTTCATTACTTTTCTTATTCTCTAAAAATCCACATCCTACATAACTGGCAGTGTGATCTTGTAGAATAAATCAGCATTTGACACATTTAAATATCCATTAATAATAAAAGGCATTAAATAATTGGAATAGGAGACTTCCTAAACTTAATAAAAAGAATATAAGAAAAATTCAGGGCTAACATTGAACTTGATGATGTGAGCCTGAATGCTTTGGACCTAAGATTAGGAGACAAGGGTATCTGTTCTCCCCACTTCTATTCAGCATTTTATTGGAGTCTTAGCTAGTGCAAGAAAACAAGTAAAAGACATAAAAAAATAGAAAACACAGGAAGAAAGAAATAAAACTGTCTTTATTCATGGGTAGCATGATTGTAGAATGCCCCAAAGAATCTACAAAAAAATAAAGCCTTTGGAACAAAAAAGCCAGTATAGCAAGGTTGCAGGATACAAGATGAGTATATAAATGTTAACCATTTTTAATAGAAAGTTGGAAACATGGCAAGTTGTCTATCTGGTCATACCAAGGTACATTTTAGCTTTTATGAATGGAATAAAAAATTTAACAGAGAGAAATAAAATTTGTGTCTTTAATGAAAAGAAAGTTAACTGCTTCACTGTGTGCCGACAATAACCGCTTGGAAACCAAAATTAAGAAAGCTATAACATTTAAAATAACACCAAAAAAAGCAAAAGAAGTTGTTATGGTTTATTTGTCATATGTTCATAGGTAGGGCTTTTGGAAAAGAAATGGACATGGAGGTATTTTAATAGCTGACTTGTTGTTATGCCATGGGGTCCAGCTAGGGGGACAAGTCACTGGGGCCTGACCTGAAAGGGTGCATCTCCCTCTACAGCTCCTCCCTTCTCTGTATGCTTCTGGGCTGCCATGACCAGAGCAGCTTTCCTCCACTAAGGCCCTTCTGCCATGCCATTTCTGCATTTAAGCCTGCCAACCATGGATCGAAATTTCTGAACTGCCAGCCAAAATAAACTTCTCTTCCTTTAAGTTGCAGGTGTCGGGTATTTTTTCCCAGCAATGAGAAAAGTAACTAAGACAGCAATGTTTAGGTATAAACCTAATAAAATATCTTCAGGATCTATAGTGGAAAACTGAAAATACTAAAGGAAGAAATCAAAGAAAGTCTAGATAAATGGAGAGATAGCACATGTTCATGGATTGGATGACTCCATTCTTAAGATACCAATTCTTTTCAGTTGAACTGTAGAACCAATATAATCTCAACCAAAATCCTAGCAAAATATTTTTAGATATCAACAAAGTGAACACAAATTTTGTATAAAAAGACCAAGAATCCAGAATAATTATCACAACTCCCCCAAAACAAAAACAAAGTTGGAAGACTCATACCTGATTTTAAGACTTACATAAAGCCACAGTAATCAAGGCAGCATGATATTGGTGAAAGCATAGGCCAATAGGTTAACAGAACAGAAGAGAGAGCCCGGAAACAGACTTCTATAAGTAATCTTTAATAAACTATTTTAAAATAAAGGTATAAAAGCAATTCAATGGAGAAGATAGCATTCAAAAAAATTAGTCATGTATGTGCAAAAAAGAAACTAGACACAGATTTCAAACCCTATATAAAAATTAACTCAAAATGGATTTTAGACCTAAATGTGAAATATGAAACTATAAAACTTCCAGGAGAAAATGTAGGAGAAAATATATGTGGCCTTTGGTTTGGGGATGCTTTTAATTTAACACTAAAAGCTTGAACCATAAAAATAAAAATTGATAATTTAGGCTTTTAAAAATGAAAGACCTTTGCTTTGTTAAAGACATTCTTGAGAGACTGAAAAGATAAGTCACAGACTAAGAGAAAATATTTACAAATTGTGTATCAGCAAAAGGACTTGTATTAAAAAATACAACTGAACAATAAGAAAAACAGTCCAATTAAAAGCCTAGCGAAAGATCTGCATGGACATTTCACCAAAGATTATATACAGCCAGCAACTAAGTATATCAAACATTAGTCAATATCTTTGTCATTAGGGAACTGCAAATTGAAAGGACAGTGAGCTGCCGCCACACATTTATTAGAATGGCTAAAATTTAGAAAGCTGACAGTCCCAGCAAGGAGATGGAACAACAGGAACTCTTGGTCATTGCTGGTGAGAACACACCAGGGAACAGTCACTTTGGAAGAGAGTTGGGGTTTTTCTTACAAAGCTAAACATAGTCTTACCACACAATCAAGAGATCACATTTCTAAAATTTACTCAATTTATTTGAAAATTTACACACACATGAAAATCCCTATGTGGAAGATTTATAACAGCTTTATTTGTATTTATCAAAAACTGAAAGGTGAGCAAATCCATACAATGGAATACTATTCAGCAATGAAAAGAAACGAGCAGCCAGGCCACAACATGGATAATACATTGCAAAGTGAAAGAAGCTAGCCTGAAAAAGACTGCACATTATATGATTTAATTTATATGATACTAGAAAAAAAACTGGAGAGAATAAACAGCAGTTGCTAAGAATTTGGGCAGGGGAGAGAATTGAATAGATGATACACAGGGCATTTTTTAAAGCAGTGAAATTATTCTGTATGATTCTATAATGGTGGTGTGGTACAATAAAAAACATTTTGTATTTATTCTTGGTTCCTGGCACAGAGCTAGGAGAATACAAAGAATAATAAAAATGGCCCTAGGAGTATTTAGGGAATTTGTTATCTTATCAGATAACCTGTTAAAATATTTTTTTTCTTGTATGTATAATGATTCTCCCCCTTCCTTGTTACTTATCTAAACTAACAAAGTAGCTGACTAATTTCCTCACTCCTTTTTGAATCACTGTCTTAATTGCTTTGTGTTAACCTTAAGTCTTAAATTTCTTTCTTAGCAAATTTTTAGTAATTTTCCCTTCTTCACGTTAAAGAAAGTGACATAATAAACAGGCAAGACTTTCCTCCTCTCCTGGCCCTTTTCACTCTCTAGGGAAAGCATGAGAAGCAGAAAAGCTGTCCTTGTACCACTGGAGTCAGGAAGGGGAATACAGTTGTGGGCTTGGACAACCAAACCAGAAGCTGATCCGATGATGGCAATTGCTTGAATTCAGCAAACTCAGACAGAACACCTGCCAAGACACGCAGGAAAGCAGAGGACCCAGACAAACGAAATTCAAGGAAACTAGGCCATAGTTGGCTGGGAAGGGCTGAGAGGTTGATATGGGTCAGTGAGAGAGCAGTGCTGCATGTGCAGTCTGAGCAGGTCCCATCTGTTATCTGTCCCGGTCAGGTGGCTTGTAGGCAGAGAGTAGGCTCTGGCTGGCAGCACCAGGAAAGAAATTTATGAATAGACCTTTACCTCTGGTCACATTGGACCCCACAGCTCTGGAAATTAGATCCAGATGGATAGTATTTTGATAGCTTCTTCTGACCAAGGAATTTATGCTAATTCTCAGGGCCCAAGGGGAAAGAGGAGCATCTAAAGGCAAGGAATTCGTAATTGGTTCTTAATATGTTTCCAAAATTCATGTGTGTTTTCACTCTTGGCTGCAGTCGCAGTAGGGACAGTCACAGAGGCTGGGGAAGGAAAAATAAATGGGAGTCCAGGGCCTCACTCATCACACACAGACCTTCTATAAAATGTCTTGGAGCAGAAGAATGAGGAGGTTTTGGAATATTCCCCCAGTCCAGGGGCAATATGGGGCTAGGTCTGTAACATCTTCCTGCAGTGGGGAATTTATTAATTCCTGCTCCACTCATACAAGCATTTAAAGTAGTCCTTGGGGCCCAGGATTTAGCTCAGTGGTTCCGGCGCCTGCCTCGCAAGCGCAAGGACCCGAGTTCAATCCCTGGTACCAAAAAAAAAAAAAAAAAAGTAGCCCTAAGCACGAGGACAGATTTTTCTCTCCTATCCATTTAAGTTTCTGAGTTAACTACTGGAAGAGTGGAGAGAGAACAGAGCTCAGCACACTGTGGTATAGCCCCTCTACGTGAAGGCTTTGCCGAGATGGAAGCTGCTTCTGGTCATGGCTCTGCCACTAACTGTGTGACATTGGGTGAACCACTTGACCTTCCCTGGATCACTGTGTCTTTATTTGTTGACAGAGAAGTTTGAAAGAGAGGACTATGAGGCCTTCTAAGCTCCAATCTTCAATACTCCTATGATCCATATTGGAAATCATCTGCATGTGCTGCAAGGCTCCAGAAAGAAGGCATGAGCAATTCTCTTTTGAGAAATGTTTTGGGAATTCTATAACTTGGAAAGGACTTCAAAGACTTTATCTTCTACCACTATGTCAAATTTAACCTTGATTTAATCTGTTTGGTCTGATATAACAAAATATTTTAAACTGGGTAATTTATAAATAAAAATTTTATTGTTCACAGATCTGAAGTCTGGGGAGTCCAAGATGAGCATTCCAGCAGATTCGGTGTCTGGTGACAGCCCGTGCCCCATAGATGATATCTTTTGTGTCTTCAAATGGCAGAAGGGACAAATACATTCTTTTGGGCCTCTTTTATAAGGACACTAATCCATTTTATTAAAGCAAAGCCCTCATGACCTATAATCACTTTCCAAAGGCTATAGTTCTTAATACCATGAGATTGGGGGTTAGATTTCGACATATAAATTTTGGAAGAACATGAACATTCACACCAAAACAATCCCCAGTTGACATCTCAAGGAGGTGGGATTTTGAAACACGTGAGGTGATCTCCATTCAGATTTTCACAGCCTTCACAGGTACTTACTGAGTATCTACCATGTGCCAAACGTTATGCTAGTAGGTCTTGGCTCCTTCCTAGGTCATCCAAAGAGGAGGCACAAGAAAAGGCTTGAACGGGCTTGAATGATCAATAACAGGGCTTTTGTTCAGTCCACTCAATGCCCTAGAGGTTCCAGCAGCCTCCAGTTACTCTCACAGTCTGGACCTGTGGCCCACTCCCCATCCTTTTTCCTAATCCCAAGCAAGAAATCATCCTCCATTATTGACATTTATCTATAGCCACCGCATGGAAACCCACTGGAGAAGATCCTTTTCATTTCTCTTTCAAATTTCACAGTAAGGACATTTGAAGGAGTTAGTGAGGAAGGATGGCAGGATCTTTGAGGAGTCATTTTGCCTGAGAGCTACGAATTTAAACTTCTTTTAAGATTATGATACACATATTTAACTATTGTTATTCTCTATTTACTTATGAAATTTTGCTTTTTTTTAAATAGAAGTAAGAAGAGCGCTTTTTTACTTTTTCTTTATTAGTATTTACTTGTACTACATTAAAATACAATTTTAAAAAGGAATTTTAACTTCTACTTAAGAGAAGGTCATAGTCAACAGATGCTAAGAAGTTAATTTGCTTTTTTGGTGCATACCCTCCAGTCTCCTAGCCTGGTCCAGCAAGGAAAATATGCTATTCCCATCTATAACATTTGTGGGGCTGGGGAGATGATGGAGTGAATTTCATTCCACTTGAAAAATGGGGTGTAAATGAAGCAGTGCAGCTCATGCTAATCAGTAACTGTATGAAGGCGTCCACCATGTGTAGAGGACGATGGCACACCTGGCTCTACTGGGCCATTCCTGGTGTGGATTTGTGGAGGACTCTCACCTTGAGCTTGCAGTCTGCCCAGACCCCACTCTACTGGCCTCTTAGATCTTCAGAAAGAGTGACCTCAATTCCAACCTCCTGTTGGCTTCATTTACCTCTTAAACATACCATTCCAGTACTGGGGTTTTTATCTGTATGCTAGTCTCATATAATCATGTCCAACTGAGCCAGTGATCTGACCTTTAGTGTTTCCAGCTACTATTTGTGTCTTTAGAAATGAATTTCTGCTGTTCCACAGCCCTCAACATGTTTGATCTAATGGGCTGGACCTTCCTTGGTATGCTGTGTGATTATGCACTATGCATGTTATTAATTATGGCTCTATTTGATATTTTAAAAGCCCACAATTTTGGACTGAGACTACAACAAAAACATTTAGCATTGGCTTCCATCTACTTTCACATGGGGGAAGGATGGATAGGGTAGTGGGAGCAACGTTGATAGGATAGGATTAAAGACTGCAAGCATCAATATTAGGCAATTTCTCTCTAGCTAGGGGCTTGGTAGTGGTAGAGACAAATAGGTCAATCAGCAAGTTATATGGGGACACCCCAACGTCACTGTCTGTCTTTGTCACTTCTAAGAACAAAGAACCTGTCTCCTGGATGACTGGGAGCTGGCCACGGTGGAGGTAGGGAGTAAAAAGAGATGCACTAACAGGGTCAGCTCATGAAAGGTTTTATAAGCCAAGCACAGGAGTTTGCACTTCATTCTGTAGGCAACGGGAAACCATTTGAAGCAGGGAAATGATCACTTCTGCAGCTGTATGTGTAATGGATTAATGAGGAGAGATTGGAAGCTTAGAGACCAACTCAGGAGGCCACAGCCATAATGTAAGCAAAGAAGAGGAAGTTTTTTTTTTAGTAGGCAGAACTGAATAAACTTGTTGACTGATGGACAGAAGGAGGGGAAAGTTTGATGACTCCATCCTTTTGGTTTGATAGACTGGATGGACGTTAACAACCAGAGTAAGAAATCCAGTAGTAGGAAGATGTTTGAGAAAGGCTGAGGATAACAGGCTTGGTTGGGGACATACTGGGTTGAGATGGTGGGGGGACATCCAGGAAGAGCTGTCTAGGAGACTGGCCATGTTGGCCCAGCACCCTGGAAAGAGACTTTTACTAGAGATTATAAACAGGTATATCTTCAGAATCAAGAAGAAATTTGCCCAGACAAAAGCACAGACCATCAGGAGTGCACATCTAAGAGGCAGGCAGAGAGGCTCCTGAAGGGAGAAGATGCTGTTTTATCCCATGACATACCTGCTGTCTCACCTGAGGCAAGCATTGTTTCCCACTCTGATGCCTCTTAGTATCTCACAGCTGCCAGGCTGGTCTGAAGAATGGCTTCACCAATGCTGCAGTGTTTTTTCACACTTGCATCTGCAGAGGTATTGTGTTTTGGGGGGAGAAGTGATGAGAGTTCTCAAAAAAACAAACACCCCCCCCCAAAAAAAACCCCAAAACATCCTTTGCAGCCTGGGAATACATAGTCTAAAGGGGCTTTGAGTTCTCAAAGTACTCTGGACTCTTTTCACCTAAACTTGAGCTACCAGCCTTGGCCTTCCTAGACCAGTGGTCCCTCTGTGCCCCATACATAACCCTGTACTTCCCTTGTCAGCAGCCACCCCACTTTTTTACATAGAGCTGATGGCTTTGTTTTTTTCAACAGTGATATTGAGACATAATTCTCATATCAAATCACCAGTTTAAGGTATACTCTTTTGTGGTTTTCAGTATGTCTACAGATACGTACAGATGAGATCGGGTGCACTCAGGTTGATGTGGCCTCAGGCAGATAAGTGCAATCATTGTCATAGTCAAGTTTAGAACATTGTCGTCGTCCCCATCATCTTTAGCTGTTCCTTTAGGCTTAGTCTCTGCTGTCATTTGAGTGTGCTTTGTCGCCTCTGAACACCCATTGAAAGTGGACTGTCACTGTAGCAGGTGAGAGGTGAGGCCTTTAAGTGGTCATTCGATCACTAAGGGAGACTGAAGCCTTCTCGCAGTAGTCAGTGACTTATTGCTCAAGTGGGTTGTTACAAAGTGAGCCCAGCAATGGTTGCTTTTTCTTTTGCACATGTCCACTTGCCCTTTCACTTTCTTCCCTGAGTTTGAAGAATCAGAAGTTCCTCTCTAGCACCATCCTCTTGGACTTGCCTGCATCCAGAACTGTAAAGCAAATAAAACTCTATTTTTTTTTAAAATAAACTAACTGGTCTTGAGTATCCTGTAATAGCAAGTAAAAGCAGACTAAGAAAGCTTCCCATACCCTAGACAACCACTAATTTCTGTCTATACTTTTTCTTAGACATTTCACTTAAATGAAATTAAATAATAATGATAATAATAATAAATGTGTTCTACTATAACTACTGATGATTTCACTATCCCATCTGATTACTTAATTTTAACTCTGGAGCAAGGATGGTTGCAGTATGGAGAGCTGGGTGCCTTTCTAGCCACTATCCTCTCCAATTCTTTCACTTTCTTAGAAAGCCAGCCTTATTCACCCCATTTTAGAGGAGAGATTCAAGGTCACAGAGGTTAAATGACTTGTCAAAGGCCCCAATGACAGTAAACAGTAGCACTAGATGAGGCACCTAGTTCCGTCTGGCTGCAAACATTCAGAGTTGCTTCAGGAAGATGGGATGCATGAAGGAAAACAAGAACAACTACCCTCAGCTTGCACAAGGGGGTCCTCCCAGAATGAGTTCCATGGAACCTGCTGGCCCCGGAGCAGCATGGGGCTGATTCCAGGAATGGCATGTTGGACCAGTGTCTGGAGGGAACATGCCTCTTACTGCTCTTCTATTGGAGGTGAGAGTGTCAGGGTTTGAGCTCCCAGATACATGGTGATAGAGGGATGTTCTGGGACACATGATTAAGGCTTTGTCACCACCAGCCCT
Source organism: Heterocephalus glaber (assembly GCF_000247695.1). The sequence continues at coordinate 815,496 of NW_004624812.1, forward strand.
GCCCTGTCACCAGCCTCTGTCAGGCAGTGAGACACAAAGATCTGTCCTGTCCCCAGCTTCCAACTTCATGGAGCTTCAGAACAGGGCCTCTGTTAGAACCTCCACAGGGAATTTATCTTCTCATTATAAAGGATAACACATATTTTTTTAGTATGGTTATATGCGGTAATGAAGCATGCAGAAAACCACACAAGATAGATGGCAGCTTTCACTAGTGAAGCCGAAAACTTGGTTAACTTAATAGTCTATTTATTACATTCACTTTCTGAGCTTACAGCACCTGATTAATCTCTCCCATCTTCCCTGTTGCTATACAATTAAAACTGGGAATATGTGATTGCACAAGCCAACCCCAGCACTGATATGGAGTTGAAGGCCAAGATAGGAAGAGAAGGACTTTCCTCGGTCGGTGCTGACAGTGGAATCAGATCCCTTATAGGTTGCATAAGAACTCTTTCTAAGGGAATGATCTCAGAGAATTCAATAAACCTGAGAAGAAAAATACCCTTCAGTGGTCCATGGCTTGGTCACACCAATTCCTGCACTTTCAGCCAAAAGAGTGGCAAAGTTCACACTACAGAGGTCACACACACTTTAATTGGTAAAAAGAAAGATAGCTGGACTTATTCTCACTTACGATGACCAGAAAGCGTGAGGTTGAAGTAGATGATAATGATGTAACCACTCCCAATTTCTTGCTCTCTTATCTGCCTGCTACCAAAGAGCTGGACATTCAGCCATGTTCTGATCAATGAAGCATAAGGAGAACACTATTGAGGGGCTTCCGGGAAAAAAGTTTTGCTTTGTGAAAAAAAAATGGCAATGTGCACTGTGAGGACTGGCTGGTACTGCACCTTGCTCCTTCTTTCTGAATGAAGATCTAATGCCTGAAGTTTTGGTAGTCATTTTGTGAGCATGAGAATGAAAAAGTAACGTGCTACAAATAGTAGCATAGTAAGATAGAAAGGGCCTGGGTTGTGGATTATCTTACTTGGCTGGCAGACCAAATCCGATCTACCCTTGCACTTTTTATTAGGTAAATTATGGTTTAATCCACAATTAAAGGGCACTGGATTACTTGCAGCTGGAAAACATTCCTAAATAATATAAATGGCTTCCTTCTATGAAGCCTCATGTACATGTCCTTAGCTAAGTGCCCTACACTCATTTTGAAGCTTTACAACATGTTCCCTTGAAGGTACTATTATTACCTCCATTTTATAAACAAGGACACAGGTTTAAGGATGTTAAGATCACACGTCTAGGAAACGGCAGAGCTAAGATTTGAATCCAGGTCTTTTGGTCTATAAAGAGCCCAAAGCCTACTATGAATTATTATTCTGTATGACGTCCTCCATGGTTTACTTGAGTATTATAGCCTGGCATGAGTGCTGCTTTGAGTGTGGTTGACTTAATGGTAATCAGCACAAATGGGGCGATCCAAGTGGGCCACTGAAGTCAAGTGAGATTCATTCTAACTGGAGATTGGGTACAGCACAGTACTTCCTCCCCCAACCTACCACCAACAGCCCAAAGGAGACATAAGTTATGAATTAGATTTAAAATGGTCCCCAAAGCCTCATGTGTTTCAAAGGTGAATAGATTATGGAAGTATTATAGCTGACTTGCTGTTAGGAGGTGGGGTCTTGTTGGAAGAGGAGGGTCACTGTGGGCTAAACCTGTAAGGGTATATCTCCCTTCCTGGTTCCTCCCTTGACTCTCTGCTTCCTATTCACCATGACGTGAGCAGTTTTTCAAGACACCCTTCCACCATGCCTTTCTGCCTTGGAGCTGGCCAGCTGTGAACATGAGCCAAAATCAACTTCTCTTCCTTTAAGTTGTGGATGTTGGGTATTATGTCCCAGCAACATGGACAGTGACTAAGACCCATATATTTACAACTTGATTAGCCAAGCTAATCTGACCTAGCCCAGCCAATTAGGTGACCAAACAGTGACCTGGATGTGAAGAGAAAAGTCTCCAGAGAAAAAGAAAAAGACCTTCAACCTGGGCTTATGTGAAAACTATCAGAGTGCATTTCATAGCTTTTGATCATGGAGCTGGAAGCATCTTGTCCTTGGCACTGGAAAACTCCAAGAAAGAGTAAAGAAGGCTTTGAAAATTTGGTCTAGTTCCTCCAGCAACGGTCACAGTGCCCAATTGTTCTTTGACATGAATTTCCCAAAGATGTGTCGATTACCCAAAACTGTTCCCAATTTCTGGAGGTGCCTAGTGAGTGCTGATCACATAACAGGTGCTCAGTAAGTATCTATTGCCTTTGAGACCAGCCAGGGTCATAGAAAAACTGGGCTCAATGAATATCATTTATTCTTCTATTCCTCAGTGAAAAGGCAAAAATAGGCTGCTCTCTTGGTAAAATGCCAGCCCAATTGTACTTAGCATACGAGGGGCTACTTATTGATTCTTTCCCATTATCCCAATGCCCATCAACTCATATATATATAAAAATCTCCATGCACCAGCCAAAAGGGACTTGACCACATAGCCAATTCCCTTTTCCTTCCTAGCCAAAATGATCACTATGCTGCAGGAGATAGAGGACTCTTCCTCTTCTTGCTACCTGTTCCAGGGCAAGAACTGTCTGGAGTAGGAAAAAGAAAATCAGAATAAACATATGCAAGAACTGGGGCTTAAACATCCCATGAAGATTAACTTATCTTCAGTAATTGCCTTAACTAGGGGATTTTTAATGCTTTTCAAAGTTTCTTAGAGGAGGAAAAATATGCGGAATGAGTCCTACAGCAGCCAACAGAGGAGATACTTAGAGAAAAAAAAGGTATCAACCATAAGAAGCCCATAGCTAAGAAATTTTAAGGCACTGATTCTAGGGGATTTAATAAGAATGTAATTTGTATAATTAACCATTCATCAATGTCAATTTCATTAAATGAATGCCAGAAATATTACCTTCAGCAGCACAACCTAACAGGATTGGAATACATTATATGAAAAATGAACACTTAGTGCCGCCCCCCCTCCCCCCGCCGCCCTGTTCTGTCTGTCACAGCAAGATTTGCAAGGCTGAGAAATAATTTAAAGGGTAATAAATGAAACTGGCTAAGGCAAATGTGTGCATTTTGGTAACTAACCTCCGTCATGATCTATGAGAGTTCATGTCAAAATGTTTTCCTATAGCAATGACTAAAGGGACTTGTAGCTCTCTCCCAGGTGGTAAAATGTGAGAAATAATGCCGGGAGCTTCCTGAAGGTACCCCTGGATCCTTGCCTGGATATAGCTATACTTTTCCCCAACAGGCTATTTAAGGTCCAAGATCAGAAGATGTGGGAGTTTACATCCAGAATTTGCAGACAGTCCCTAACACCTCCAGAGTAGCCTTGCACTGGAACACTTGCCTATCTGTCTAGGAAAAGTGATGATTGATGCCCAATAGAAAGAAATCATTCTGAGTTTTATTCATGTTATTGCCTACAGTCGTCAGGGGAGCATGGGGCTTGATGTAGGTGGGTTGATGAAATATTTGTAAATAGGACTTATTTCCAAGGTTGTGCACGAAGAAGGCAGCTTATGGGGATTTATTCATTTCAATTCACTATGGGAAAAGCAGAGGAGTGGGGGGGGGGGCGGCAATAACCCGCCTGAGAGTGTGCCCATGGGGACGTTCCGCGCAGGCGTGCGCGCGCACACACACACACACACACACACGACAAGTAATATAACTCAGAAGTCAATGTTTCGCATTTACAAATTATTGTCTCTGGAGCTAGTGTTGTGATCACACACAGTGGGTGTGCAGTCAATATTAGTGCAACTCAATTTCTCCTAGAGTTAATTCCACTCCCATTCTTATCTGTTTCAGGGTGTTTTGAGCTTAATAATTTTACATCAGTATTCTTGAGGAAACTGCCTTCAGAATTCTGGTCCTGAGAGACAAGAAATATTTTGCAAGCAAATCAAACGTACCTTTTAAAAAATGAAATCATGCAACAGAAAGATTTTCTGTTTTTTTTTTTAATGCATTCAATTTTGAAAAGCCACACAATCTAGAAGGAAGAAAGAACATATTAATTTGGGATTCAGGAGACCAGATGTCAAGATTGGACTACATCTTTACAGCTGTTTTCAGTCTTGAAGTTCTATGTTATTATTATTTGATGCAAAACAGTAAAATATTCCTTCCTCCCCTAGCTGCTGAAGGGTAGATCACTTAGTATCTGGGTGGGGGGAAAGTGGGCTGCACAAATCTGGGATGTAGGGTGTACCCATGTTCTATGCACTAGATCTGTGGGCTTTGTGTCTGTTGTATGTCCACACCTCTGCTCCATCCCCAAGGGACTCCTTGAAAGGGAGAAAGGGGAAATGGTCCTTTTCCCATAAGAGTACAATGATCTCTGGGTGCTGAGTTCCTTCATCAGTCTTTTAAGAGAGGATAGGAAATTCAGTAAATGGGACATAAGGTGCTTGGTGGGACGAGAGTTCTTGGAGCCCCTTCCAAAGGCATAAACTGAACCTGGGAGGTGGAGCTTGCATTCTGACATATTGGAAAGTTTGGATAGTTCGGTGGTTTGTGAGTAAGTGGGACAGACTGTGTGAAACTCCTCCAAATGGCTGCAGCCCTGGAGGGAAACACTTTCCCATGTGACTGGGAGCAGAGTGCCTGGATATCTGCTGCTTTGTACGTACAGAATCTCTTTGTGACTTTAAGGAAGTCACTGGACATCTCTATAGAATGGGAAGAGTGATGGCACCCCTGTAGGCTGCCAGCGAAAGGACACCAGGGTGTCTGGTCTGTAGTGCGCTCAGCTTGGCATATAGTAAGGGTTCAGTCAATGTTCATTATTAGCCAGGGCTTTAGTGTCAGAACCCTGGGATGACAGGGACCTCAGAAATGTGGGCCTGAGGCAAGGCAGCTGAAAATCAGTGCGCTGATGTCAGGCCCTATCCATTCTGTCTTTGAGGAGTAAAGTCTCCGATCAGGCTCTACTCAGCAGGACTGGCAGCCTCCTCTCCCAGGATGTAACCTTGCTTACTCAGTAGAAATAAGAAGCAGGCGTGAAACACTTGGCCAGGCCCCAGACGAGTGTGGGTTGGCCTCCCAGTGATGTGCAAGTATCACCACTGCTGCCTGGCCCCCTTTTGGGGACTTCCCTGGGCTGTAGCCTCACAGGGAGCGGGAGCCAGATACTAGGGTTTGGCTCTGAGCCTCTGGGCCTCTCTGGTTTCACTCCAATGGCAGCTCAGTGTGCTGTGGCCTTACCCACTGAGAGCCATGGGCCAGGCTGAGCCTGATGCCCACTCAGGCAGATGCCAGCTTGGGACAGCTGCTCAGAGCTCTGGAGCAGGAAGCCCCTGTACAGGGCCGAGGGAAGGAAGTGTGTATGATGTGGCTGAAAGGGCCAGGCTGGGGTCTGCAGACACAGTGTCTATGCCCAGCTCTGCCACTAAGCAGCTATGTGACTCTGAGAAGAGCCCCAGGTTTGCTGGGCTTATTTTCTGCACTCTAAAAGAGGGAGTTGGATGAGTTCAGGGGCTGAAAGTTGTTATTTTAAACAGAATTCTCACAGATTGATTTTTTTTTCTTTTTTTTAACTTTCTTTTTTTTTCTCACAGATTGAATTTATACAATGGAGCGATACATACAAACACATCAAAGCAGAACTTTGGGTTAAACTGGCTTCCCCTCATCCTAAAAGTGGTCCTGAGTCACTTGCACGGAACCTCAGGGCTCTGAGGAATGTCAGGGAAACCATTAGTGTCTACCATGTTCATCTTTCCATGAGTTCATCTGACTGACTGTGTTACTGCATGGTTCTGATGAATAGCCCCTACCGGTGCAGTCCATTTTGAGTCACCGAGGACCAAACAAGTGAGAACACTTTAGAATTAGGTTCATTTCTTTAGGTTGGTCTCTTCTTTTGTTTATGTTTTCTGAAAAGGCATTTATGATGTCAGTGTGACTTATAGTTATCCTGCTAGGTACTGAAGCTTGTAAAGGCCACCTAATCACTTTGCTTTGTAACTCATTAGTCATTTTACACTCATAAAGAGTGGAGAGATGTAGGACGCTGTTTGTGTGTGGAGGAGGGGGAGAGTGTAGCGCTGGCTCAGGCCACTGTGGGGCCAGTACAAGGGATGATGGGGAATCTGTTGGTCTACCACCAATGTCCCTCAACAGGGAGGGCTGCTTTGCCCTGATCTCATTCCCCCCCCCCCCGGCCCGACTCCTCTTTTCCTTTCCTCCCTTCCTTGTTCCTTGCTTCCCTCTTTTCCTCCCTTTTTTTCTCCTCTATCTCTATACTGAAGTAATACTAATGCACATTTCTGTAGGTACTAGATGGAAAGAGACGCTGGAGGAAGTACGAGATAAACAATACAATCAAGCTCTTCAAGTTCATGGCCAAGTGTGGAGGAGACCTGCAAGAAGCCCCAGGCAGACAGGATTGGGAGACGTACTCAGGGCCACTAAAGCAGAAGAAGGAGCCAGCCCTTTGCAAGGGAGTGAAGAGTGGGGTGGTGGGCACTTGGGGTCGTGTGAATTCACAACTAACAAAACAGACCAATGCAGGGCTTCTCTCTCACATCAAAACTAAGCAAAAAAATTTTTTGTTCTGAGGTTGGAACCCAAGGCCTTGTGTACACCAGACAGGTGCTCTACCACTAAGGCACACTCCCAGGCCTGCAAAGCACATTTTGTGGAGGAGAATGTCTGAATAATGGCTGGGGGATGGAAAGTCTATGGGAAGGATATGGGGTAGCTGCCTTGCAGAGAGAGCAGGGCTTCTAGGCACAGTTAAGCCTTCCACCTCTACACAGTCATGAGACTGTTTCAGGCAAGAGGTCTGCCCCCTGTGCATAAGAATAGCAATGATAATTAACACTTAATGATTAATACTTAATAGATTTATACTTAATGAGATTAAATTAATAATTATTTTAATTATGACATGTTTTCTTCTTCTTTTCCCCCTGCTAGGGCAGGCTTGGCACGTCTCAGTATTACAGTCATAATGGTAACAGATAAACCTTAATTAAAACATTCCACAATACAATGGCTGAATTAAAATGCTATGACATGTCTTTTCTATCTCATTTTGAGCTCTTGCTGATGACGATGAATGTCTCCCAACTGCTGGCAGCATCCTGGCTGTTCAGAGAAGTTGCCCACATGTCATTCAGTGCTGTCTACCACAGCTGCTTCCCACTCCTTCGTTTGTTTGCTTTTTGCAATACTAGGGATTGAACCCAGGGCTCCTTCTATTGTTTATTTTAAGGCAGGGTTTCACTAAGCTATTAAGTTGCCCAGGTTGGGCTTGAACTTGTGATCCTCCTGCCTCAGCCTCCTAGAGTGCTGGGATTATAGGTATGTGCCACCATACCCAGTGTGGTTTGGGTAGATAACAAACTCCCTGGCTCAGGGACCTCCCTTCCTGCTAGCCTCTTTACACAACATCTCTTGCCTGATATGTGCTGAAACTACTTCCCACATGCAAAGCCTCCCTCTTCTTGGTCCTGTCTGCCTCTACCTTCCTTCTGTGCACATATTCTCAAGCCATGGCAGTCTCAAGGAAAGCATCCTGTGCTCTGGCTCCTTTGTACCTTTCCTCTACCAGCAGCTCTCTCCCTTCTGCTATCAGTTCCTGGCTCTCCTTTCTGCCTGCCCTTTGAGCTTGTCCTCCACAACTTATCTGCACGTGCTTTCTGACTCAGGGCTTGTGTCTACGAGTAGTTTTCCATGTAAGCAGAGCTTCCCCATGGACAACTCTAGATTGGTGGCCTTTCCGCAGTTAGCATTCTCTCTTTAATTTGGCTATGTATTTGCACTCATTAGTAAACATTTCTGGACCCTCTGGGCACTGTGCTTGGTGCTGGGCTACAGAGACAAAGGACACCCTCCTAGTCAGGTCTGTGGAACACAAGGAAAGGTACACACCCAGAGGGAGCTGGAGTGTCCTGATAGTGCTGTCTGGTGTGGATGGCTTGGGCAGGGCAGGCAAGGGACTGTTTCTGGATGTGTGATCCTTTGCTGAATTTTGAAAGGTAAGAAGGCATTATCCGGATGATAATAGGGGCAAGGTCATACTGACAGGAAGCAAAGTGTTCAGAAGTATGAAGCCAAAGGGCACCACGTTCCTGAAACTGCAAATGAGAGAGTGGCTGGAGGGCAGAATTCAAGAGGTGAGAATGGAGAGGGAAGGCTGCAGATATAGTTAGGGCCGAGATTATAAGCAGGTTACAGGCGGGTCTAGGAAGGCTCAAGTTTATGAACAGGTGCATCAAGCAGCCATGCCGTAGAAAGGAGCTGATACAGTGCAGTCTCAGATATGCTGATCCCTGCTTGGTGCTAGGCAGTGAGCTAGGCATTATTTTCTCTTCTTACTCTTATGCTAAAGCCAGTTCAGAGTTGCTCTAACTTGGCTCGTTTGCATCTCAAAGTTTCCTGCAGATTGGCACAGAGAAGGAAATACACAGAGACGCATTCGTAACATCTCCAAATTTATCTAGTCCAGAGTTATTTAAAAATATTTTCAGTTTTGAATGATTAAACCCTGGAAACAAGGCAATCTCACCCAGCTGGAAGCACTCCTGTGGAGAATTCACAAAAATACACACCAAAGCCTCTGGGAACCCCTAGCTCCAGAGACACAATGGAGAACTGCAGTGTTTCCTGTCAGGTCCACAGAGGTCTTCCTGTTTCCGGAGACATTCTTTTTAGAGGTGGGCAGGCAGACAGTCGGTGGTGTCCCAGGGGAAGCGAGGTCCTAAAGAGGCCCCATGAGTAGGAGCCAGCTCTACTTTTAGCAAGGGAGAAATCCCTCCTCCTCACCAAAGAGAGAAAAAAAGAAAAAAAAAAGAAAGAAAATAAAATAAAGGGCTTTATGCCTATAAAAGCCATCTAGTGCACTAATTAAATTTAAGAGATAAATTAATTTTATTTATTAAAATGTCAAGAGGAAGGAGATGCATAACTTCTTTAAGAATAACTCCTCCCTCTGCTAGATGTCAATACTCAGAAACCTAAAATAATTTGGGCTCAAAGATGGATGTGGTTGAAGAGCTTGGCATTATTGCCAACCTCATAAATCAGGGGCACCAGGACATCTTTCTCTCACAGGTTCCACTTCTGCCCCCCAGCTACGTACCTCCTCACCCAGCCCTGGCCTCAGTCAGGTTATCTCTGACAAGTACATTCAATAACTTTCCTCTTCCACTTGAATCATGGTTGTGTGGATGCCATACATATGGGATATTGATTGCAAATACATTGTTGACAGGAAGACGTGCCTATGTGGACATGTTAGGAAGGGGAAAGAAGGGAAATAAAATTAAAAAGAGGAAAAACCACATATGGCACCCAGTTAGAAATTGCACACATATTTGAAGCTAATGATGTTTTGGTTGCTTATTTCTTTTTGTTCATTCTTTCTTTTTATCTCTAGGTTCTAAGTGTCAATATCGCATTTACTGCTGAACAAACTAAAATCATAACAAATATAATAAAAGGAGAGAGGAAGCCTCAGCTTTCTGCAGAGGATGATTGGCACTTTTGAGCCCTGCATTGCCCGAGCCTTTATCTTGACTAAGTCAGCTCATAATTAAACAATAAAGGAAGAGGTTGTCATTTGCTTTGAATATATACAATCAGTTTTCTGCAAGGAGGGGGCAGTGTGAATTTTAGGAGGGGTGTTGCTGTCCAAGTGTTCCATAAGGAAGGAAGGAAATGTGTGTAATTTTTTTTTTTTGGTACCGGGGATCAAACTTGGGTCCTTGGGCTTGCAAGGCAGGCGGCGAAACCACTGAGCTAAATCCCCGGCCAATGTGTATATTTTATAAACTCTGTTCTGACTGTCTCTGTCAGTGCGGAAAGACTCTGAGGTAACATGGTAGCTGTCACAAGGAGTTTTTGCTTAATAACTTTGCACAGTAACCATCCTGAGTTCTCTAGGCCCCAAGGAGGAGTGGGAGGATGAGGGGGAAGGAGGAAATGAAGGCAAGGAAGTGGTTGAAAATGGAGATTTTTTTCCTGATCCTAATCTTGTTTTTGTTTGGCTGGCCATGAGAAAGCCATGCAGGACAACTGTATGCATGTGTGAGTGTGCGTGTGCGTGCGTGTATGTGTGTGTGTGTGTGTGTGTGTGAGAGAGAGAGAGAGAGAGAGACAGACAGACAGACAGAGACAGAGAGACAGAGAATTGTGTATTGACTATGAGCTGCTTAATCTTTGCCAAGTGATAAACTGATCTGTGATCTGGCAGGAAAGTCAAATGTTTGAGGACCGCTATCTCAGGAACTGGAAAGAATCCTTGAAATAGTTAAGAAAGATTATTTTCCAATGGGCAATAGGTTCTTCCAGTGGCCTCTGAGATTAAGATGTGGCATAGGAATTTGCTCTGGATGTCCATGGGGGAGAATGAATCACTCTAGAGAATGCGTCTGACCAAACCACGGTGTCCCACCACCCACCCAGGACTCAGGGACTCCAACTTTTCATCTTATGCTCTGCCATTTAGCATCTCTGCAGTGTGCGTGCAGAAGATTAAAGGGACAGAGGGAGTTTCTTCTGCCATGAAGGAGGATAAGGCTTCATATACCTTCCCGTCACCTAGCTCTGTTTTACCTTGACATGTCCCAGGGTAGACATGTCTAATTATTTCATGCAAACCCAGCTGGGAGATTAGAAGAGACATCCTGCTAGCCCATTCCTATGGCAAACTCCATTGCAAGAGTCCATCCTCACTTATTTCCTCCTTAAATCAGTGTACCTAGTTACCTATCTGCCTGTCACCTCTTTGCGGCCAGCTGGGTGTCAGTGGAAGATCTCCTAGCACTGACAGGTTAACACCAAAGGCATAATCTGCTAGTCAGATTTCACATGGCTGCATAGGGAACAGGTACCCTTGACAGGTAAGAGAATAAATATGGGACGAGATTTACTATTAACTGCAAATGGCAAGTGACTCGTTAGAAAGCTAGTTGGTGACACAGGGGCAGAAGTGTGAGAGCTGAATCTTGTTCCAGTACTTATGTATCTCTGCCTCGAACTGCTTTTCCCAAGGTAGGACCTCTCCTCTTGCAGTCTCTCCCAAGTCACTAGAGGAAGACCCAGCAGGCAGCCTTGCTCCCTGTGACTAGGATGTTTTCCCAGCACTAGTCACTTAACCTGCCTTACTTCGGAATGGAACCCTTCTGGGCTTGTCTGCAGTGCAGACTCTGCTTAGGATCACTGGTAGCCACTGTCTACACTCCTTTGGTCATGAATTTGTGACAGTTTTCAGCCCTCACTTTTCATCAGAAACCCACACCCTGGCAGGGAATTTCTTTGAAGTCTAAATACTTAACCATTTCTTTGGCTCCAGGGAATGTTTGAGGGAAATTAGTTTTGAGTAGATTTTTTTTTTTTTTTTTGTCATTAGACTGAGCAGTTTTAGGACAAGAAAAAAGATCTCTCTTTTCTTAGTGGGTGGAAAGTCTCCTCACTGCCCCTGGGATTACCCTGGGAGGGCTCTGGCTGGGAGAATGTTACCTAGTGTGCTTCGGTAAAGATAATTGTTTCAGGCCTTAGGTTTCAGGTGTTTCAAAGTCTCAGTGTCCCTAAGCAGCCATGTGGGAGCATGTCTCAGCTTCAAGTTTCTGTCCCCAGAAACACTTGCTCTGTACTCAGAGTCTCCAGTTGGCAAAGCAGGAGGCAGCAAGCTTTTCTGACTAATCCCTGAACCAGCTAAGGACAAGGCTTTAGAAAGTTGTGTCTCTATAAAAGGATGATTTCCACTGGAGTCGAGGAAACACAACCCTATGACCAGCAGCTGTCACAAACACAAACTCATCTCTATGGTCAACAGTGATAACTGGGAGATTTGCCGTGGAATGCTTGTCATTTCTTTCGTTCATTTTCTTTCAAGTGAGCTACCCTCTTCTTGTATATATTCTTTACACTTGCCTTTTGTCAGCTCTGTGTGTGCGTGTGCGCGCGCGTGTGTGATAAAGATCTCATCTTGGTTTATAACCTGTTTTTCACTTTCTTTGCAGTGTCTTGATGAACAGAAGTTCTTAATTCCATTAAATAAACACATATGGTCAATAAACATATGAAGAGATGTTCAAACTCATTAATAACCTGGGAAATGCATATCAAGGGCAAATGAGATTCCAGCTTCATCCATTTGACTGTTAAAAATGAAGCAGTGACAGGGTATCAAGTGATGGGGAGATTGGGGACCTAGGAGCCTTTTGTACCCTACTGGTGGGAGTGTGAAACAGTACAGCTACATTGGAATAACCTTGTAAATCTGAATATTTGAATACTTCATAACCCAGCTATTCATTCCTGGGAGAATATGCAAGCACAATTCTTGTTCATGTACACCAGCAAACATGGCTGAGGATTGTTCATACCGGCACTATTCACAGAAAGCAAAACTTGAATAAAGATAAGCCAGGATAGATACAATGAGATGCATGTATACAATGGAATAACAAAGCTCAGACAAAATGAATGAATAGTAGCCACATGCAAAAATATGGATTAGTCTTAGAAATTGAATTTGAGTAAAAAAACAAGTCTCAGAAGAATACATATTACTTGATAACCCTCATATGAAGTTAAAATCAATCTAAACCACAAATATTCCTTTTTGAAAGAATATATATAGGTGCAAAAAAAACCTTATTTGAAAAAAGGAAAGCGAGCTGATGATAGCATAAGATTCAAGATAGTGCTTAGTTACTCTGGGTAGAGGAAGAGAAGAGGTAGGACCCAGATGTTTGTTGGTGATTTAATGGGTAGGTATTACAACATTAATAGAAAATTATGCTATGTAGGTGAAATAAGTGACTCACAAAGGGACAAGTGTGGTTTCTTCCACTTATATAAGGGTCTAAAGTACTCATATTAATAGAAACAGAAAGTAGGGGCTGGGAGAGAGGAGAATGAGGACTTGTTTTTCAGTGGGTGCAGAGTTTCAGAACTGCAAGATAAAAGAGTTCTGGAGATCTCTTTCACAACATTTGAATGTACTTAAAAGTACCAAATTGAACACTTAAAAATGACTAAGATGGTAAACTTTATATTATGTGTTTTTTAAACCGCAATTTAAAAATACCTTTTAAGAAGGCAGGCATCACACTGTAGGCACTCACGAAATCACTGCTGAATGTTCAAGAATAGAACCTCAGGTGCAATTCAGTATTACAAGGAAAAATCACACTCAACTCCCAAGACTCCAATATAACAACCTTACCTCCATCACCCTCAAAACAATTTGAAACATAAATGAACAAACATATAAATTTTTAAAAAATAAAAAGGGCCATTCATGGACTAAAGGTAGGAGTGTGTGATTAATAGTCCAGTTGTGTCTCATTCTGGATTTATTGCTGGTGCTTATGAAATGCAGTGAGGCCACAAATAGAAACATCCCAGATGGCCCTGATCAAGACTGAAGAAAACCTCAGAGTTCTACAGTTCTTGGGCTCACCATGAGAAAGGGAGACTGGCCAAAGGGTGAGAGATAAAGCCCTTTCCAAGTCTATGATCCTTGGGCTGTGGTCAGTCCAGCAGCTTTGACCAAAGAAGATTTAAATACTTGTTGATTGTTTATTAATGGAAGTAATGAAACTTATTGGATATACATTTGATTTATTACCATCTTATGAATTCACAGGCTGGTTCATCTAACAATAAATGGAATTGATCCCTTGATCCCATTTAATTAGATGAGTTGGCAGTGATAAAGACTTTCTTTTCTTGATCTGCATCTGGAACGACCATTCCATGAATAAACGTGGAAGAGATCAGAGCTTGGTACCAAAGATGATGATGATGTAGAAAGGGATATGTTCACAACAGAACTGGTGTTTGAATTTGTGTGAGCTGATCTTCTGTATCTATTCATTAGTGGGTATGGAATGCTGACTGCAAAAATGTGCCCAACTCACCACTTCTCCCTGGACCCACACCCTTAACTATATGACTTTAACTCTTCCTATCAAGAAAGGGAGACTATTTTTCTACCCCTGGATCTGGGCTGGCCTGGGGACCTGCTTTGGCCAATACAATGTGGTGGAGGTGAGGACATGCTAGTTCTGGGCCTGGGCCTTGGGAGGCTTTGCATACTGCTGCTGCTCGCTTCCTCTGAAATTTGCTGCTACTATGTAAATGAGACTACTGACTTGGTTGGTGACAGACACACAGCCTAGCCACTGCTGTCCCCACTGAAATAGCCAGACAACCAGTGGACACATGAGTGAGGCCACCTTAGACTAGCCACACCCTAGCTGGCCCTCAGGTGATGAGGATGGGTGAGTGAGGCCAGCGGAGTTCTGCTGAGCCCGGCCCACACAGCACCCGGCTGTCACACAGACAAATAAATGCTTATTGTTTTTTCCCCTCTGCAATGAATTTAATAAAGACAATTTTTTATGGAAATATTTTGTATTGGTACATTTTAGACATACATAAGGATAATATTCCTCATAGGGAATTTGTACCTGTACATAATATATCTTGCTTCTTCTTTTTTTCTCTTTCCCCTCCTCTCCCTTCAAACTCTCTTCCCCTTCTTGTTTAAAAAAGCTATTTCTGGGCTGGGGATGTAGCTCAGTGGTTCTTCCACCTGTCTTGCAAGCATAAGGTCCTGAGTTCGATCCTCAGTACCAAAAAAAAAGCTGTTTCCATGATTTTTCCTTGTCCCTTCTTTCCTTACCCCTCCTCCTTCCCTTTTCCCCTTGAACATTTCTTCCCATTTCCCAATTTTATACATTTTGGTCCTTACACTTTTGGTTTCTCACACCGAAGAAACAATGTGGTATTTAAACATGTGTATCCAATTGATTTCACTTAAGAATATGGTGGGTCAGCTTTACCTCAAGCGGTTACTTCCTCATGCCGGACTTCTCACTTAAGAGTATGGTCTCAAGGTGCATCCATTTAGCTAGAATTGTCTCAAGCTTATCCTTCTTTATGGCAGAGTAGTACTCCATTGTATAAAAAACCCACATCTTCTTTATCCATTCATTAGTTGATGGGCATTTGGGCTGTTTCCAAGAGTTAGATATTACATACTGTGCCACTATAAACATGGGTGTGCATATATGGCTGTGGTATGACACTTTTAATTCTTTAGGGAAGATAGCAAGAGGGGGAATGGCTGGGTCAAATGGAACCTCTAGTTTTAGTTTTTTGAGGAATCTCTACACTGATTTCCACAGTGGTTGCACCAGTCTACACTCCCACCAATAGTGAAGAAGGGTTTCTTTTTTCCTACAGCCCCATCAGCATTTGATATTGGTTGATTTTTTGTTAATAGCCATTTTTTCGAGAGTGAGATGGAATCTCAGTGTTGTTTTAATTTGCATCTCTTGAATGATCAGTGATGTTGAACATTTTTTCATATATTTATTTGCCGTTTCTATTTCATCTGCAAAGTGTCTATTCATTTTAGATGCCCATTTTTGGATTGAGTCTTTAAATTTGGGGGATCCAATTTTTTTGAGTTCTTTATATATTCTATATATTAGTCCTTTATATGAAGGACACCTGGCAAGAATTTTTTCCCACACTGTGGGTTGTGTGTTCACTCTGTTGGTGGTTTCTTTTGCTGCACAAAAGCTTTTAATAAGAAGAGATCTCAGTTGTTGATTTTTTGTGATACTTCTCATGTTATTGGAGTTTTGTTCATAAAATCTTTGCCTACACCATTGTCTTCAAGAGTTCTACCTATTCTATCTTCCAGCAGATTTAGTGTTTCTGTTTTAATATTTGCTTATTGCTTTTAAGCCACTGAGTTGTTACTGTTTTTTTTTTGTCTTCAGAGAACTTACTAGAATAATACACACAAAACACTTTGAGAACAGCAAATGGTCATGTAAAATCAAATGTTAAATTGTGTGACCCCTGCAACCTGAGGCTTCAGTATGGCCTTTGAAGAGAACTAGGCTGGGGGCCAGCTCTGCTGGGATTCCACACTCAGTTAAGGAGGGCAGAGAGTTTAGGTGAAGGGAAAGGGAAAGACTAGCTTGATATTACTAGAAGTGTCAGATTTGGTTGCAGTGGAGTTTTTGGACGTAAGCATAGTTGGGATGCAAGGAGAGGGGCCTAGTTAGAGGGCCAGGAGAGAAGAGGAGGGTGCCTGCAGGCTGTGACCAGAAGATGGGTGAATGTGCTGGATTTCAGGAAGTCATAATGTGAGAAACTGCCCATGAGAGGTGAAAGATGTATTTAAATATCTATAAGGAAAGAGAGTCTATGTTGGCATGTCATAAAAGTATGTAAGTTATGGCACAGGAACATGCAAGGCTGTGTTGTATATATGCTTGTCTCCATTCTCCATTACATGTACACGCGCGTGCGCACACACACACACACACACACACACACACAGCACTCCCATGGTCATAGAAGGCCTCAAATCAGGCTCAGTTTCCAAAGGGGAAATCTCATTTGTTTACCAGACAGCTTCTGTAGCTTTCCACATTAGTGTAAATTGAGGAAGGCTATCTCCCAGTGATCAAGCCATACCTGACATTACAGAAAAGTGAAATACAGAGGCATTTCTGACCATGCTCTGGCCTGGGATGCCCCTCACTCCACTCAACATCTGGATATGCCTTCATAAAACTCAGGGTGTTTGGGGATCACCCTCCTACTCCTCCACCTTGCCCCAGATCCTGCCTGTCTACCCATCTTATCTGCTGGGAGGCTGGAAACTAAAGGACAGAGCCTAGGGAGGTTGCTGAGTGAGGCGGTGGGGTGGAGGCAGCCACAGGTCAAGGAGGTAGAATGAAGAGGCTCAGCTCACAAAGTAACACTGGGGCCATTTGGAAGTTGAATTTGGCAAGTTGCAGCAGGCAATGGGAGCACAGGCTCCATCCCTAAGGGAGCCACATTCGTTTTTTTCCTTTCAAAGTCGTCAGGCAGTAAAAGAAAATTGCAGGGATGGGGAAATAATGAAAAAGGCTCTTTGTTTTCCCTCCAGTCCGAACTCCTAGCTCATCAAACCTTGGAAACACTCACTGCAAATGGCTGCTCCTGTTTTATTGCTTATTTATGGGAATCTATTTAAAGTGAATTGCACTTTCCCATTGTATTCTAGCTAGAGTGTGCTGGAGTTGTGTCTCCCTTGGCTGGGGGCTGTCTGGACTGGGGATTCTGTCTGATTGTGTCAGCATCATGCTCCATGACATTTAAAAGTGGGGAAGGAAAATACTGCAGAGGAAGCAAGGGAAGTGTGAAGAATGATTGCTCAGGCCTCTGTCAGCCCTGAGTGGGTCCAGGGAAGGCTACTGGAAGGGCAGGTTTGGGGATGCTGGCCCAGACAGAATACGAAGAATAACCTGCCTTTCAGATTAAGGAACACTGGAGCACCACTTGAAGACTGAAGTTTTAATCTGGCTCTGCTCTAACTAGTGCAATCTCAGGGCAGCTACCCAACTTCTATGAGCCACTTAAAAAAAAGAATCTGTAGAAGAGGTTATTAGTACAGGATTATTGTTAATAGTGATGACAGAAATTTACTGTATTTGTGAACATGATTACTTAATATACAATAGATGTCCACAAAATGTAAAATTCCCTTCCAAAGACACCTGGGCCGGGGTGGGAGGGGGATGCAAGAGGTAGGTACGTAAACACCCCAGCTCACTCTTGAAAGGATGAAAACCCCTCATTCATTTGTTTTGATTGGAAAATTAGATGCCAAGCCCAATGCCCAGATTGCCCTACATCGAGGTTGGCAAATAATGTCCAAACCTAGTCTCTGCTGGGGAAGCCTTCTTGGGGCATGAGTGCCCGCTTGTCTGTGGACTGTGCCACAGCCAAGCAGTGAAAGAGAACTCAGCCCCAACACCTGAGATATTCACCATCTGGCTTTTACAGATGTTCTGTTCCAATTCATTGGTATTTCTGGGGATCTCTCATCTGTGTGACCAGAGGAGTCACCATGAATCAAATGTTAGGGCAGGGATCTGAGTCTTAGAGAAAGAGAGTGACTTGTGCAATATCGAAAAGTTGGTGTCTGAGTTAGAGCCACAATCAGATTTCCAGTTCCCTGGTCCAGTGTTTTTCTATTATTTTAATGTACCATTTCACAGAGACCTCCAAGTCATTGAGATCAGCTCTTTAAAAAAGCCATCAAGTCATGTGGCCCTTGCATTGCATTTGGTTGGTGGAGCTGGCATCAGTCCTTCCCACATTTCCCAAGGCTCTGCCTCCTGTCTCTGGTCCCTTTCTCACCCTTGCTCTCCAGGGTCAGCAAAGAGTTCTGTTGACCTGGATGCTTTATGAGTCAGCTATGCTGACCCCTGCTTTAGGTTGACAGCGCCCAGTTGGTTCTTAAGGAAGGGGCTCCTGCCTCACATCTGCATGTGGCTGCCTGTCTGGGTTCTAGAGTCACTGGGGTTCTGCCACATGGCAAAGGGGAGCTGGACAGATCTGAGAAAGGGGAAGGAGTCAAGGAGGGGGAACTTCCTTTCCTGGAGAATTCTCCTTTCCCATGGATATATGCAAGCAGGTGGCTAGTATAGAGCCACATCCCTGGAAGACAATTTTGATGGGGAAGCAATGAGGTTATCTCAAATTCATAGCAACAACTCCAATTCCCAGATGCTGCGTTTGACTAAAAGAACCTTGATGCCTCAAGCTTTCTTATTAAGTTACCCCTCTCCCTGTTCAGCACCTTCTCCTGTTCTCTGATTGCCTAGCATGATTAATGACATTGTCCATCCAATTTCTTAGACTTTACCTTCTGCATCTTCAGTCTTGCTGTTCCCTCATCTCCCACCTCCAATCAGGGGTAAAATCTGTCCCCCAACTTCCCTGGCTTGAGATGAGGAGCATCACCTTTTGCTTCCACTTCTAGACCTGCCTTCCAAGCCCTCACTGGACTCCAGGCTGGTGCTTATTCCCACCACCTCTACACCAGCACCAGGCACTGAACATTACATCGCATCTTAAAATCCTCCTTGCCCCTCATCATTCCCCAGGAGAGTGCACACCACTGCATGGCTTCCAAGGTCCTTAGCAACTGACATTAGGCTTCCTGTCTCACCCAGAACCACACCATCCTCCTGGACACATAACACACTGGCCACTTCATAGTCCAAGTATGCAGCAGCTCTCTCTGTACCATGGACCTGAGCTAGATTAAGCGGTGGGACTCACCAGAGTTCAGACCCAGCCCCACTGCACTGCTTGCTTGGTAGGCAAATTACTTTTCTTTCCAGAGCCTTACTTTCTTCATCTGGATTAAAGGAGACTACCCAATGGCTGCCCTGAATGATATGGTATGGGTGAAAGGGCCAGTCCAAAGCTGTATTCAGGAAGTGTCAGCTCCTTCCTCAGATTTCTGCCTTTACACTCTTGCTATTCCTTTGCTCAGAATACCCTTCCCTGCTCTCTGCCCTGCTCTCTCTTCCCTGCTCTCTCTTACTCTTCTTTGGATTTCTGGCAAAGCACGTTCCCCACAGACTCCCAGAAAATGTGTGCTTAGCACTGCTGAGGTTTGAATGCGCCCTTATAGGCCCCTGTGCTGGAAATGTAGCTCTCAAGCCATAAGCTAATGGTATTTGGAGGGAAGGGCTTGGGAGGAATCAGGCTTAGATGAGGTCAGACGCTGTGTCCCTAGAATAAGACCAGTGCGTTATAAGAGGAAAGGACCTCGAGCTAGCGCACTGCTTGGTCTCACCACATCCTGCCCTCCACCAAGTTACAATACACCTCAAAGGCCCTCGTCAGAAGCTAGGCAGATGATAGCACTGTGCTCTTTGCTTCCTACCCTCAGAACTGAGTCAAGGAAGCCTCAGTTCTTTTTTTTTTTTTAATGTTATTTTATGGGTACATTTGAGGTATACAATATAATGAAATTCATCATTGGAAATTTGCACCTTCACATAATCTCTCTTGGTTCTTATTTTTCCCCCTTCCCCTGCCCTCCCTTCAACCCCTCCGTCCCTCCCTATTTACAAAGACTTTGTTTCCCTTTTTCCATTTTCTCATATTCATTCCATTCCCTTTTTTCCTTTCCCCTACACCTCCCACTTCCCCTTTACCCCTTTTCTTCCTACTTGACATTATCTATTTTACCTTTTAGTCCTTATTTACACTTTCAGTTTCTCACACTAGAGAAATTATTCGGTATTGACATGTGTGTCCTATTTATTTCACTTAAGAGTATTGCCTCAATGTGCATCCACTTAGCTATAAATGTCTCTAATTTCTCATTTTTTATGGC
>NW_004624812.1:843426-881533 GCF_000247695.1 Heterocephalus glaber
GTTATTCTTCTTTGCATCGTCTAGCAGCTGTTGGATTGATTTCTCATAGTTTCTTACAATTTTGCAGCCATTTTTATTTTCCTGGTCAGTAATTGCAATCTTACCTTCTATATCTGAAATTCTGTCCTCACATTGGTTCATTCTGGGGTGTAGACTTTCAGTGGAGCCTTTAATCTCCTGGAAATCTGTTTGTATCTGTTTTCCGCATTCCATTCATTTCCTGTGTTGCGATTCCATCATGTTCCTCAGCTCCTCTATTTTTTAAATCTATTTATCCTCTATTTTTTGTATCTTCTCTAGATTTATTAATCATGTCTTGCACTATGGGAACAATCTCTGCTGTTACGTTTGAAATTATTTCTGATTTCATTTTTTCCAGATCTTCTTTTGTTGCTAGTTCAGGGAGTCCAGGTGGTTGAGTATCAGTGTTCGATTTCATTTCCCTTTGGGGTTGCTGTAAGTGATCTGGAAGTCTGGTTCTGAGGCTTGTTTATGTGTCTTCTCATTTTGATGGGGGGGTGGGGTTTGCTGCTGGCACCTGCGTGGCTCACCTCCACTGTGTTGGGAGTGGTGGTAGGATGGCTCGGAAGCCTCCTCCTCTGCACTGAGAGCTGTGGCATGTCGACCCAGAAGCCTCCTCCTCTGCACTCACCTCAGTTCTTTATAAACTATCTAGTGTCAGATATCTGTTAGAGCAACAGGAAATGGACTATGACAGTCACTACCTCCTTTAGCTCCTGGGTTTTGTTCACCTGGCTTCTGGCCCTCCTTAGTCCCTAAAATAATTGTTCATGTGATAGGATAGTCCAGTGATAGAGCTTCAGGAAGGTGTTCTCCTCCATTTTCCTAGGCCCCAGGACATATTGCACACAACACTGCTTTGCTTTGCAGGCCAACTGAGCAGGGGAGGATCAGGATCTGATGCTATGCTTCTGACTTGGACAAGCAATGCAGTCTCTCCATACTTTCTTTCTTCTCATCCAGTGTGAGGAAACTAAGTCCTCCTTGCACAGATCCCGAGATTGGACAGATATTCAGCAAATCATGGTTCCCTCTACCTTTCCAGTTTTAAGTACTGTGAGGGGATGTAAGAGATGCTCAAAGACTCAGGAGATGAGGGAATAGTGATTGTGAATGAGGCCCAAGGATGGAGAATGTTAGACTCACCTGACTCAGAAAAGTCAGCCCAACCTCAGTAACCTGAACACAAGTAAACCAGATGGAAAGAGAATACTGATCCCTTTCCTTCCACTCAAAAATCACAGATTTCAGATGGGTATTAAAACATAATTCAATAGAGGGAATGTGTTTACTTGTTGTATAGGACAGTGGGCTACTATAGCACACAGAAACAAATTTCATGAACAAAGCTTCCAACATAAAGAAATGTAAGGAGATGCAAATACTAATTGCCCTGATTTGATTAGCACACATTGTACACACCGTTTTCAGTGTCATCCTGCTACAATCATTACCTGTTAATCAAAAATAAAAATGACAAAAATTATGACATAGTTGAAATAAATCTTATCTAGCCTGGGGGACCTGCTTCTCCTGTGGCTTCTAAGTGATCTCAGGAGCACTGACCTCCTCTCCATACTGCATGATCTAATGATCACGTCCTACTGTAGCTGCAGACAAGCAGCCATACTTTTCCATTTTTTATCTCTTTAACATTTTGCAGTACTGAGGATTCAACCCAGGACCTCCCACTGCATCCTCAGCCCTTTTTATTTTTATCTTTTGTTTTATGTTGAGATAGGGTCTTGCTAACTTGCAGAGGCTAGTTTTGAACTTGTGATCCTTTTGCCTCAGCCTTCAGTGCAGCTGAGATCACAGGTGTGCGCCACCATGCCCGGCTGCAATCACACTTGATAGGCATCTGAGCATCTTTGCCGGGAAGTGGGAGGAAGGGAGAATGGGAGAAACAGAGATGGAAAGTGATGAGCAGGGAGAGGTGGGAGGCTCGGAGAGAGAGAGAGCAAGTGCCAAGAAGAGAAGACGGCAATGCTGGTGAAGTCTGAACAAACGCAAAGTCAAGCACAATAATAATTTGGGCAAAATGGCAAATGGCACAGCTGAGGAGGAAATAGCATTGTGAATGTAAAAACTCCTAAATGAAGCGCAGATGGGAGGGAAAAGTGTAATCTTCTGGAAAAGCCTCTAATTGTCTGCCCACACTAATAATTTCAGCGAATGCTCCCTCTCTCCCTCCTGCGTATAATTACACCATTCCATCTGTCTATCAGCAGGTTTTGCTGTGCTGAACTGCTACCTCTTTCTCTGTGCATGGAGAGATGAGGGGTTTCTGAAGATTTAAGAATCCTTCTGACACACATCCCAAAGAAAAGACACTCAGGAGAGACAAATCCCTCTCTTAGGCTTGCTAAGACTCTATTTTTAAAAAGTCATATAATCTCTTCCAATGCTATTACGGAGTCAGAAGGCAGCAGGGTCATGCAGTCCCCCTCCTTGGGGTGTCCTCTGCTGGCTTGTCCCGGTGAAGAGACGATGGATCCCTGGCTGCAGCTGGGCTGGGGGGCTGATGCACACTGGCCTGTGTCCCCAGGTGGCAGACTGTGAGAATCTGTTCAGGGCTGCCCCATCAGGGTATCTCAGGTGTCAAAGCCAGGGTTCTACTGCATGAGAAGGGGAACCAAAGACAAGAAGTGAAGCCAGCGGGGAGAGGTGCGGAGGTGTCCATGGCCCATGCCACAGCACAGCCTGGGGAGTTCTGCCCACCTGTCCATCCAGTGCTTTGAGCCATTCCAACTGCCTTTGGCTCCTCTTCCTGCTCAGCAGTGAGTCAGAGCAGACAGGTGGCCTTATGCATGTAGCTCAGTAGGAAAGGCTCCAGGTTTACTGCCCAAATCACTGCTCCTCCCAGGCAGGCAACGCAGTGTGGCCCATTGCCTTGCTCCACCGGTGAGAGCTGTGCTCTTAAGATTCTGGGAGGCACCTGAAGGCTCTTCATCAGGAAGCTCTGACTTCCCGGAAAAGTCATATCTTAATTTATCCCCTCTCTCCCAATAGATGAGTCCTAACTAATTACAGGAAGGGGTGCAGGGAGATGCAGGACAAGTGAAAAGGGAGTGGAGGCTGATGCATGGTGGCAGCATCACCGGGTGTGATGGTTTCACTAGATGTAGACTGGGCCAGAGTCAGAGCCCCACCACCTGGCTCACTCCTACCATCTTACTAGCACAACCAAACCTCCCTGTGGCTGCTCATTAGATGGAAAAAGAGTTGACTTTTCACATCATAGTTCAACAAATACTGATAGTGTGCCCACCCGGTGCTGTAAAAGGAGAAAACAACACGTTTCCAATTCTCTAAGGCAGTGCTGTCCAAGAGAAATAGAAATAGGATGAAAGTCCTGTCAACACTTGAGACTTTTCTAGTAGCCACATTCAAGGAATAAAGAGAAACATGTAAAGTTCATGTTACTAACAGGTTTATTTAAGTGAATATATCCAAGATATTATTAATTCAATATGTGATCCTTATAAAATTACTAGATATTTTACCTTCTTTTAAGGCCATAAGTTTTCAAATCTGATATATATTTACATGTACAGAATATCTCAACTTGGACTGTCTATATTTGTGATATTTGCAGTATTAGCAAGTACCAATCTAGAACTTATCAAGGAGAAAAATGTATGTATAATTGTACTTTTATTATGTGCATAAAAATTATCAGTTAAACCCGAGTCAATTATTTGTTTTATATCCATCATCTCATTTAACCTCAGCAATTTTGTGAGATGATAGTTACTGCTATTTTGTTAAGCAGATAAATAAAACAGACTTTTAAAGTACTGAAGTGAGCACATCCTTGTTCCTTTTTCCTCTACAGACACATATCTTTTTGGAATGACTTAATATAGCTATTTGGAGGAGGAAGCATTTTACAAGCATATTGAAAAATGAGAGGCATTCTACCACAGGGAGATGAGAGAAGGAGGGTGGAAGAGAGTTCTCATTTGAGGAACCGCCATGCTAGTGCTTGGCCTGCAGAACACTGGGCCAATTATCTGTTCAGTGGCCAGAGCAGTGGAAGACGAGGATGAAAAGGTGACTTGGGACCTGGAAATAGAAAGCTCTGAATGCAGATGGTGGGATTTGGGTTCTGCTGAGAAGGCAGAGTAGACCCATTAAGGACTATTTCATCCATTTATCAAGCACTTAGGATATGCTAAGATAGTTGAGGAGGGGTGGGTAAAGTGGCCAGAGCTTTGCCTTAAACCAAATGATCTCATGATGGCACATGGAGTAGACTGTGATGGGAGACAAGGGAGTGATGGGGAAGCAGAGAAGCTCCTTTGTAGGTCTAACGCATTATAGCAGTGCTAGGAATGGCAAGGAATGGATGGACAAAAGAGATGTCAAAAATTCATTGCTATGACTCTACTACACAGCAAAGAAGCAGAAGCCAGATATGACTCCATGGTTTTGAGCTCAGGAGACAGGTGGAGCAATGCTACCAGCAACAAAGAAGCAGGGTCTTCCCAGTGGGTGTGATGGCAGTGGTGCTGACCAACTCTTCCCTTGAAGCCCTTGAGGACTCTGCAGCCTGGGTGGAGGCAGGAAAGCTAGTACAGTGACATTTTCATCTTCCTTCTCTAGTTTACAACTTCTAGGGTCTAAGAGAAAACACTTTATAGATTTTGCCTGATGATTTTGGGAGCCATCTTGAATGAGGTGGAGTTTACTCCTTTTGTGATCAATGAAAATGAAAAGGAAGTCTTGACCAATTCCCTTCTTTTCCTCTCTCCACCCTTGCCCTCACCCTCCTGGCCAAGGTCAGTGGCAGCTGCCTTCCTTCTACTGTTCTCATTAGTATTGCAGCTAGAGAGCTGTGGATATCCCAGGCTTATTACTAATCTGTAGAACGGGGCTGATACCCACAGGCTGTTTTGAGAATCAGTGGAATCCTATATATGAGAGCCTGGGCAGACTCAAGAGCATTGTCCAGAGGTTGCTTGTTGCCTGCAGAATTTCCTTTTTGGTGGATGCCCTGTGCCAGGAAAGAATGCTGCTGCTATTGTGCACTTCGGACTTCTTCCTAGTGCCTTGGTCTTTCTTGCCTCACAGATTTCATATGCTCTGTCTCTTCTTCAGGAATATTTTCCCTTCCCCTTTTCCTCACTAGCTCCTATTTATTCTCTAATATCAGCTCAAAAGTCTTTTCTGCAAAGACTTCCTAGATTCTCCTCCACCTAATAGTCACTCTCACGGCACTCTTTTCTTTCTTTAATATAATTTAGTGTACTATTTTCTGTTATTATAGCAACTTACAAGTCTATATCTGTCCCTGGCTTGCTATCTCCTCTAGGGCAGGGCAAAGATCTGACTCACTTATCATGGAATCATCCAGTCCCTCACACTGCCCAGCTCATGCCAGCTCTCAGGAAAGGTTTGCAGAATAAATCAAAGAGCAGTGCAAGGAGCCACATTTGGAAGGGACTGCTCCTGTGAGCTCAAAATTGGTATTTTGAATCCAATGTCCAGCACTTACCCAAACCAGGTCTCACTGGCCACCTCTCTTATGGTTATAATTCAAGGATACAAACTATACTGGTGATCCTTTCAATCCTCCTCATCCAGCTTGGGGGTCAGTAAATTGTCTCACACAAGCTTGAAAATATTTTCACTCTGAGATTCAAGTGGGAGAGAAGTAAACACCCACCACTCATTAGTGTGAGGGAGTTATGAGGGTCACAAATAGTGGCTTTCTAAATTCTTAGCTCCCTACATTCTTTCATTTGGGCAATTTTTACCTTCATGACAGCCTCTTACTTTGTAAGAATCCTCTGAGAAGCAGGGCAGGAAAACTATTTGAGATTTTAACATTGTGCTTTGTGTATCCTTTTCTCCCTTTACTAACTTCTGTTGCTGTCCTAGACTAGTTGAGGTCCTTCCCCTGGTTGGCCTTCTACCCCAAGTCTATTTGCTGGAAATCATTCTCAGAGGCCTGGAGAGCAGCCTCAGGAAGCAGCAGGAGCCCAGGCATTGCTCTTCTATGAGCTCATCCCACTGTTTAGCTTCTGTGTGGTGGGCACATATCTCTCTGAGATCTTCCTTCCAGATCTGGCATTCATCCCCCACATCCTCGGGCCTCAGCAGTGTGGGCTAATGAGCTCAGTCCCTTTAAACCTGATTCCGGCCCCAGCCACTTTAGCACCTCCATGCTTTGTGTCCATACATGAAGACAAAGCCCAGAAATTAAGGCCTCCAGCTTTATTTCATTTCACAAGAACCCACAAAAGCTAGCTCAGCAGTCCATTCATCCTGAAATAGCCTCTGAAAGCCCGAGCATACGTCAGTGTCCCTTTGCAGAGATCACACTGCAGTGTCATGAAAGAGGCATTGAACAAGGTAGCTACAGTGAAATTATCTCAATGTATTTCAATCGCTTTGCAACATCAAGGTTCATTTCACAGTAATACAGTCCTTTTGACAATAAATGGATTGCATGCTAGGGGTGTGTGTGTGTGTGTGTGCGCGCGCATATGCATGTGTGTGTGTGCTGTCCCCTTCATGGTGAATTCCTAGATGAGCCACTGTCAAGTGCAATTGGTCTATGTGTCCATCTTTCAACACAAGTCCTAGGTAGCAAGATGACACGCCGAGCAACACTGAGCTGCCTGGATTTTCTCTCCTGGTGAGGCAGGCAGTGGGGACTGTGTCCACACTGCTGCAAAAGCATATGTAGGAGGAGTGGCAGGGAGGGAGCTGGGCATCAATGCTCTGAATCAATGGCTTTTTGTCCTTGGTGACTTAGAGCTTGCAACCTGTCAGCCTGTGGCCCATCCCCTTGAAATGAAAACTCCTTGGAAAGCCATTAGGTTGTGTGATTTTAAAAGGAGCTTCTCTCCTGTTCTACTTAGGAACACATACAGCATTGCAATGAAAGAAAGTGACCACAGACCTCCTTTCACTAGCAGGAGAGAGAAGGTCAGAGGGAGAGATGGCCTAGGGCTTCTCAGAGGCAGCTCCCAAAAGGGATCCTGGAGCCCACTCCCCATATGTTAGGGAACCATAACCCTGTTGCTTTTTAGAAGTGTTTGGACAAACTCTTTCTTACCTGTATCTCAGGTTTTCCATCTACAGTGTGGGAGGACAATTGTCCTATGAAGATGCTATAGATGAATTCTTAAGGAGTCTTAAAATGTATTATATTGTCAAAGCATGTTATCTGCATGTACCAAGATGCCCAAACAAAACCTATTATTCTTTATAATTCATATGTGTGAATAGACATTTAAAATATGTTATAAAGACCCTTGGAGCAGCCAGTGCTATCAAGACCTTAGGTTCTAGGGTTGTCATTATTTAACAAAGGCCTCAGTTTCTTTCTTTATAACACAGTAATAACTTACCTCCCTATGCAACCCACAAGTAAAGCATAAAGATTGTGAGCATGGGCGTGGAGCCGAAGACACCTGACCTTGACACTGAGTTCAGCTACATCTTCTTGGAAGCCTTGTCTCCCACTCCAATGCTTCTCAGTACACAGAGATGAATAATAACCACCTCCCAGGTTTGTTGTGAGAATTATATGACAATGTATGTAAAATGCTCAGCACGGACCTGTCACCTAGAACACACCCTATTGATGGTGCAAGTACAAGGCTGTACTGAAAAACAAATTAAGGAAGGCAAAATCTTCCTGAAAACTGCCCAGAAATTCACAAATCTGTGACATCATGATTACTGTGATCATCACTGCAAATGGCACACTGTCCTGCTAAGCCAAGGGCTGTGGGTTCACCACATCACACCGCCCTGGTCGCACCATGGACAGAGCCTTCTTTGAGGCTAAAGTCAGCAGAGAGAGAGGTAGAGCTCTCAACCCCAACTTTGATTAGCCTCCTTTCCCAGCAGGGTTCCAGAGCCTCAGCTGACAGGCTGACTCTTTTAGAACAAAGCCCAGCCAAACAGAATGCACGTTGGCCTCTGGGTGGGCAACGCTTGCACTTTGAAAGGCCGTCCGACTTCTGCTCTGTCCTGTCTGGCACCAATGCAACCCTTCACCAACCAGTGTCCTCCTGCTGTGTCCTACTGGACCTCTGACCTCATAGTCTGTGGACACTCAGTAGACTCTGTGTCTGTGTGACAAGGAGGCACACTGTCCCCATGCCCTTAGGGAAGCTCAAGTTGTCCCCACAATAGACAAGCCTGTAAGAGGGAAAAAAACCCAGTTCTTCCTGTTCGTTGATGGGCCATAATGGCTTCCATCTTTTTTTCT
The DNA here is from genome assembly GCF_000247695.1 of Heterocephalus glaber. The sequence continues at coordinate 851,681 of NW_004624812.1, forward strand.
GACTGGGCCCCTAAAAGACAGTTGCTGCTTTTTCCTCTGAATACTCTTCAGGGTGGCAGGAGGAGTTATGGTGAGTGTGTACAAAAATGAGGTGGGTGAGGGATGGGAGATTCTCTAAGCTGTGAATCCTGGTCAGTTCAGTGATGGCCAGGCTGGGGCCAGAGAAAGTATAAAGGTCCAGGAGATCTGGATTTTTTCCAATTGTGTCACTTCCTTCCTGCTTACTCTACCTGGCCTACATTACAGGCTAGCTACTTCACAGGGTGCAAGTGCAGTTAAGCAAACTATGAGCTGTATCATTCCAAGGCTTACCATTTGCACACTGTGGATGAATGGTGGCCCTTAGAGCTAGCTATACTATGCAGCAGTTTTGCTCATGGAGCCCTTGAGTGAAGCAAACAGAATTACTGTCATCACCATCATCATTAGCAGGAGCAGCAGCAGCAGTTATTGATCACCTCTTATGTGCCGGGCACCGTGTTAAGCACTTTTCATTTTATTGCCCCCCATGCCCTACAAGGTAGGCACCAGTATTTTCTTACAGATGAGAAAAACTGAGGCTAGAGGGACTAAACACACTGTCAATGTCAGTCAGGTTGAGAGTGATGGGGCTTTAATGTGAATGCAGTGAGGGCTGACACCAAAGTCCATGTTTAGTCTTTCACTGTGGAAAGCACATGTCAGACTTCCTGAGATCAGTGGGGAGGGAAGGCAGGACCCCTGGGTTTGGGCTCTTGGACTGATGATGCCAGGGCTCCTGTGCCAGAGACCTCACCTCTCAGAGGGCAGGATCTTTCCCCCTTAGCTCTGTCATCCTGGTTTCGAGATTTCTCTTGGCACAGATCATGAATCTCACCCAGGGGCCAGTGTCACAGTGGCTACACTGGGGATGTGTACAGTCCTTACTGCATGTCCCTTTCTCAAAGAGGAATGAGAAATGGATCTGGTTGTCAGATTGTCCCATATAACTTTCCAGGATCACCATGTCAATCTTTCTGGAGATACTGCTAACAGAATTGTCCCACCTCTCTCTCTCTCTCTCATGTATACACATACGTAATAGATATACCTCACACATTTACACACTTTATAACTTGAACTTAGCTCCTGTTTCTGATATGCAGGCTCAAGATGCTGTCATGCAATCCCACTCCCGCTCACATATTGGCACACACTCAAACAACGAAGGAATACCTACTCACACAGCACACACATCTATGCACATACGTGTTCACATGCATTAAGCAAGTGAGCACAGTGGCACTGAACAACAGCCAGTAGAAGGTGTGTATAGATGGAGTGGCGGGTGGACGGGGTGGAGCAGGAAGAAGCAAGTACTGTCAGAAAGGAGGCTTGCAGAGGACTGCAGTGACCATTCTCTGTTCTCTGCCAAGGCTCCCTGTCTTCTCACTTAGAAAGTCCGCTGGAGATATTTTGGCAAAGGGTGACTTCAGCTTGGAGACACAGCTGTGATGATGTTTTCCACCTTGGGGCCATTGTGTCCATGTCCTGTCCCCCTGCACCAGTGTGCACCTGGCTCAGGTTGGCTCCCTGTATACAAATGGTGCTTTGGTTTTGGACCTCTTGGTTTTTCCTGTTGCAGCTAAGTGGGGGAAGTCTGTCTCCCTCCTGACATCCAGGCTTCCATGACAACTCTGGCTGTCTGCATTAGTAACTCACCTTTGGGCCCAGTACTTATAAAAGTCCTAAAGCTTGCCACAGGAACCACATCAAAATTGGTGAAAAAACAAGCCAAGAGTCTTCCAAAAGGAAGGCACTAGGGTTAACAACAAAGGGTAACCCACAGGGAAGTAGCACGTTCCTGCTTAAACCATGCTGTACAGCAAAAGCTTCTACCCCTTATGTCTGGAAAGTTTTCTAGAAAACTATAAGTCAGTTGCTTGGAGGATAGAACTGTATGATTAGATGGAAAGCAAGTTTTAGGTAAAATTCTTTATAGATGTTCTTCAACTTACCATGAGGTGACATTCCAATAAAATAAGTTAGAAATATCAAAAGTTGAAAATTCATTGAATACACCTGACCTATAGAGCATCATAGCTTACAACGCAGCACACTATACAGTATTGGTTATTTAGTCTTGTACCACTTTCTCTGAGACCAGTGACATGTCGCCATTGCCTAGCATCAAGAGAGTGCACTGTACTATATATCATGACTAGCACAAGAAAGATCAAAATTCAGGATTGGAAGTAGGCTCTACTGAATCCCTATTGTTTTGGAAACATTGTGAAGGTGAAAAATATCAAAGTAAACCATTGTAAGTCAAGGACGGTCTGTATGTGGCTGGCAAATTTATAACTTATCCACTTAATATAGCTGCATTTATACTTCAATAAACAGGTTTGGTTTTTAAAAATTACAAAAATGTACATGTTCATACTGAGAATAGGAGCAGTACAAAGACGCCAGTGCTTTTATATTATTGCCAAAACTACAAACAATTTCTCAGGGATAACTCTAAAAGTGTTTCATACACACATTCACACATCTATATGCATGTGTGCAAATGGAAAGTACACTGTGGTGGATTACCGATGGCCACAAATTCTTTGCCATTTCTCCCATACTTCCTCTCTTTGAAAGCCACCATGGTTCTGAGACCTGCTTTGACTACAAGAATGTAGAGGAAGTGATGCTGTGTAACTTGTAAGACAAAACTTTAAGAGTTTTGCTGCTTTGCTTTCAGACATTTGGAATGCTTCATTTTGGAATTAGCTGCTATGCTCTGAGAAGCCTGCTCCACATGGGGAGAAACAGAACGAGGACCTGGACACAGTGTAAACCAAGCTCCCAGTCAACCAGACCTATGGTTGACCACTGCAGGACCTACCTGCTATCTTTCAGCCTGGTGGGGCCTTTGGATGACGGTGCCCCAGCAATACTGCATGGAGCAGAAGAACCACTCAACCGAACCCAGCCACAGAACCATGAAAGATGGCAAATGCTGGTTTTTGTTGGAATGGTTTATTCTACAGAAAGGGAGAACTGAAACATGTAGATTTACTTTATTCATTTTAGAGACTACCTAGTAATTCATTGACTGGCTGTACCATGATGCTGTTTTAAACTAATGCAATATTAAAGGGTTTTTATGTTATATCTAGTTTTTGAAAGGATAAAGTAATGGACATTCTAGGTATGTGCAACTGTCCACATGTATGAATATATATCTGTAGGTTAATTTCCTAGAAATATGTGATATATAAATTAAAAATTTTAATAGAAATTGCTCTCTTATCCTCAAAGTTACCATACTGCAGTTTGGTCCCCTTCCAAAAGTGCGTGCGTGTGCCTAATTCTTTATCTCCTTGTCTAAAAGGGCATGAAGATACAATCAAACTATTTCAACTTTCTTTTTTTTTTTTTTTTTGTACTGGGGATCGAACTCAGGTCCTTGCTCTTGTGAAGCAGGCAGCGAAACCACTGAGCTAAATCCCCGAACTTCAACTTTCTTTATGTAATAGATTAAAAACTATCATTTATTTTGCTTTTCTTCAATGATGATTGAAGTGATTCATCTTTTAATATGTTTGTAAGCATTTTTTTCTTTTTCTCTGCCCATTTTTCTACTGATTCATAAGAGCTTCTTTCCTTATTGGATTTTAAGAATTCCTTTTTGAATTTTAAGAACTCTCAGATGTCAAATGAAAAAAATTAGCTCTGTATCTGTCATTTGTGTCATAAATATTTTTATAGATTATCTTTTGATTTTGTATACACAGTCATACATGCATGCACCTATATATGTAACATATTTTAATTTTTAATTATTTTATAATTTTGTCTATCTTTTGCCCAGGTGGAATTTGTCTTGATATAAGGAGCGAGGAAGAGATCCTATTTAATTTTTTCCTTCCCTATATGTCAAACCAGCTGCTTAATAGCACTAATTGTTCACTGATCTATTGGGAGGAAATACTATCATCTATCTATCTATCTATCTATCATCTACCTATTTGAGTATATTTCTGCATTCTTTATTTTGTTCCATTGATCTGTTTATAAGGAAATACTTAAAGTCTGCTTCTTTGGGGTTCCAGCTTGTGTTTTCTTTGGGATAGGAGTTTTCTCTGGAATCCAGGGATACTCAGCCATCACAGCCAGCCCTGATACAATGCCTCCATCTCAATTCTAATTTAACTCATTCTTTCCCTCCATAGTTCCCTCTGAACACTTCTTTACAAAGTCTCCTTTCTCTGGACAATCTCTTCTTAACTAGAAAACTTTCTTCCAATCATGGCTCCTAAGCTCTTCCTCTTGGTCATTGTTGACCCCTTTTCTGGTTTTCCTAGGAACCCTTCCACCCTGGGCCAAAGCTTCACTCTCCTTGCTTGCTCTTGAAAAAGTGTTTAGCTTTTTTGGACCATGCATACACATTTGTTCCTTTGTCTCTTCATTCCCCTAAAATATTATTTAGGGTAACTCAGACAAGTAAGTGAACAGCCACACAGGAGACTACATCCCTGAGAGAAGTGTTGATTTCCATAGGTCCTAGAGTACCGTGTGGCATCTGATCAAGGAACAAACTGAGCCTCCCTCTTCCAACTGCTTCACATGTGAAAGGAATCCCTGGTCAGGGAATCAGGAAACATTCACCTGCCTGCACTGCTTTCTTTCCTCCCCTGCAGTTTATGATGTTATTCTGCTACTAAAGCAGGCAAAATGAGCTAGTGAATGTGAAGTCAAGCATCAGAGAAGGTCCTAATAGTCTGAATAAACAATACTGGAATAACAATGTCCTCCTCACCAAGGCAGTTAACCAGAAAAGAGCTCCTGCTTAGGAAGCATATTTGTTTTGCTCTTGGAAAATGAGAAAATAGATCTGAAATTTAGCTATGATACCCTATTTTCTTTTTAAAAGGGATGTCTGGAGGGGAAGACAGAAAATGGAGTCTTTTATCTCAGACCTCAAACCCTGGCCCAGGGCACACAAGACCTAGTGTCATCACCATTAGTATTGACAGCTTAGTTGTGAGCTGTAGTTCCCACTTGGGCTTCCTGTGGTGGGGAAGGGAGGCTCAGTGTCCAGGAGGTGCACCAGGGAAACACAGCATGGCCCTTGGCTGATGGACCTAGACCTCCTCTCCACTCTTCCTTCACCTCCAGGGTCCACCCCTCACATGCACATGACCTCTGTGAGGCCTCCACCACCCCCTTCCCTATACCCTCTAGCTCCATTTCTGTCAAATGCACTGTTCTCCAGTAAGCAAGTGCTAAGACCAGGAGATCCATTAGGCTCCCCCTTGCATATTCATTCTCCCATCCTCAAATCCAAATTGTCTCTAAATCCAGGGCTTCCTCCTTCAGGGAGTTTCTTACATCTTTCTCCTCTATCCCACTGTTACTGTCCTGATCCAAGTTAATCCAACAGTTTCTCCTCCTCTCCAGGCTGGCCTGTGCTGTCATAACCAGGAAAGTCTTCCTGTATACAGTGCTCAGGCCATCCCTCCCGAGCAAGACAGAAGGAAGGCAGTGCTACAGTGCTCTGGGCCACTGCGCTGCCCTCTGTGCTCATTCGTTTAATACCATCAACAAGTATATAAGGTATGTTTGATAAGCCCCAAGCAAAAGAATCAGGTAATTATTAGACCAAGCTAAGTGCAGTGGCACGGGCTGTATTCCTGGCAACTTGGGAGGTTGAGCCAAGAGGATCACAAGTTCTGTGCCAGTTTTGGAAATGTAGCAAGATCCTATCTTAAAATTAAATAAGAAGGGCTAGGGATGTAGCTCAGTGGTACAGCACTTGCTTAGCATGTGTGAGGCCTTAGGTTCTATCCTTAGCACTACAAAAATAAGACAGAAAAGAAAAAATTAGATCAATTTCAAGTTTTCTTCCTGACATTCAAAGCTGTTCCCAAAATATGGCTCTGATTTGACTAGTTGGCCTTGTCACATACTTGGATTGCTGGTTCCATCAGGGAAGGTCTATCTCTTCCCTAAGTGGAGGGGCAGGTCCTGTGGGCAGAAGGTATAAAAAGAAGATTCAGAGGTCGTATCTAATTGGCTAAACTGCAGAGAGACAGCCGCCAATGTGTGATCACGGTGGGCGAGGGAGCTGTAAGAGGTTGAGCTGTCTCCTGAAATTTGTATGCTGAAGTCCTAACCCTAGTATCCTGAGTGTGACTGTATTTGGAGACTGTATGCTCAGAGAGGGAACTTAAGACAGAATGAGGTCATTGGGGTGGGCCCTGGTCCCATATGATTGGTGCCCTTGTTAAAAGAGGAAATTAGAATATAAAGAGGTACAGAAGAAAGACTACATTAAGACACAAGCCAGGAGAGAGGGCTCAGGAGAAACCAACACTACAGACACCTTGATCTCAGATTTTCAGCCTCCAAAATTGTGAGCAAATTAATTTCTGTGTCTTAAGCCACCAGCCCATTAAACATGTTATGGCAGCCTGAGCAAACTACTGTAGGAGTCCAAACAGGTGTCGTTTGAAGATATTAAGAAGCTGGGCACTGGGCTGTGGAGGGTGGATAATAGAGACCCACCTTCAGTGAGTATCTTCTACACAGCAAGCTAATAGGCAGGCATTTCACATTTGTTACCCCTGATCCTTACAAACAACCCTATAAGGTAGTCATTAGCACAGTCATTTTAGAGAGAGGGAACCCAAAGCTCAGAGCAGTAGTCATGTCCATGGGAATTACAGATAATGAGCATAAGGTCTGGGATGCAGACCACAGTTTTGTCCTTGTTAAACCCGTTTGCATTCTCCTATACTGTGCTGTGTCTGTCAGGCCATGGCCTGTGGACCCATACCTGACCTTGGAAGCAGAGCTCACACCACCAGGTGGGTCTAGGACCCATGCCTTGTCTTAAGAGGTCATGTCTGTTGGACTATATGGCTTCTCATTTTGAGGAAGATACCTGTGCTTCCTATTTATATTCAGGATAGTCCCGGAAGTTCCTGAGTCAGGAGCCAGCTTCGGCTTCCTGGGACAGTTCAGCATACTGTGGGGAACCTCCACAGTGTGCTGACATTCCTAATGAGATGAGAATGCTTCTTTAAAGCTCCAGTTAACGTGTGTGCAGAAGGGAGTTTGGGGGACGATTTTTGTAAATGATGCCATACATGAATAACCATCACCTTTCATCGTTACGAGGAGGCCACCCGGCTCTGCCCCTGGATGTGGGATTTCCTCAACAAACTAGGACTCAGAGTCCCTGGTGCCCTGAGGGGAAGCAAATTAGTCTGGCTTATAATTAGGTGTCTCAAATAAAGGTTTGATTTAGATTTAATAAGAAGAATGATTCCAAGTCAAACAGATAACAATCGATTATTAAGAACAGAATTACCAAAGTTTAACAACTGCCACAAGGATGAATCTTATTTCAGAGTTGTTAAACTTCAATAAATACTATTTTAATAATTAATTGAACTTTAATTAATGCATAGCAACAGCTTCAACCTGATAGATCTCTGCACAACAGGCAGGTTGGAGCGATGGGGCTGGAGGCTCCTGGGAAGAGTCATATCAGCACGGGTGAGGGAAGCGCTGGGTCTCAGGTGTCCCCTCCCTGAGGCAGAGAGAGCAGTAGCTACCTGGCTTGCCCATGGAGGAAATGGCCGAGTTCACTTTTCCCCAGGAAACGTCTGTGTTCTGTGCTAATCAAATTAGCCATTTCATTGTCAATCACTCTGAGCATTCAGGTTTCTTACACTAATCTCATGGGAGAGAGAGTAAATGCTTTGGGATCCTGAGAGGAAGGCCTCTGCTCCATCTTTCCCTAGATCAAGTAGGTGGCAGGGGGATGGGGGTACTACAGATAGCCACCTCCCTCCCGACTGATGGACTGTGGTGTGGGTAAGTAACCACCTGAGTTTAAGAATTCTTGGCATAATTTATTAAGTCAGTGGTTCCCAAATAGTCAGCGGAACTGGTCTCATGTTAACTGTAAAAAGAAAAAATATTTCTGTGTTGTCCCTTAGCCACTTAGAAATTCTGAATTATAGGAATGGGCTGAGTCTAATTTAGCAAGGCAGGACTTTAGTAGGCTCAGGAATCAGCATCTTTACTACAGTCCCCCCATCTGATGACTGTTAGGTACTTCAGAGCCCCCACGGAGCAAGCCCCCTCCTCTCCTTTCCCCTTTCCCCACTCCGGCCACAGGGAACAGGGAACTTCCGCATAGCTAAGGCATGACCTCCCTTGGTTAGTGACTCTTTGCCTCATTAAGGTCTTTCTGCCCCACCGGTTTCTTAGTCAGATGTTCCAGTACAATAAGGGCTTCCTGAAAGCGGTTACTCCATTCCCCCCACCGAAACCTGTTACTACATACCCCAGCCCCAATTACCCACCCCCTACCAATGGACTAGTGCTCTCCCACCTGCAAAATCCCATATAAACCCCCAGTTCAGCCCATACTGTGGCTGATCTCCCTCCTGTGAGTCAGTCCCAGCAGGCTGCAGACTGCCGCCCCCAATAAAGGCTTGCTGCTTGACGCCCGTGTGTGCTCCCTTCTTCGGAGACCTTTTCAATGACACCATGCTAACAGGGTTTCTTCAAACCATGGCGCTACCCACCCAGCTGGATGCGTGGCCAGCTATGAGAGCCACTTTATTATAAAGAGCGACAACATGCCTAAGAAAATGCTGGTGTTGCAGGGACACAAAAGAGCTAACACTGCCTCTCCGGAGCCCAGGAAGGCCACTCAGCAGTCGCGGTGGCACCAACCTGTGGTTCCTTAGTGCAGCAGTGCCCCAGCTCTTGCCATCAGCTGGCCAGGCCCCTCTCCCGTAGGTCCTCTTTGGACATGAAGGATTCCAGGAAAGGGATGAGGAAAACAGCAAAGCACAGTTTCACTCTGTAGTAGCTTTTTCTCCCTGTGTCTCTGGTGAGTCAGAGTTTGTTTGAATGTGAATTATCTGCAATCATGAAAGTGACAGTACGGCTGGCTGCCAGGAGCCCTGAGGAAATGTGTTGCAGATAAGGAAGGCCTCTGTGTGTGTGTGCACGTGTGTGTATGTGTGCATGCATGTGGATGTGGGGTGGAGGGAGGCTGTCTTCACTTTCCAAAGCAGTTCTTCAGTGGGCCTTTCTGGGTGAGGTGTGAGTCCCTCTGAGTCCCTCTGAGTCCCTCTGCCTGTACGATATGGTGCCAGCAGAAGCCAGGACCTCCTCAGGCTGGAGCCCCTCCTCCACCTGCCCCACCTCTCCAGCCTTCAGCCTGCAGTCTGGTCTCAGCTTGTCCCATTTGCTAGGGACCTGGAAGGAGAGGAAGAAATGGGGGCCCGTTGTTCCCCTGGGGCTGGAACCTCTGCTTGGGGAGGAGGAGGTGGCAGGGTGAGGGGAGGACCCTAGCATGGTGCCTGTACCCCTGGCATCAGGAGCCAAACACCTGTCCAGTCAATGTATGAGGCTTGTGGGCAGGAGGGGAGGTAGGGGGACCTTTCAGTATGGGATGGTGGCTTTTTGAGGTTGGTAACAATCTAAAAGCTGTCAAGAGGGACAAGAAGGGAGTTGAAGATAGTGTTTTTTGGCCAAGATCCTTTTTTCCATCCTTGCTCCTTCCATTAAATGGAAGTCCAGAGGCCAATGAAATCCCCTATCAGCTGTTAGAGAGAAGTCATAGTTTAGGAGTTCCAGGGTTTTGGGCCATTTACCAGACATAATTTTCTGTGTGCCTCTTATGGTCTGTCATGGTGCTAGGAACTAAGTACCAAGTGCTAGGTGCTAAATGCTTGCTTCCGGGTGCTTGGGTCCTGGTCTTGGAGAACTTCCAGTTGGAGAGGAGCAACAGAAATGTACACAGTGTGTCATAATGCAATGTAAGAATCATGAAATCTGGTGCACCAGGGAGCTGTGGAAGCTGTGGAAGTCCTGATTCCTAACAGATTGGGGAGTCGAGGATGTGATGAGAACTGGAATAGGGAGGCCTGCCAGGAAAACTGAGGCCCAGACTGATGTTGGGAAGCGAGAAATGAAAAAAGGGCCTTATGGGCAGAAGATAGGCAAGGCAGGAGAGAAGTGAGCTCCAGGCTGGTGGGCAGGGCCCCACTGAGAAGGGCCTTTCATGCCATTCTCAGAAGTCCATACGTTCTCATGAAGGCAAAGGGGAGTCATTGGATGCTTTTAAGCAGAGGAGTGAGGTACTAAGGAGATCACTTAGGAGGCCATCACAGAGGCCAAGGGAGGTAATGCTGAATCTGGACCAGGGCTGGGCTGGATGAGGCCTTGAGAATGGGAAAGAACCCAGACATATTACAAAGTAGACATAATGGTTCTTGGTAACTGCTGGGAGCCTATGTGCTGGAGATGGAGATAGACTAAACAACTAATTACACTATTAATTATGCAATTACCACTGATAAGTAATCTCAAGGAGAGTGGAGGGGTGAGGCCTGCTAGGGGAGCCTGACCTGGCCAGGGAGTGGGCGAGGCATTCTCAGGGAGCCTTTGACTGAAGGCTGAAGGAGGAGGAGATACCTAGCTGAGGGGACAAGTGAAGAGGAGGGGACAGCACCTGGAAAGACGGGTGCAGGAGGAACTGGCGCCTCGAGGGCCTAGATAACCAGTCTGGCTAGAGCCAGGGTGTGATAACTATGGTCTGCAGGCCAGGGCAGCTCTCTGTCTGATTTCAGAGTTTTACTGACACACAGCCATGCCCATCATTTGCACACTTACTGGATATGGCAGCTTTTATGCTTTATAGAGCCAGGTCCAAGAAAAGGGAAGGGAGGTGCTCAGGGTGTGACAGTCACTCAGGATATGACCTATAGTCTTGACAGCCAATTCCTGCCTCAGTTTTATGTCCTAGGTGCCTTGCTTGCTTTATACCCTGCCAGCTCCCATGCCACAGCACAATGGCAGAATCCAAGAGCGCAACAGAGATCTTCTGGTTGCGCAGCCTACTGTACTCACTCTTTGTAGAAAAAGCTGACTGAGTCTGTGTTAGAGCAGTATGGACAGGAGCATGTGGCTCTCATGCTACTGAGGTGCTGCCCATGTCCCCTCGGCACTCAACTTTGCATGCAGCATGAACCTGAGATCACATCGTGATTCTTCAGGGGTAGGTGGAAGGAGGGGCATCGTTCTAGCTGTGGACCGTGCTCAGTCTGGTACAGGACAAGCAGCAGCTACTAGAGGGATACTGGCCTGAGAAGCAGCCCTCAATAAATGGCAGAGGAGCAGGTGATGGTGACAAATATCTCCATGTCCTCACTTCTCAAAGGGAGGGTGTCATCTCTGAGAGTTCCCTGGCAGAACAGAGGGCCAGCTGCATGGGGGCTTGATGGTGAATCCTTTGTTGGCCTCCTTTCCTCCCTCTCCTACCAGGGTTTCCTAGGCTCACCTCTGGAAACAAATGACTTGCATTGGATCCTTGTCTCAGAATCTGCTTAGAGGGAAGCCCAAACAAGGCTGTACAGTATCCCATTTCCTGAAGGAGAGGCACATATACCAAGTCCCACTGTTAAATGGGAAGCTTGTGCTGCATGATTTGCTGAGTTTTATTTGTATGAGTTCTTCCCATCCCATCCCCGACCTGGCCTCAAACCACAGGGTGAAGACTTGGGCTTAATCCTTTTCTCAGATTCCAAACTCACATACCATCTTTCTGTGTGACTGTATGGCCGGGTCTTTCCTCTCCTAACAACTGGGTCCTGTGCAAGCCTATTACCCCTTCACCCCGGGAACAATGGCCAGACAACCGAGGCAGTGTCTGTTTTGTTATCAGACGATTCTGTTTCTTTCCACCTTAAAGAGAACTCCTGTGCAGAGAAAGAAATCAGTTGAGAAAAACAGCCTTGGCCTACTTACCCCTTCTCCATATGTTTTGTCGGGGGAAGGAAACACAATACTCAGCATTTCTCACTCTCCTTCCCAAAGAGCTCAACGCACTGTTAGGGCCATGCTGGTCAGTCAGTGGGCTTCCGCCCACACCCACCAGCCTTGGAGGGGGTCTCCAAATTAAAATACAAGATTAAAGTACATGCTTGTCTTTCCTGAGGACTGTGGACAGCCAAAGATCACACGCGCTCATCAGTGTATCTCAAAAAGAGAAATGATTGGGGTAAATGACTCCAAATGGAGATGAAAAAGCTTTTACAGTGAAGGGAGGAGATACTGCAGGCTGCTTGAGAAGAGGCATTTTGGGAATAGAGAGGAACATGGGCCATTGTGCAAATCAACAACAAGAGGAAAGGGACTCTCACACATGGAGTGATACCAAATACAGAAACAAGATGAGAGGAAGAGAGAGAGAGAGAGAGCAGAGTGAGGGATGGGAAAGCGAGAGCATGCAAACATGCAAATATTAGAGAGAATTCAAAGAGCAAGAGGGAAGACAGAGCATGTTCAACATCATTGCAGAGGAAGGCAGGGCGGAGAGGCCTGTGTTCTGGCATGGAGTACGCAGACAAGCTCTTGCTGCCCCACTGAAGACTATGAGAGCAAGCCGCAATGTTATTGACTAGTGGAAAAATGGCCCCTCTGATTAGCACAGGATGGAGTTTGTCTTCTCAGAGTTCCCTTATTGTGCCTGATGCCAGTTCTGGATGCTTCAGCAAGAGGTTGGGAGAATGGTGGAAGAAGAGGTGTGGGAAAAAGAGGTGGACAGGGAGGTAAAGGGCAGTGTGGGAGGCAGTGAGAGTGAAGAAGAGAGAAGAAAGGAAATGGCAAGAGGGACAGAAAGACAGGAGGGAGAGAAGGATGAACAGAGCTATGAAAGAGAAAGGCCCAGGATTTGGGAGAGGCAGGGACAAGGGAAGAGGGCACTGGAGGGAAGTGGAAAGAAAGACTGTGAAACTCTTCAACTAAGAAAAGCAGAGCAGCTCATATTTTTAGAGACCTGCTAGGTGCCATGCCCCGGGCTGGGTGTCACTTTGTTATCTTACTTAATTTTCACACCAATGCTTTGTGCTATCACCCTGAAATGGGGTCCTGAGAGTTTCAGTAACTTTTTCAGTAACTTTGACCAGAATGGCAACACTGAGGAAGTTGGAGGAGGTGGGATCAAAACTCAGGAATAAATGAAGCTTCAGATGACTCAAGATCAGCCCCCTCCCAAGGAAACAGGCAGGTGTTTGCTGTCATGGCTCTGCAGGTTCCAAGTGATGCAGATGGGAAGCTAAATATTTGGGCCTCCAACCACCAGAGGGAGCTACCTCCCTAGCAGAAATGGGCACCCAACGCTAGCCACATCAGGCAAGAAGTAATCTGCTAGCTTCAACTTGTAGGGCATTTATTTGGGACCCAGGGAGGACAATGGCTGAAAAAGTGGATTCCTGATTTTTATTTTGTTCATCTAAATGGGGATCATCCATTATTCTCAGTGGGCATCTGTTTTACTTCCTTTTCCAGCTTGTGACCAGACTTGTTTGCCTTAATTAGTTGTCTGTCTCCCTCCAAAGACAGGGCAGGGCCATTTCACTCACACCAAAGTGCTTGGGGCTGCATAAGATACATTACAGATGGCCAGAACTTCTTTTTTTTTTCTGTACTGGGGATTGAACCCAGAGCTTTCATACTGAGCTATATCTCCACCCCCCTTTTAAAAATTAATTTTTTTAAATGTTGAGATAAGGTCTTACTAAGTTGCTAAGTTGTCTAGGCTGAGCTGGAATTTGTGATCCTTCTGCCTCAGTCTCTCAGACTGCTGGGATTACAGGGTGCACCACCATGCTGGGCTGGCCAACACATTTTGACAAGTAAATGAGCAAATGATAGCAGGAAGACATGGAAGAAGCATTTGATCCTACCTAACCTTGCTTGGCTCAGGATCTCAAATGTCACTTTTAGACAAAGAACCACATACAGAAAGTTTTCTTTCCTCTCCTTAGACCTTTATGTTGGCCAGCCCATCATTGAAGACTGTCCTTCTTGATCAGTCTTCTGGTGACCTTTGTTGGGGAAGACTGGGAGGTAGGAGGAAAGTTAATCATCTATCCTGATGTGTCCTGGGAATGATAATAATAAGATTCCTGTCCCCGGTCTGTCATGATATTTAGTGAGATAGTAGACATGCAGTTTTAGTTTGTAAACTAAAGCACCTTGGTAGGTCACTCCAAACAGGGTTGTTCCCATTCTTCAAATGGCTGAGAGAGCGAATGTTCTAGAAGTTGGCTGTGCCTCACCCTAGACCTATATAATCAGAGTCTCTGGCAGCTCTCCTTGGGCACTGGTCCTTGAAAAATCTCCTTGGGCTTAGGAAGGGCTGTTGTCATACACTTCCTTCTCTGTCCAACTCCTGGCTTTCCTCAGGCTGCCCCATAGCCCTAGGGGTTCCTGTCTTTCTTGGTGAGGCCAGCGTCATGGGCAAACTAAGAAGTCAGTTTCCATCAGTGCTATTCTTCATTTTGAGTCACAATATAAAACATTTTATTGCGATTATGAATAGCAAAGTTATTTCTGCAGGGCCTCAGTGTCTGAACTTAATAGCATGCTGTAATGCCACCCTGTGCTGATGTGTGGCATATCTAATATCCATCTTTCTTAGAAATAACAGTGTTCAGAAATTAGAAGGGACTTTAGCAGTGAAATAATTAATGTGGATAACTGTCATAAACTCCACAAATGGAACAAATACAGATGGTAGTGAGCCGTGACCGTTAATATGCTAACCTGTTTTGACAGAACTTTAAATTTTTCTCCTCCGGAGGTTTGTGGATGAAAGTTAAATTGTCCTTTTTCTCATGACAAGAGCCCTATCTTTCTGGGTCAAGGGTTCAGTGATCTCCTACCTGGGCAAGGTAGTATCAGAGCAGCTCAGGTTAAGAGGAGGGCTTGAGTCTGGAGTGTGGGCTCACTCTCACCCAGCCTGCCTTGAGGCTGTGTCCAGAGGGAGAGATTTCCAGCTCCTCCCACCTCAGGATCAGGCAGGTTGGGCCCAGCTGACAGTGTGGCCAGACTTCCACCTCCCCTGAGCTCTGCCTGTGAGGGAGGCACAGGATGGGCTCCTGGATTGGCTTCACTCAGTGGGAAGTCGTTTTGAAGATCTCAGCCACACACAGGTGCAGTTTAGAAAACCCAGCTCCACCAGGCTGCACAGAAATGAAAAAATCACCATGGAACGATGACTCACCAAACTCACAGGCAAAAAGCAACAGAGGCAAATCTAGGGAGGGAGTGTTTAGAGACACTGGCAGCTCATGGCTGTCTCTGCTTTCAGTGCTCCTGGCTTTTAAGCAGCCTTAGAAGCAGAAGGGCCAT
This sequence comes from Heterocephalus glaber, assembly GCF_000247695.1. The sequence goes on from NW_004624812.1 coordinate 866,861, forward strand.
CCAAGCATCTCCAGATGAGTCAGATGTCCCAAGAGAAATCCTGGCCGGCAGACTGGAGGTGTGGGGGTAGCTTTCAGTTTAGCTGATCTCCTGTGAGGAGACATGGATAGGCTTTATGGGTATGATTTGATTCACTCTTCACAATGGTCATGGAGTTGGGCATGGTCAGTTAATACTTAAGATACAGAAACTGAGAGCTAGAAAATAAGTGATTTTCTGTATTCACTGGGGCCAGGGAAACCAATAGGCAGAGCTGCTGGGGCCTCTCACAGAGCCTGCTGGGCCCTGGGAAACACCTGGCTGGCCAGGCATCCCCACCGTGTGACACTAGAGGGCTCACTGAGTGTTTCTGCTCCAAGGAGGCCAATCCTCCTCTCAGATGCTTAATCTCTCAGCCCCTCTTTCTCTCACCCTTGCTCAGTGATCCAAACATTTGTCTCCTTTTTCCCAGGACCATCATTGCCCTTCTTTATTTAATCATCTTCTTGCTGCAATATCTCCAATTTTCTAAAAAATGGAGGAACCTCCTCTCACCCTTGTCTTCCTCCTGGTACAGCTCCTTTTCTGTGTTCTCTTTGCTGGACCCCAGAAGAGCTGTCTTTCTTGTCTGCCTCAGCCCGTGGATGAGTTTCCTTTCACCCACTCATCCAGGTTTTGTGCCACTGAAAGAGCTCCTTCCGAGGCTGCTGATGAAGGCTTCCAACTGATGTCTCCTCATGGACAAACCCAGTGCCAGTTCCTTGTGACATGGTTGGTCAGAGCTCTTAGTCTGGGAGAATGATCTTCTGGACCCACTTGAGCCTCATGCCTGCTCCTTCCCCATCTCCATGACTCCCAAATGCAGGGGGACCTCGGGGCTACTCTGGTCTATCCCTATCCACTCCCTAGCTTATCTTACTTAGTTCCATAGCTTTCCATGCCATGCACACACTGACATCTCCTCCTTCCTTGCTTGACATCTCCACTTAGGTCTCATGACATCTGGGATGTAACCCATCCCAAACCGGCTCCTGATCCCCAGCCTCCCGCTTCCACCAAACCCCTGCCTGATCCTGCCTAGATGGCTCCCATCTCAGTGAACTGGGACTTTGTTCTTCCTCTTGCTGAGGCTACAGCCTGTGAAGTCATCAATGACTTCTCTCTTTTTCTAACACTTCTCATTCAATCTTTTATCTAGAAAGTAACTTTTTCATCATCTTTGCTGCTGCCACCCTGGTCCCAGACACCACCTTCTTGTACCTAGATGAGAGCATTTGCTCCTAAGAGGTACCCAGCTCTTATTCTTGTCACCTACAGTGGCCAGAGCCATCCTTATGCAGTATAAGTGGGATGCTGTCACTCTCCACTGTTCAAACCCTACAGTGGTCCAGGGTGGGGATCTGGTCCCTTCTGCTCTCTGCTGTGGCTCCTTCTCGTCTCTCCTGTATGCGCTCTGGTTCAGCAGTGTTGTTCTTGGGGCTTCTCAAACTCACTAAGAAGACTTCTCAGGATCTTGGTCCTTTTTATTTTCTCTTCTGGGCTATCCTTTTTACTTTGCCATGTCATCATTGAATGTATCACCTGACATATATATGTTCATTTGCAAATTGTTTGTTTACTCCCATTTGAGTTAAAAAATTTTTTTGTGACAGGTTTTCACTATGTTGCCCAGGCTTATCTTGAACCCGTGGGCTCAAGTGATCTTCCTGTCTCAGCCTCCCTAATAGCTGGGATTATATGTGTGTACCTCGGTGCCTGGCTTGTCTCCTTTCATTTGAATATAGGTCTCCTGGGGGCAGTTAGTTTATCTGTTTTGTCCACTGCTGTATCTTTCATGCTGAGCGCAGTAGATGCCAATAGCGGGTACATAGCAGGTACCCAATAAATATTTGCTGAGGGGATGGATTCTGACCCAGCGGGACTCTGGAGTTACTATGTCTCCCACTAGTCTGCTTGATGGTATTTGCATGAAGAAGGCACAGGTGATGGCATGGTGGGATTGTGTCTGCCTGGCTCTGTAGTGATACCACATTCTAAATGACAGTGTGACCCCAAATCCCTGCAAGAAAGATTTCACCACTGTCATTAAAAATCAGACCCAGAGAAGATATGCTAGGTTGAAAGATGCATATAAAAATAACAGCATTCGATGGGTAAACAATTGTGACAAACTACAAGTTGTTTTTGACTTAGATTCCCAGGGGTTCAGTTAGGGTTCTTTCTCTTATCCATTGCAGGTGAAGACATTCACCACCCTACAGAGACCCTGAGAGGGAGTGGGGAGTTCCCAGTAACTATGCCTGGACAATGGCAATTCCAGGTGTGGTCACCCTGGGGGTGGTGGCTGGGCCTGGGGACATGGGGTGGATGCTGGAGGACTGGAATTAAAGAGACCTAGGAGAAGGTGAAGGAGACAGGGAGGGAACCTGGACAGGAAGAGTCACCAGGAAAGGAAGAGAAGACCCAAGGGCTGTGGTATCACATGCTAAAAAGCCAGGGTAGGGAATGGTCTGGGAGAAGGGTCTACTTCATAAGCACAAGAGAAAGAGAGAAATTAGGATTCTTAAGGAAGAAGTTAATTGGGCACCAGCTGAGCTGGCAAGGGAGGGAGCTGTGAAATGAGAACAATTTTGGCCTGGAGCCAAAGTGCTTTCTGAGCCACACTGAATGAGAAACATCGTGGAGATTTGGAAGGAACTTTGAGTCCGGATTGACTTGGTCTTGCATCCTGCCACTCATTAACTTTGGAGGGACATCATTCACTTACGAATGGGAAGAGGCTGTTGGTATTCATTCTCAGTTTCCAGATTGACAAAATGAATCACAAAGAACAAATAAGAAAATGCATGCAAGATATTTAGCACAATGCAGCACACAGTAGGTGCTTCTTTGGCAAATGAAGGAGCCTGTTGCTCAGGAGGACAAACATAGGACTGAAGAATGAGGCTTTATTTGGATCTGGAGAGAGAAGTCAGGGGTGAGCTGGAAGCCCCATCACTGCACGTTCAGCCAGGTCTGGTGGGAGGACACCTGTCCCCTGGTGGGGGCGGGGGTGGTGGTGACAGGGTGCTTTGGAAGATGGCTGCAGCTTCCTGTGAAGAGCCATCCAGGTAACCAGCCCCGATCTGACTTAGGAAAGTTCTGTAGGACTGATAGTAATGACATCTTAGAGTCAAAAGGCTTCTTTGTGGTCCTGAACCATTTGTGTCTGCTCAGAAAAAAAAATTCCCTGGAAGTCCAGCTGAGCACTCAGGACTCTGTAGCAGGAGCCAAGACCCCAGATGATTTGCTGTGGCTCCATTTCCAGGCTTATCTTCTGTCTAGGATGCTACCACATACACCTGTGCTCCTGCCTAATAGTGCCACAGTAATTTTGTTGTTCCTCACGCACCTGCCCTACTGGTGTCCTCCATGCCCAGTCTATCTGCCTGGACCCATCCTCTTCCTGCTTGTGCCCTCATCTGCACTGTCCCACCTCCATGGCTTTCAACTTGCTCTTCCCTCAGTCCAGATGGCTCTTCTCCTGGTCCCCTGCATGGCTTGCTCTCCTCCTTCCCACAGGAAGTCTCAGCCATTGTGGGGATGTTTTCCCTGCTACAATTTTGTGCCTTTCTTCCAACATTTCTTGCGTTTCTTTTTCTTTCCTGATTTATATTTTCTCCCTAGCACTTCTATCAAACTTTATAGCAGGGGTCTGCAAACTATGGCCTGTGGGCCAAATCCAGCCCACTCCTTGTTTTTGTGAATAAAAGTCTGTTGAAACAGCCAAGCCTATTCATTTATGTGTTGTCTAGAGCTACCATTTGTGCCACTGTGGTAAGTAGCTGTGGCAGAAATCAAGTGACTGATAATGAGCCCAATATTTATTAACTGACCACTTCAAAAAGTTCACTGACCCAGGCTCTGGCTTGATTGTTAATTTTCTATTTCCCTCAGAGAATATAAGCTCCATGAGTGCAAAGATTTTTATCTGCCTTCTAAATTATTGCAGTCCCCCTGACCCAGAATAACATAAAAGCTGCTCAGTAAATATCTGTGGAATGAATGAATGAATGAATGAATGTTGAAAATTCTACCCTCTGGCAGGATCCAGGTCACCTATCACATCTTAATGAACCACTCCTTGATCTAGCTAGTTGCAACCTCCTTCCTGTTTGGTCCTATAATGCTTTAACTTTCTTATGTGTCATAGTGACTTCTGTATGAAGTTTCCTTTCTCCCGCTAGATGGCCAGCTCCAGGTGTCACCTCTATCATGAATGTATCCTTTATCTCACCTCTCTACAGCTACACATAGTGTGGGGCACTGTGGTATTTAGCAGCTGGCAGACTTCCATTGGACTGAGATCCTTGTGGTAGGGACTATGGTCTAGTCATTGTTGTCCCAGGGATCTAGCTAGGAGCCTGAAGCATGGGCACATAGTAGGTAATCTGTAAAGAGAGCTGGACTGGACTTCCCCAGACAAACCTCAGCAGCCCTCACAGCAAAGACTGGCACATACTGAGCCTTGCATGAGCAACGTTTATGGACTAGAATGGAAGGGAAGGAAACAGGGCTGAAGCAGAGAACACTATATTGGTGAGAGATATGGAAAGGGAGCCAGCAATAGTTGAACAAAGAAGGGAGAGGACATGCTCTGTTTTATGCGACTCTGGCACAAAGGTAATAATTTTTAAAAACTTGCTCCCTTTAGCCTCTGATGCACATGCCCAGTGCTATCTTAAAGGAATTGAGACCTGCATTTACCTCCTACTTGCCTTGGTGGGAAGAAACAGTTCCCATACCCTTCTCCCCCATGCTTTCAAAATTGCAAGACCTAGTGGCTCTCAGCTAAAGCAAACGTAACATTTTCTACACCTCTATATTGTCAGTTTTTTGAGTAGTGGCTATTTGTTATACATTTATATTCTTGGTATTTATACCATGATTACATTATAGATTCTTAATAAATTTTTGTTGAATTACATAATGATATGATATGAAAAAGGAAGGAAGAAGAGAAAGAACGAAGAGGAGAAGGAAGAAAGAGACTTGCCAAATGCTTGTTGGAACTTGAAACTCGGGAAACAAACCCAACAATTAACAAAGTACTCAAAATACTTCAAGAGAGAGTAAAAACTGTCATTGTTTTCTCCCCATCCAGGGCTCCTGGGAATTTTCTTCTATTCAAGAACACAATTGCAGAAAACTAGACTGATGATCTGATTGCTTTCGTGAAGCTGAGTGATGATTAAAGGAAGCATACGCAGATCCATGGTCACGCATGATGGAAAGAGAAATGCTGAGGCTTTCTTTTTTCAGCCTTTATGTTTTGCCCAGCTTTTCATCAACACAAGTCTTTTTCTGGGGATAGAAGTGGAGACCACATTCTACCTAGGCTGGGTCATTCTCTGCCATGGCAAGGGAAAGTTAGTTTCCTAATTCTTATTCCTGTCCCCTTGAAATTGGTTCTTTTTTTTCTATACTTGAAGCAGTGCTGTAATATAATAAATCATGATCATAAGTCAGGGCCCTGGAACAGCACACACACAAACCCATGAGCACCCACACACATACACAAGCAGACTTTTTGTCACACCTCATTCCTCTAATGGACAAGATGTGGAGTGAGTGGGCTAGCAGATGGACACCCTGGAGGTTCTGAGCCAGGTCATTCCCTACCAGGCCTCTCTAAAGATCTTGGCCGGATCTGGGAGGGACCACCCATGAGATGGGTGGGCTCTATGTATTTCCAGGTGAAGTGCAACCTTGTTCTGCCTGGAGGCTGGAGAAGTCTCTTCAGTTACTCTGCAGATATGTCAGGCCAAGACTGGGTCCAGGAGTGTGCTTTATCAGCCTTCATTCTTGACTTTCCCCTCTCTTCTGGATTCAGTGAGACATTTTTGGGATGTTGAGCTTGGGCAGCAAGATTGAAACCTGCTTAAGTGCCAAGAGTTCTTACTCTGAACAACCATTAGAAGAAGGAGGGCCAGAAAAACAGTTCACTCAGGTGACTTTCCTACATCCATCTTTGTCATAGATCGACTGGTCAGTGAATCCTAGTTTCACAAATAGTTATTGTGCCTTTCTTTTGTGTCAGGCAGGGTGCTGGGTGCCGAAGTAGTTACTTGCATTTCCACTTTTCAGGTGAAGAGACAGGTTCAGAGAGGTGAGGGATTTGCCTGCGTTCACTTAAAGAGTGGCTGAGTCAGTAATCAAAGGCCTGCCTTCTGGTGCTTGCTTAATGGGTTTTCCACGTTCCTAGGCTTTAACCAATGTGGGTATTAGGTGAAGAGAGGCCAGGAGATGGGAGGACACGCGGGCTATTTTCACAGTCCATGGATAACCACTGAGGCAGCAGGGCAGAAGGACACGTGATTTGGTGTGATGTGTGGGAGAGGACAGTGTGGTGCCAGGGATGTCACGAAGTATTAGTCTCAAGGAGATGCTATTGAGGTCCAGAGACTTAATGTCAGTGCCGAGAGATCAAACATATAATATCTCTGGCAGAGTGCACTATCAGAAGCCATCAAAGCAAAACAAAAGGGTTCATTTCCGTGCCTCATGCATTAATGGCCTGTCTGGCTGACTCAGGGCACAAAAGAAGCTGTCATGGTTTGGGAACAGCGCTAATGCCTGCCTGGACTACTTTTTTTTTTCTTTTAACATATCCATACATCTCATTGTTGCCTATCCATAAACAAAAATGGCATCATGCCTAGCAGTTTGCTCCCCCTTGCCCACTCGCTGGCTGGCCTCCCATTTCTTTGGAGTGTGCATATGTGTGCCCGACACTTTTCTGCCCTCCTCAGCTTCTCTTTTTGGAGAGGCTGACTATGTTTGCAGGAGGTGGGTGGTACAGTCCCCTGCTTCGGGATGCACAGGGTGCCTGCTCTGTCCTTGGTGAAGGCTTGCTGGAGTGCAGGGTGGTAGCTCTTGTACCCTGGTCCAGCCTGTACTAAGGCAGGGCCAGGACCACAAAGGGCGTGGGATGAGGAGTCAGGCTCTGGCCACCAACTTACTGCAGGGCCTTGCCCAAGTGTTTTATTTCACAGAGTCCCAGTTTCCTCTGAAAAGTCAGGTGGTTGGTCTATGTCAGTAACTGACACCCTCACCTCCTTCAACAGCAAAAGTTTTCAAATCAAATCATAACTCACAGATATCAGGGGCCTATTAAATGCTTGTTGACTGACCCAAAGCCAATATATACAGGTAAGAAGAGGGTTGCTCTGAGTGTGGTGGGGAGAACCTTGGAGACCATTCTCTAAGCGCCTTCCCTATTCTAAATCCTAACACCCTTAGTGGGTCCCCACAGCCCTTTCAAGGAACCCCGTGGTACTACTGCACCGAATAAGACAGCCACAGATACAGACTTTCTTGCTTTTTAATGCTCTGATTTTCAGTGATCTAGGGGAGCTGTGAAGTATGAAATCTTTCAGCAATCTATGAAAGATATCTGAGATGTTCTACAATTTTCTCTTAAAAATTTTCCTGTGTCTCCTGGACCTCCTCTGGGGACTGTCCTTTAGCTTTATGAAAACACCAAATTTTTCCAAGATGTCTCTTTATGAGTGGTTCCAGCCTCCATTTTCAGCTTTTCTTCTCCACTTTATCATGTCCTGTCTTCCAGTGCAACCATCTTGGACTGCACACCATTTCTCTCTCTCTGTGTGTGTATTCTTTTCCCTCCGCACCTTTGTTTAAGCTATTCCCCCTGATATTTTTTCTCTACTTTCTTCATCGAAAACTCCTACTCATTCCTCAAGACCTGGCTCAGATGTTCCCTTTCTAGGAAAGGTTTTACCTGCTATTCACTTGGGGCCAGCAGCTTCTTTTCCTCAGGTACCTTGTCCTCTGGGATAGATCCCTATCCCAGATCTCAGCATAGTCCATCCTGGCTAATGTAGATATGCCTATCTCCCCCACCTTAAAGGCATAGACTTCTTAAGGGCCTAGATTTAGGTCTAAATTCTCAGGGCCTAGCACATAAAAACTAATTCTCAGGGCCTTGATGCATAAAAACTAATCAATATGTGGTTACAGAATGACTGAGCAAAACTGCAAAGGACGTGTGCTTTTGGGTACTTCTCTAGGAGAGGCGGCTGCTGGGGCAGCTCTCTTCCAAGGCCAGGCTGGACATCCATGGCAAGTCAGGAGGCCTGAGGGCTGGAACAGCTCAGCTCTGTAGCATACCCTGGCCCTGCTGGCTGGCATTTTCTTGCTGCTTCACTCCCTTCCCTCTGCCACTCAGGGCCATCCCACCTGGGTGAGCAGTGTTTTTCTGGGCCTCCTTCTTCTAATCGCTGTCTGCCTCACCAGTGGAGAATTCGATTTTCTTCCCCAAGAAAATCAGATTTGACTTAGTTTGATCCATTTTCCCAATTGCTTCTGAAGCACTAACTGCCTGTGAGGACAAAAGGACTGAACTAGAAACTTCCAATGCAGAGGGGAGCAGAGGGACACAGCTGTGCCTGAGTGACCAATCTGATGCCCCAGGCAGAGGCATCTGCAGGTAGAAGGTCGTGGATCTGAAGCCCCGGGTCCCTAGCATCCAGGGATGAGACAAGAGGGAAGGATTTAAAGTGGGCCTTGCACCTCCATTTCTAACCCCAGTACCTCTGAGAGAAGCAGGACAACACCGCTCCTATGCCTAACAACACATCCTGTACAACAGAAGGACAAAGGCAATCACTGTGTGACTGGACATAAAGTGAGGTGATAAAGTGTGTCAGTAGGGGTCATAGCTCAGTGGTAGGGCCCTTGCCTTGCTTGCATATGCCCTGGAAAAAAAAAGTCAGCAAGGTTCCTTTAGGGACATGATACAGGAGAGACAAAAAGTGAAAACTGGGCCCATTCTACCAGATTTGCCACAGACAAAGCGTCACAAAGTGACAGAAGGGAATCAATGGGTCAATAAGTGCTTCTCTTCTGTGACATCAGGGAGTGATTAACCTTAATATGCCAGGAGATTACCTGAGTAAACAATGAGGCTGACAGGTGAGGCAGAAGTGAGCTTCCTGGTGCTTTGTGGCTGGAGCACAGAAGGTCCGCTGGCAGGAAGCCCATAGGTGTGAGGCTGGGAGTCCCACATGGACTCATGGGGCCCAAGGCACTTGTTCCCTTGGGCAGGGGAAGTGCCGGAGATCCAGGCCAGGGGCATGTTTTTGCTATTTGGTGAGTTTGGGAGGTCACTGCAGTCAGAAGCCCAAGGGAGGGAGACCTAATCATCACTGTTAATCGTTCCTAATCACTTATGGCATGCTATGCTTGCAGGTGCTTTTAAGCATTTCCAAATCTTTCATATTCAAACACTCATTTGCCCCCAAGGCAACCCTTACTCATTTCTCCCCTGCCCTTCCTTGACATTTCTGTAACATTTGGCACATTCTTTGGACACCTGTCTTTCATAGCCTTTCTGGAATGCCCTCCTCCTGATTTTCATTCCTCCTCAAGTACCTGTACTGACCTACTTTCTTCTTCCAAGATGCTCGAATGTTGATGTTCCATCCTCAGCACTTTCTCACTTGAGACAACCTTCCTGAGCATGGACCCCTCATGCCCAAAGACTTTTGCATCCGTGTCTCCATCTAGCCCTTGCCTGTGACCTACGGCCTGCAGAGTTCACTGCTCACTAGGCCTTTCCATCTAGGGCCTACAGGCCTCTCAAGTGTGAGGATCCCCCTCCCAAGTCTTATCTGTTTCCCTCTTCCTGCTATCTATGTATGGACCAAGAGTCAGGAAGCTGACTGGCCTCTGCCATCTCCTGCTCACTCTCTGGTCAGCCAAGTTCCTCTCATCCTGACCTGTCTGCAGTCTGTCTTCGTCATCATACCGCTGTGCTCACCCCAGTCTTCAAAGCTTTTTTTGAATCAGAGCTTCCAACCAGGGGTCCATTGTATCCCCAGGGGACATTTGGCAATGTCCAGAGACATCTTTGATGGTAACACCTGAGTGGTTGCTGCTGGCACCGGGTTGGGGAAGCCAGAGATCCTGTGGACACACAATGCACAGAAAAGCATACCGGCTACCACCACCAAAACCAAGAGTGGAAAGTCCAGGGTGTGGGAGTGCTGATGTAAAGAAGCTCTGCCTTATGGTGTGCAATGCTTTCCCAGCTGGTCTCCTTGACTCCAGGTTCCCTTTCAGGCCATTCTCTTCTTTGTCTCCCGGGAGAGTTCTTGCCTTACAACCAAATCAGTCCACATTTCTCCATCTCTCAACTTCTCAGCATAGTTTGCCAAACTCCATACTGAGCTCCCTGACCACCTCTCTAGCCATTTCTCCCTCAGCTCCATGCTCCCGCTTGATCAGCTGGTTTGCAGCTCTCTGACTGACTCATGCTCTTTCACGTCTCTTGCTTTTTGCTCAGGGTGCAGATGACCCTATCCCACTGTCCATCTCACCATGTCTGGTTTCTGCCCAGAGCTTACTCAATTCTTCAAGACTCCACCCCATGTCATCTCCTGTGCAAAGCCTTCTCTTTGCTGGACTTCCACTACAACTTGCATGGGTTCTCATTTCTAAAATCATCTCAAAGTCACAGATGTGATCTTATTTATCTTTACAGACACAAAACCCAGCACAGTGCCTGTTAAGGGAAGATATAGAAAGAAGGTTTTGGCAAATCCGTATACTTTGTTGCTGGAAGGACCAGAACCAGCAATTAGGACTTTGGACTTCCAAGCTAATATGCCCTTCTCACCAGACCTGATGACTCCAAGGAAGCCACACTGGAGTCCTGAGCTATTTGACTCTCTAGCTCCCAGGTAGAGGAGAACAAGAAATTAATCATGCTTGGCTGTTGCTGTCTTCCTGCTGTGCTCCCATTTATTCACAAGCTGTAAGACAAGAGCCTGGCCCCTCAGCATATGCTGGATCAAAAGCAAGGGACAAAAAGGATTGTGAGAGAAAGAAGCTGGAAACAGTAGCAACTTTGATGTTCACAACTCTTTGAGGAAGAAACTGAGAACTGTGCCCCCAGCAGTGAGGAGAAGGAGCTGCCAGAAGGTGGATAAAATCACTGAAAAAAGGGGGAAGCAGCGCGTTGCTTCGTTGGTTTCCAGTGAAGGGGATGGGGAGTCTCATTAATCTCCCCTCCTTGCTACCCTGCCTGGGGGCTGTGTAATCTGCTCCATTAGAAGTCTAAGGATTCCTACAGGAATGGCAATCTGAACCTTGAGATTTGAGAAGATGGAATTATAAGTAAGGGCTACAACAATAGAGAAATTAATAGGAAAGTATTAACAATGTGAAGATTTCATAGTTTATAATAATGTAATATTTAATAATGAGTGTACAGAAACCGGAAATGCAGAAATGCCCAAATCTTGGTCTTCCGAGAAAAGAGAAGCCCACAGAGAAAGCAAAATGATAGTCAAGCTATTGCTCCAATCTCTAGAGTTCTCTGGTCAGCTGGACAAGACAAGGTATTTTCTACTAAGCAACTGAGGACCAAATGGTTTCATAACAAGAGCCAATACTCCTGCCAGATCCAGGAAGGCCATAGGTAGAGACAGAGACAATGAGAGAGTAAATATTTCTCTTAAATTCCTGGTCAGCACTGACCTGGGCAGTGCAGCCTTGAACAAGCACCATGTCTGGGGGTGGTGGGAGACACTCTTAGGATGGCAACCTTTTAATGCTGGGATGCAGATTTTACCCAAGGAACGTCTTAAGATCTGACCTCAGGAGGTGGTTGGGCAGAAAAGGCAGCCACAGGAGATGTTTATCCCTCCAGAAAACTAAGCAAACCAGAAGGTAGCAGGAGGCTGGACTCTACCCTGAAGAACAGTGCTTCTCAGTTTTGTTTTGGACACCAAGCCACATGCTCACCTATTGTACTCGCAGGTGCTGCAAAAGACGTTGCATGCAATGCAGTGGCAAAGGAAGAAGACTGGTTCTATCGTGATTATCGAAGAAATGAGCCCCAGGCTCTGAAGTGGTCTTGAGATATTCTGAGCATCTCACCACTAAAGTAAGAGTGCAACCTTCCAATTCTGATATATAAATTCTAGGATCTTTGTTGAAAAGCCAGATATGGTGGTACTTTAGTTTCACTTTGAGGATGAACTTTTCAGAAGCTTTAAAGCATGATGGGAAGATATCTTTAGAGATGTGACAACCCAGGAGAGCCATGCATATGATTGGAGCCATGTATACAAGTGGAGCTCAGCAGGAGTCTTAGAAGAGAAGGAGGAGGGCCTCAGTTGTGGTTAAGGTGCCTTCTTTGAATGGCCTCTCATCCCATACAGCCGTGAGAAAGCTGCATCCTAAGCTCAGGACACCTTCATCATCTTCCCGCCCTCCCTTGTCCTCTGGAGGGAGGTAGTGTGCTGGAAAGATGGAAACCAGTTTACATCTTTGGGAAGATCTGGATTCTTTTCTTCTCCCTCTGAGCTGTCACTCGCTGTACAAATGATCATTGATATTCAGCCATTATAGTTCCATAATCATTAATATTCTTAAAAGGCTCTTGGAAACACATTTATACAAGGTTACATGATCAGTTCCTGCATTTACTTTCAATTTAAATAACGGTTTTAGCCAGGGTTTTGATGTGCTGTTTACTTTAATTACTGTTCTGCCCCTATCTGTGTCTTGACACAGTGTCATTTAATATTTTATGAATTTCCCTTAGCTCTTTTTCCCTGATATGTGTGATTCTAAGGGGCTGCCGCTATAATTTTTTTTAAACTTGCACTTTTAACTTTACCAAGGCTTGCTATAAACAAGATGTGGCATGTCTCCGGATTCTCTTCTTCCTGTGATAATGGGAGGTAATAAATAAACCAGTAGACAGCTGCTTTGCCAAGCTGGTACAGGGATGCCAGGGTGTTCTGACCCTGCTGGGGGCTCAGAGTGACAGACCAGAGACTTCACAGGAGATAGAATGCAGCCAGGAAGAAGTCACAGTCAGCTTCTCAAAGTGTAGGGTCACCTGGGGGCCCCACCCTGGTCCTACTGACTCAGCATCTGCACTTTAACAAAATCTGCAAGTGAATTATTTGATCATTGAAGTTTGGAGCCTTGCACTAAAGGAAACCAATCAGTGGGTCCAGAGAAAATAGGCTTCTCTCTGCCTTTCTCCCCAAATCCCTAGGCTTTCAAGGTAAAAAGCTCCTTTTCAGGATCTATAACAGGGCCAACGTGCACTGCAAGGAACAGTCACAGTGTCTGCAGCAGGGATGCTCATGACCAGACATTAACTCATCCTTGTAAAGAAAGAGTTTTCCTACAGGATCATGGCTGGCTCCTGTGGGACAGAGAACTACACATTGGAACATGACTTGGGGGGATGGTGCAAACCTAGTTCTACCCATCTCTAGTTGTGGCCTTTGATGTCACCTCTCAGCAAAAGCTGTATGATGTGCTCTGATAAAGGATAGATGAGAAAACATGTGAAAGAGGCTGGTGGTTAGTAGGCAGGCTGTGCCATTAGTTGGGTATCACTGTCAAACCAAGTTTGCCTAGTAAGGAAAGGAGTAGAGCAAAGCCAAAGAGAAGAACAAGCCCAGAGAAATGTCATTGAGACCCTGAAGCAATAGAGACCTAAGGGACAGCCAGCCAGGAAGAGAGCAGGAACCTTTCCACTGGCCCTCATTCCAGCCTTCTCCACCAACTCTTTGTTGACACTTAATAAAGAAACTAGGCCTGTAACTGGTGACAGATCAATACTTCCACTGAAGAATAAAACCTCTCCTGGGGCAGGCCAGGGCAGAGATGTGATCTCAGTAATGTGCACTGGGGGATTGGGGCTTATTGGAGAAGGTAGCTTTGGAGGTAACAGGCAGCTGTCAGGCCCTGGAAAATGGGAAACGAGAGAAGCGGAAATCGAAACCTGTAACTTAGGTTTAAGGACAGACATTATTTCCTTGTCTCTTTCGGTATGAACTGAAGTCAATTGCCCTTTAGGCAGAATCAAACCAAAAAGAAGACACGAACCCATTGTGAGGGAACAAATCCAGCTACAAATTACTTTCCTAACACTTCCCCTCTCATATATGGCATTTATCATGAGTATCCGATGAATGGATAATCTCAATTTAATGACAAAAGTACGAGGAATCATTCCTGATACTGAAGGTTCCAAATAATTACGCAAGTATTTATAGTCCCTGACTTCTAAGTAATTTGCCGGGCTTTGAGTTGGGTGGTCAGTTATGGATAGGATACATTTATCAGTCCTTCAATGAGCCCCAAATTAGCTTGAGAATTTTGATGGAACTCTTTAGTGCAGTGCACAGCAAAAAGTAGCTGTTTCATACATATATTAGTATCTTTTTTTGCATAGTGATTGCTCCTGGCTACCTAGCATTTGTGCAGATTCGGTCTCAAGAGGGATTGTCTACAGAGAACAGATGGTCTGGTTTACTTTCAATTCTAGTCATAGCAATAACAGCATCATATATGGGATAATATACTTCGTGCCAGAAGTTTTATACACCCTTCCTCATTTAAAACTCCACTCAACCCTACAAAATAGGCTCTAGCATCTTTGTTTTGCAGATAAGCAAACTGAGCTCAGAGAGGTGAAACAATTTGGCCAGTTACAAAGTGCGAAGATGTAAATGCGGGCATTTACATTTATGTGATATCAACCCCAGCTGTTTGGCGTGCACCTGGGACTTTCTGACCAGAATGCCTGAGAACTGGGATCTCTGGGGATCCTCTAGGCCACTGATGCTCAATTTAGAATGACCGCCCCCCCCCCCCCCC
>NW_004624812.1:881633-1096459 GCF_000247695.1 Heterocephalus glaber
CCCCCCCCCGCCCCCATTATGCACTGACAAAGTTGAAAGATATTTTTGTTGCCACAGGGGGTGTAAGGATGGGAGCACCTGCTACAGGAACCCAGAGGGTAGAGGCCAGGGATGATACTGAAGACCCTGGAATGCATAGGTAACTGCAAAGTACATTCATGTCAATAGTGCTGAGGCTGAGGAATCCTGGGCTACATCAACTGTTTGATTTCACAGAAGACAAAACTGAGATGGGATAGGGTTAATGGTCATGATTGTTTCTTTGGGCCAGAGGCTTCTGGGATCCTTCCAGTATTCTGCACAGTACTAACCTGAAGAAAGAACTCAGAGGCTGTGGCCTTTTGTGTGTCATTGAGTGGGGCGAAGAAAGCCACCATCTAGCCATCCTGGGACCAGCCATTTGTTATATCAGAAAACATTATCCTCAGGAGCAGTGCCTGCATGTAGATTTCAGGGGTGGGGGCCATGCTAAGGTTTTCTCAAATCTAGGTTTCCCAATTGCTTCTTTCAGCAATTTTGTAATGTAGATTCAGTGGAATCAGGTTAGAGTGTGCTGAGGGTGATGAGCTTACCAAGTGGAAAATGAAAGTGTCCCCTGACACTTCCAGCCTTAGAGATGGTGGCTGTCAGGGTGTCAGGGTGTCAGCGTTTCAGGCTGGGGCCCAGGCCCGAGGAAAGGGGGCAGGGATGCATCTATAGGACAGGGTGTGAGCTGCAGCACCTAGGTTCACAACGCAGAGAGCTACAGTGAGGACAGAGTGGGGTTAACTGGTGTTCAGCCCCCGCTAGCACTCTTCGACTGTACAGGCAGCCTCTGAAGTCATGAGGGTCTAGGTGAGGTGACAGGACAGGGCTTTCTGGGCATACACGATGAGGTGAGTTCATTCTGGCCCTCATCATCCTGAGACTCCCAGACATGGGTTGCAGACAGAAGTGGGGATCTCTTGCTGAGTCTCCCCTGATGTGTCCTACCTGTGGCTCGCTGAGATGCTCGGTGTCAAAGAAAGACCATATCTGATACCAGCTTTACACAGAGAACTAATGAGTCCTTTAGTATTCAGCCTGAGTTTCTGGTTATTTTTTTTCTAAGAGTTCAACATTGTGGTTCAATATTTGCCGGGTGGTAATTAATAGCACTTAATCTATAAATCTGGAACTTGTTTGTCATTTGTTAAAAAATGAAGTTAATGTAGCCACCCCATTTTTGGCTCCTTCCATCTTTTTCCCTTCCCAGAAATGCAGGACTTAGGAAGAGAAAGTCAAAGACACACACACACACACACACACACACACACACACACACACACACACAGGGGCAGGGTGAGAGAAGGAGAGAGAGATGGGGGGGGTTCACAGCTGCATTACTGAGGTAGTTACTTGAGAAAACGGTTTGTGAAGAAAGAAGAGATTCCTACCCCACCCCCATGCCAGACTGTACAGACAAGAAACACCTCACAGGTGAGGGGGCTCATTTCCTTTTCTTCCAGACAATGTTAAAAAAAAACAACAAAGCACCTTCAGTGATAAAACTATTATTTATTGAGGGCCTACTGTGTTCTAGGTGCTCAAATATATATTTCATTTCTCACCACACTGCAACAATCTTGAAAGGTAAGTATATATTACCTCCATTACACAAATGAAGAAACTAGTTTTAAAAAGACTAAGTAACTTGTTCAAAGTCACATAGTTCAAAAGCATCAAGATGGAAACAGATGGGACTGGCTCCCAAGCGGAATGCTTTCCATTGTTCTGCATTACTGTTGAAAATGTGGATTCCCCCAGTGTGAATTCCCTAACATCTGCAGGTGATTTGCCCGTATCACTTTAGATGAGATGTATATAACATTGATTCGACCTCATTTTGGCATGGTCAAGGGGCTTCTCCATATTCTGGTTTGTCTTCATTTACATAGCCTTGTATGGTAGGCTGCACCAGCATTAGTGAATTGCACTTATTTTACAGATGGAGAAACTGAAGATCTCAGACAGAAAGTCCTTGAGTAAGAGGGAATGGCTCTGAAGTTAGATCAGTGTTTTGGCCAGTGTATGGGTAGTGTATACTATCCAGGACTAGCTCATATTCTTCCGGAAGCCTTCTCACCTGGCTCAGTTGTCTTGTATGATAACATTAGCTTCGTGTGCAGTTCAGGCAGGGAGGAAGAGAAGAAAGCAATGTTAAAAGATGTGTTTGGGTGCTTGGCAGGTGAGCCAGGCCACAATGTGTACTCCTGCCACCGGTGCTGATGGTGGCAGATACCTACAGCAGAAATGCAGCAAGCACTGTGTGGCAGGCAACATGCATCAGAGTTTTAAAACCTCAGGGAGTTTTGGCTAGCAAATAAAATGTGCTCCATTTTGCTGGAGCTGAGGGGATTGGACAAGAAGGAGCACTTAGAATTTTGACGCTGCACTTTGATCAGTTTGATGGGTTTAATATTATAGAAATATTTCATTGCTTCAGCAGAGAGGAGGAAATCTAATCATCCATCCAGCTGAACTCTAGATTTGTCATGATTCACCGGAGGGGTGGGGAACAGGGGCAGAGAAAGAGAGAAAGGAAGAAAAAGCTGATTTAAAATCCAGCTTCACCTGTGGTAATTTGGTCCATTAGTTCAAATTGTATGTGTTTTTCCCCTTCCCTTCTTTTTTAATTTAAGTCATTGCTTTATTTTCAAGATATTATTTTTTTAAAGTGTCATCTCATTATGTTTTCTCTCCACATTCATTTTGAGCAGATAATGAAGGCTACAATGGGGAGTTCTACTGTGATTAATGGAAGAAAATGCAGATGGGGCTGAATTGAAGCAAAAGTATAAAATATGGTTTTATAAATAGGAGTGAAAGAAATTAAAAGTGTTCCATTGCTAAACTCAGTGGAGACAGTATTCATTCTCTTTTGGTGCTGCAGAAGTCTGGAATTTGTCTGGAGAAAAGTCTGTCTGGATATACCAGGCCAGTCTTCAGCAGTCACTGTGTGTTCTGCCTTGGGGGTGACATGGAAGCTCCCAGCTCACAGATCTCTCTCCTACCCCAGAAGTACGGTGCTTATTTTTGAGATTTATTCCTAGGGTAAAGCTTTACTCCTCTTTTGGGATGGAAAAACTAGCAAGATAATACTCCTTCAGTTTGAGGCTCTGGGAAAGAGGGGCTGGCAGAGCAGCACTTGGTGTCTTGATGAAATAAGGGACAAGGAAAGGGGCTAGGAGCATATAGCATGGGAAAAGATTGAAAGGTACATTCAGACAAATTTTTAATTTTACACAACCAGGCTCCCATATGTCCTCTTCTTACTGGGAGCAGAGAGGGTAACCCTTGCTGGATCTACATTTAAATGAGGTCACACATCTTGGAAAAAGCCAGACTCACTGAGCAGAAGATGTACACTGTTCCATGAGTGTCCCCCAAGGTACAAAAAGTGACAAGGCTCTTGGAAATACCATCAGACAGTGCTTACTTTAGGCTGTGTGAGACTAGGCAAAGTGGCAGGCCAGGGAGAACATTTCACCACAAGACACTCATTTCTTTTTTATTTTTAAAAATTTTTTCCCCATTCCTAGCCCTCCCTTCACGCCCTCCACCCTTCCCTATTTACAAAGACTTTATTTCCATTTTTTCCATTTCTCATCATTTTTTCCTTTCCCTTCTTTCCTTTCCCTTGCCCTCCCACTACCCCTACCCCTTTGGACCTTTTCTTCCTATTTTACATTATTGATTATTCATTCTAATCATTGGTACATTTTAGGTATACAATATAATGACATTCATCATTGGAAATTTCACCTTTACATAGTCTCTTTTGGTTCTTATTTTTCACCCTTGCCCAGCCCTCCCTTCAACCCCTCCATTCCTCCCTATTTACAAAGATTTTCTTCCTATTTTTCCATTTTCTCATATTAATCCCATTCCCTTCTATCCTTTCCCCAGCCCTCCCACTTCCTTCCCCTTTGCCCCTTTTCTTCCTATTTCATATTACCTATTATACATTTAGTCCTTATTTACACTTTCAGTTTCTCACACCAGAGAAACTATTCAGTATTTACACATGTGAAGACACTCATTTCTGCAGGACCTGAATGGAAACCCATTGCCCACCGTTATGAAACACAGGCTGACTCTCTTCTTAACAGCAGGAGGAAGCTGTTCAGGTCAAAGACAAAGTGTCTACTTCTATCCATGAGCTCTTGTCTCTTTTCCAGTTTCTTTGTTTGAGCTGTGTCTTCTCCTCTCCCTTTGCATGTTTCCCAGCTCTTTGGAGCACAGATCAGAGTTCTAGGCCAGATCCCTACAACACTATTCATCTACTACCTACATATGCATATGGACATTAATATGCATATAATATTCATGATGCAGTCTTTATGGTCTTTACACTCTCTTAATATTTTTGTATTTGTTCATCAATTCAACTGTTAGCTTCTATAGGGCAAGAATCGTGATTCTTCCACGGGCTCTGTTATTCATATTCCAAGTACTTCATCATGTGATAAGGGGAGCAAACCATAGTTCAGCACATTCATTTATTATGTGATTCTTCAAAGAAAACATTCAACAGTCCACAACTGGGGCCCTAGGTAATGGAAACTTTTAGTGCCTGATAGAGTTTAGGAAGCAGATACAGAAATATGGCTGAAAAGGGACATTTGGCAACAAATCCTAGACCCCTGGGGGTGAAGAGGAGAGATCCTTAACAGTAGGAAAAGTGAATTAATTCAGATTCCAAGGCTTTACTTCTGGGTGTTATAAATCAGTAGGGCATTTTCTATTACAGATATTGGTAAGTGTAAAGAAAATGTTCAAATGGGAAGGGGAAAATGGAGAGGGTAGGGGGAAGGAAAGGAAGGGAAAAGGGAAAAAAAAGAAGGAAAAAATGGAAACAGAGCTTTTGTGAATGGGAAGAGGGAGAAGGGTTGGAGGGAGGGTAGGGGAATGGGGGAAAAAAGATGTATCATGTACAGGTAAAAATTCCCTATGATGAATGTAATAATGATGTATATAAAAAGTATACCAATAAAATTAATTTTAAAAAATCAGTAGGCCAGAGAAATCTAGAATTGCTGATTGGGATATACAAACTGAGTCGAATAAGAACTGCCTAGCAGATTAGTAACTTCTGGATGTGTCTGTTGGTGATTGACATGTAGGCTGCATACTGAGCGGGAGAGTCCCACCCTGGATGTGGATGGCACCAACAAATAAATAGGCCTGTAGAGTGGCAAAATAAAATGGAAAAGAAGGAAGTGGATTTTCTGTTTGTCTGTGTTTTGTTCTTTCAGAGGAGCTCTGGTCTTCACCACTGCCATTAGACCTTGGTCTCCAGTGACTTCAGCCTTCCAGTACAGAGTCTTTGGCATCCAGCATGGACTCCTCAGCCTTCTGACACAGACTCACACTGGTGGCTATTGTGAGCTTCCAGGTCTTCAACTTTCCATTGCTACTGGGTTCTCAGCTCTTCAATACACAGTGGTCACTTGGATTTTTCTGCCTTTGATTCCACAGACAGCCATTGGAACTTTTCCACTTCTGATCCTGTAAGGCTACCTAATAAATCCCTTGTATAATTATACACATATTTTACATTGATTCTGTCCCTCTAGTGAACTAACTAATACACTAGGCAATTACAATGTAGCTGACATTTGGGGATCATTGAAGTCTTGAGTGGATCCTAAATGAAGAAACTGAAGTCTAGGAAAATCATGTTGATGCAAAAAGAAAAAAAAAATCATGGTGACTCATCCAGTGCCATAAGGCTAGTTAAGAGAGGGAGAATTAAGATTCTCATTCCATTGCTTTTTGCATTACCCCTAACTGTCATCAATTAGCATTTCATTGGTAGAGAACCCCCTGGGTCTGAGGGTGCCAAGGGGTTGAACAGGGGACACTTGGGCTAAGAAGGGAGAGTGATTTAGAACACATGTGAAATTCTATTTACACCAAGCTTTAAATTGAACTTCCCATTTTCCAGCTTTAGCTTCCAGAATGTAACCTTAATCTAGTTCATTTGCATAAGCTTTAAAATAAGCCTTTAGAACAAATGTAAATGGATCTTCAAAGAACAATATTATGATGGGTTCAGTGTAAATGACTCAAAAACATATGGATGGCATTTCTTAAGGATTTCCCAGAGAGTCTTGCTGTCTGTCTGTATGCAAGGGAGGTTCATTATCAAAGCAAAGCTGAGGTGGAAAAAGAGTGATATTCATGGGAAAATAACACCTCCTAACCTCTCCAGTGGCTCTGATTTATTTCTGTGCCTCAGTGAGCCAGACTGATAATATGGAATGGTCAACATGAAACAAAACTCAAGTCTCTCCATTAGGCTGAACTTGAATTCTGAGGGGCAGTTTACATCCCAGGTTACAGGACACACAATAACACAGGTCAGAACTAGTAGGAACCAGAGGCTTTCCTTACAACTCTTCTCACCATAGGGATGAAGAAACTGAGGTTAAGGGAGGCCAAATGACTTTCAAGGTCACATACCTGGTACATGGTACATCGACCCAAGCATGTCTAACTCCAAATCTTATTTTCCTTCTAATATATTATTGAGTTGCTAAGAAACCAGCAGGCAATGGTTTTGAAAACCATGCAGACAAACAGATTCAGGGAGAGGTTAGGCAGTTAGAACTTTATTGATCAATAGCTTTGACTTGTCACTGACACGCTGGTTACTGGGCAACGTGGAGAGCAAAAAGGAGACTCCAAAGATGATGGATTTGCATTAAGCAAAACCCAATAACAAGGCACTTTCGGGTCAAAGACATGGTTTTCTGTGGTTTGGAGTTTCTAGGTCAGCTGCTCAGAGGCTGTCCTCTACTCTGCTTATCGGAGATGAGGCCATCAGTAAAGATCTCAGAGAGAAGAGTAAGAAAAAGCAACATAAGGTCCCCTTAACCAGGGCAGATGGAGATATGGGCTCGTTTTCTGCCAAATGTTAGTACAAATGTGTCTCATCTTACAGCTAGGCTGAAAATCAGATGAGTTGGCTATAAAGAATTGGAGGTAGGAGGTGGGTGCTGCTGACCTTGCACAAGTTACTTGACTCCTGTGGGCCTCAGTTTCTCTATTCATAGAATGATGGGGGTGGTCTAGTTTCAAAATGTTAGTCTGGTTATATAAGAATCACCTGGGGTATTTTTAACATAGAGACTCTTAGGCCTCAATTTTAGGCAATTCTGATTTAGAAGGTTTGACGGGATACCCAATAATAATTCCATTCATTCATTCATTCACAGGTATTTGCTGCACATCTAGGAGATGTTCGGACTCTATTAGGTGCTAGGAATATAACTGGGACTGTATAGTGCTGTGGAAGGCAACTAGGACACATCCATTTAAAGGACAATTCTTGCCTGATGAGTGGTAGTATAATATTGTACACATAGGATCTGGTCGAAATTCAATCTGGATTCTTTGCTACTTACTAGCTGAATTTATGCAATTCACCTAACCTCTTTGGCCTCATCTGTAATATGGGAATATAATTATGACTTTTATTTCCATAGATGATTGTGATGATTACATGAGATAATCTGGATGAGTTGCTTAGCAGTTCCTGGAGGACAGCCAAGTTCACTAAAGGTGGATGCACACACAGGCTGTTTCTAGGAAGGGGTGTGGTGTGCATGAGTGTGCAGTAGATGCACAAGCAGTACATACATTCCTCAGGATAAATTCAGTGATGGGAGCAGCTGCTTTAGTACCTCTGCCTGACTGCATCAGGGGAGGCCTCACAGGAGAGATGACGTTAGATTTGGGCACTGGCAATGGGTAGAATTTTGATAAACATAAATGGAGAGAGGCAAGGAGTATTCCAGGAAATGGGGTGCAGAGGATCCAGGAACAGAGGTATACGTGTGGAAGTGGTGGATGAGGAATTGATGGAGACAAAGCTGCACAGCTGGCCTCTGAGGGAAGGGTTCTGGACTCCCAGCTGAGGAGTCTGGGCTTTGTCTTTTGGCAAAAGACACAACTGATGATACTTTCTCTTTTGAAATATGCATCCTGATTTTTTAGGGGAAGGCAAGCCTTTTGATAAATATCTATTGAAAACGTGACTAAGAGGTTGAACAAGGGAGTAGCCTTCCTGGAAAGTTCACCTGGAGGTGGTGTGCAGACTAGACAGGAGGAAGGGGTCAGGGCTCTTGTGCTATTCTAGGTGTGAGTTATAGACAGCTGGACTAGAGAGGGGCTTGGAGGGGAGGGCAGATGCAGGATGTGTTTCCATGGAAGCAGCATCAAACCTTGGGAACTGATCACAGAGGGAGAGATGTGCAAAGAAGAAGCAGAGGCCCCAGCTCTCAAGGTATATTTGGAAGAATATGGGGCCAGTCAATGGGGCTGAGGAAAGGGACTTGGAATGTTTCTAGGCTCTACCCTGAATCTAGCCAGGTTCGCCGTTTTATGTTCCATGGTACTGGCAATAGTGCCTGGTGGACAGTGGGTATGCAATGACCATTAGCTACTTGCATTAAAGTGGTTCCCACAAACCCATAGGAAGTATGTTCCAAGACCTCAGTAGTTGCCTGAAATCATAGCAGAAATGAGCCCTATATACACAATATTTTATCCCTGTGAGTTCATACCTATGATAAAGTATAACTTATAAATTAGGCAAGTAGGAGAATAATGACAATAACTAATAATAAAATAGAGCAATTATAATAACATACTATAAAAATGTCATTTTAAACTTATGAATTATTTACTTGTGGGATTTTCTATTTAATATTTTAAGACCATGTTTGACCATGGGTAACTGAAATTATGAAAAGAGGAATAACAGATAAGGAAAGACTTGCCTTATTTTTATTTATAACACTCACATCAATGTCAGTAATGTTTTGAGTACTGTTTTTCTTGCTGGAATGTAGACAGGTACTGTGTCTGCCATGTAGCCGGATATTTTCTCAGCACCCAAAATTGTGTGTGCCACAGTAGACACCAAATGCAGGCTGGAAGAACAACTAGATCTGGTTTCCTGAGGAAGCAGTTGACTCGGTTTGAGGCATAATAGGTTGGAGGAGATGGGGGCTGTCCTTGTGGAAGTGCTCCCCAGGAATATTCTGGGCTAGAGGTGCAGTTCCAAGAGGAAGACTCTGGGCTCCGGTGGACCCCTCCTTACACCTTGAGAGAATCACATGGAGCCTTCCTCCAAATCAGCCTCTACTCTCCAGGTCCTATGTCTTGGTTTCTTTACCAGAGGCTCTTTGAATCTGAGAGGTGGCAATATCTCCATGATATAGAATAGCCTCTTTGCCTAGGAAAACTACAATGAAATTACAGCTTCCAAATGAAGCCTTGTAATACACCTTATGGCTATTCCAAAAGAAAAAAGAAGAAACCTAAACAAGTTCCTAGCTCATTAAAAACACAATTTAACCTCTGAAAAAAAGGCAAAATAGAATTTTACAATGTGGCACATGAGCTAAAGCTAGTGAGGCAAGATCAAAACAGGGTGGGGAGAAAAAACAAAAACAGATTCAAACACCCCCCCCCCCCCCCCCCCCAGGTAACTGGTTGCATTATTGTAAACACTTGGCATGGCCATTTTCAGTGGGTGGTTGTTTTCTCCAACAAATTTCCAAACACCTGTATGGAAAGAAGCTGTAAGGTCCAGAACAGGCATCAGAGAGATACGAAAAAATATTCAAGTGATCTTGGGTGTCTAACTACCAAGCATCTCTTCTCTCATGGTTTGGTCATGGTTTGTCCACCAAAGTTTTGTGTATTGAAGGTCTGGGTTTCCAGTGTGGTGATATTATGAGGTGGAGCCATCTTTAAGAGATGGGGCCTACTGGAAAGTCTTTAGCTCACTGAAGGCACTGGCCCCAGAAGGGATTAAATAGTTCTTGGGGACCCTGTTCTTATGAGTTGGTTCTTGAGAGTTATTATAAAATAGTAGGCCTGGTCCCCTCATCCTCTGTCTTCTGGTCTCACTATGTGATCTCCCCCCCGACATGGACTCCCACCATGATGAGATATAGCTCAAAGGGCCCTCACAAAGCCAAGGCCATGCTCTTTGAGCTTTCAGCCTCTGCGCTGTAAGCTAGATATTTCTTTCTTTATAAGCTATTTAGTCTCAAGTTGTTTGTTATAGCAATGTAAAACTAACAACAGAAAATTCCATTCCTTGGGAGTCTGAAGCCAGAGCCTAGTGTGCAGCAATTCTTTGGATTCCTTTGGACATTTCATTGCTTGACACCACCTGGTTTCCATAATTTTACAACACAGCCTGGAAGCAAGGCTGATTGAACTTCCTCGGAAAGAACCATCTGAAAGTTCCAGAGAGCAGGCATGGTGTTGGGTTTGTACCTTTGTGTATCTAAGTCTCAGCCTTATTCCCAAAAGGGATAACAACAATGGTGCCTGGGACTAGCCAGAGCTCTGTTTGGCCTTTTTGTAGTAACCAATGTTGAAGGCTATCCTACCATTCTTAAAAGGTTTTTTTCTCCTTTCTTTTTCTCCCTCTTTTCACTTTTTTCTTTTGTCTCCTCCCCTCCCCCCCACTATTCTATCTACTCCTTGTCAGGGGTTTCTGCAGATTTATCTTCTACTCACCCATTAAATGTTGATGATTCCTGAAACTGAGTACATAAGCCTTTTATTAATTTTGCCTACTTGCTCAGTCTCCTTAATTTATTCAGCAATTTAAAAAATCTCCTTTGTACCAGTCATGGGGTTGGGCATTTGGGAATATGAATGCAAATGACAAGTCCTTGCCCTTAACCAGCCTGTGGTCTTGTAGAGGAGCAGATGCATAAAACAAACCCATACAACATAGTGTGGTCTGGGTTGTGCAGTGTGTTCTGGAAGTGCAGAGAGAAAAGGGATTAAGTCAGCCTGCTGCTCAGGATCCATTTTATGCAGGAGGTGCCAATAAATCCAGACCCGCAAATTCACATCTCTATCCATGAACTGTGCCTGTTCTTCTGGGCTCCACATCTGAGTTTCAAATGACCTGCCAGGCATCTCCAATGGCAGATACAACAAACAAGATATTCACAATTAAACCCCTCCCTGTATCACTCCAAGTGCCTGCACTGACATTGCCAGCCACCTGGTCACCTAAGCCGGAAAAGTCAGCATGATCTTGGACCCCTCTCTCCCTCTTTTACTCAACCACATTCCACTGATCACACCCCTGCAGAAATTCTGTCTCCTTATACATGACCGTGATTCGGTTCCAGTTCAGGCTGCTGTTACCTCTAACCTGGAGTATTCTGTGTACTACAGCCACTTCCAGACTCACTGCCTCCAGCTCTAGTGTGCTTACAAATCCCGGGAGCTCATTACAGGTACTCATTCTCCAGCCTCTCCCTTAGAGATCCCAGCTCAGGCTGGATGGCCTCAAGCCATATGGACCACAAGGTGGACAAATCATGTCCCTCTGTCTTCAGGCTGCCCAGCTCCGATAAGTCCTCGTCTCCATGGTGTATTCTGAAGTAGAGACACTTGTAGGTCATGCCATTGGCATCGAGGTATCTGACCATGTGTCTCCCTTGTGAAATGATAGGAGTCCTTTCAACTATGTAACTAACTCATTTTCCTTTTCTATTAGATGAGAGGTTGGCTTCAGTGGCTTCTGGTGCCCTGAATTCTAATTCTCAGACCTCCTCACCCTTCCTTCAGCTTCATTTAGGGCAAAGAATTTTGTGCCTGACTTTATCCCTCGCCAGCATGCCTCACATCCCTGCTCTGCCCTGACCAGTGCTGCCTCTCAGCAAGCTGCACAATGACTGTACACTTCAGAGGGTTGCTTTATGAGGGTTAAATAAAATAATGGCACTAGAGCTCTTAGTTCAGTGTCCAGCATATAGGAAGGCTGCAATATGGAAGGCCAGTGTTAGCATCTCAGCCTCTCCCCACTAGATACTCCACACTCACTATTTTGCTTCATTTAGCATTGCCCGATAAGCCATACAATCTCATTGCCACTATCCAGGTTGCCTTTCCCTAACCAGAAAACTCCTATGCATTCTTCAAAGGCTTCTTCACATTTTACCTCTCTGTGAAGCAGTGCTGTCTGCAACTGCTCCTGTGTTCAGGAGGCTTTGCACATCCTTCTCTTGTAGCATCAGGAAGATGACATGACTGGCAATGAATCATCCTTGAGCTCTTTGAGACTAGAGACTGTTTTACAGTAGACCCTTGAGTTACGACTGACCTGACATATAAATAACTTGTGTTACGACCAGAATTTTAGTTTTAACTTATGAACAAATTCTTGAGTTACAACCAAAATGCCAGTTTCTTGTGTTTCCAGATGGTCTCAGACACAGATTTAACCCTTAAAGAGTTCTGGAAGGAACATTACAACATCCTTTCCTGTGTGAGGTTAACTGAGAAATCCTGGGCTGATGTCTCTCTGACACTGAGATCTGCCTGTATACAGGAGAGAAAGTTTGAAGGCTGTGTGCAGAGGAGCCTGAGCCTTCATTGACCAACCTGGGTTACAACCAACCCTTGGGAATGAATTGCGTTCATAAGTCAAGAGTCCACTGTACTTATTTTGTAATCTCTAAGCCCACCCCTGTGCTTGACATGAAGTAACCACTCAGTAGAAAGTGAGCAAGTGCAGACATGGAATAAAGTGAATCATAAAGTATATAGAGTCGTGAAAGGTTCCCAGACCCTTCCTCTGCTGTGTAGAGCTGTCCTTTGAAGATGGGGCTCACAGTGGCTCTTGCCCCTGTGAAACCTGAAGTCAGCCAAAGCCTTTACTCCAGAGCTGTTGCCCTCTTTCTCTGTCCCTCAGGCCTGGATGTGTCCATCCTGATGACTGTTTATGCCTTCCCAGGCTCCCTCTGAACTCTTCTTAGTGCTGTGGCCCTATAAAGGGTTCTTTCATTAATAATGGCTTCCCTAGGGATGGATTTATGGGCTCCTTGAATCTGGAGAGGTTGACCTCTTAAGGTGAAAACAGCCAGTGCTTAAAAAGCTGCACTGTTCTTAATGCCACTCCAGTTCTAGAGCCTCAAAGGAGGCCCTGGGCCCTCTCCTCCTGCCTCAGTGCTTTTTGGCCCTCTGGGCAGAACGCAGACAATCTAGCTGTCTGACCCACCACTTCCTTTTACTCTTCCCAATAAGCTGCTCAGGCTTCCTCAGCACAAGACAGTGTTAGCCCCAGGAAGCTGTGAAAGCAATAAAAGAACTAAATGTTTTCTAGGTCAGCGCCTGATCAAGTCCCCACTTAAACAATAATCTTGCCGTTGCATCTGCAAAACCCCAGACTCAGGCCCCAAAAGGTTATTTCATCAATATTTCTTGAGCTTGCCTAAGGCGAGAATTATTCCCAGCAGGCTTTTCGGGCCACCTCTAAACAGGTTCTGTTGAGGAGAGGTCTGGCTCCGCTCAAGTGCTTAGGCAGGGACCATTAATATTGTCGGAGGGGAGGGGAGGTGGGGCAGGAAGGGGGAGGGTACTGGGAGGGGGCGGGGCAGAGAGACTGGGCGGACTCATCCTTCCTTCTGACAGGGAACTGCATTGCGTGCTAATAAATGCAGGTTAAATGGGGCAAGATCGCCATCCAGGGTGATGATAAAAAGTCACTGACCAACCAAGCCTTGTCTAGGATCTATTTGGAATCTGTAGCCTTCAGTCTACCTGGTTCCTAGCTAACTGTTGAAGCGAGCTTCTTTGATTTACTCGGCGTATTTACTAAGCAATTTGCAAGAGCAAGTAATTACTCCTCAGTTCATTGACTCAGAGGTGGGAGAATCACTTAGGTCTTCTGATTTGACCTCCATCTAGCCTTCCCGGGCCTGTGTTCCTATTAGCATTTAATCTCCTCCAGCCTCCAGTCTCCAGGAGGAAGTGGAGTCAGGGCCATTTCCCAGGAGAGTCTGTCCCTTGGCCCAGTTGCTCCTCGCAGTTCTGAACTTTTTACTATTGTGCTTTCCCTCTCCCGCTCCAAGCTGGGGGCTACTGCACCTTATCCTCTGGCTTTGGAGACGGTGATTAATTCCCTGCCTTCATTTATACTGTTTTCCTGGAGGTATTTATAGACTGTGATTGTGTTCTCTCTGAGCCAGATCCTTTCTCAACTATATAAATTTGGTTTTCTCCCTCTCTCCTGATACAACTTATCTGCTAATCCCTAGAACATTTGTTGGTATTTATGTTTTGCTTGGATTTTTTACACCTTTTCTAAATTGCACTGACTTGTATTGCTCAAGTTGCCCTGTCACTCAGTGCCGGTAAGAAAAACACATCTCCTCATTCTTGATGGTTTTCTCTTGGGGACCTCATCTGCTGAGAACCAGGAAGATCATGCAAGGGGAGGGGAGGTTAACAGATGGCTCATAATTGCATTACAAGAGCATCTCCAAAGGAAATAGGATCATTTTTTCAAGTGACTTCTGTATCAAAGTACTCCATTCAATTCTCTCCCCCTTTTCCAACAAAAAGCCTTTTGTTTTTTAAGTCTACAATTATTTTTCCAAGAAGGAAATTTAAAAAGCACCACTCCCAGTCTTTACAGGGGAGAGGAGACAAATATGAAGGGGAACAGTGACAAAGATGGAAAAGAACTGTTGTGATCTTTCCATAACTCCATCCTTAATGTGTTCAGGCTGGCTGGGAGAGCTGGGAAGATGTCCAGAATAATACTCATCAGCTCTCTGGGCCATGAAAGACCCTAGAGAGCATAGATTAGCCTCATTTTCTATATGAGGAAACCGAGCCAGGACCAGGTAGGGGAACAAATACACATTTTGATGTACCACATCCGGGTTCTATTGCTTACTAATAGCTATCAGTGGTCCTTAAGTTTCCTATAATTACTAGATCTTACTTTCAGGTCCTCATCTATAAAGCGAAGATTGTACTATCTACTTTGGAGCTTATCATGGATACTGAAAATAATGAATGGAGTAAGTAGGCACCTGGCATACAGAAGGCACAAAATAAATGATCACTGCTACTGGGAAAGATAGTGACTTGACCTGCCACAAACCATTTTGGCAAGTCTGAGACTATAACTCCGGGCCTTGATCTTCCAGTTCAGGGCTCCTCCTATGGTTCTTCTCCTTAATATCTACCACACTGAGCATATTTCCAGTCCTTGAAGATACCATGAAAATGTTCTCATTTATGATCTTTTTGTTATAAAGACCCTCAATGCTCCAATGGGTAGGGGCCCAAAGCCCAGAGGGAAGCTTCAAGTGAGCTCATCCAGAGAGGCCCACTCTTGCCTTCCTTGGAAACAAAGTCAGGGCTGGAGGAGGTTGGCTGAGAGAGATAAGAATGCAGCATGAACTCACCAGGTCATGTAGCAGCTAGACCTTTGCAAGAGTAACTGGACTGGGCAAGGGTCACCAGCCCAAGCAGGGATGAAAGAAATTTTAACTGGGAAAGGACCAACCCGTGTTGCCAGGCATTCCTCTTGGTGCTTTACAAATGTTATGTCATTTAAAACCCCTCCCCTCATAGAAGGAAGCAGGTGTAATGTTTTTCCTTTTATTGATAGGGTGGCTGAGGCTCAGATATTATCTCATGCACCGTACAAGTGAGCAAATGGCAGTGCTGGCATCTGAACTCAGCTCCCCAGTGACCAATGCTCATATTCTCCATCATCATGAGCGTGTTAATAAAACACATGGCATCACCATCATTCGAAAGAGGGCTTTGATTTGCAAGGCACCTATCTCTAAGGAGATAAACACATTCATAGATTTTTATAAATCCAATTAAGTTAGTTATCTTAATATGATCTTGTCTAATTTCTCCATATGGATGTGTATACATGTGATTTGGATGGGGAAATCAATTTGGATCATTTAGGCTAAATATGTTTTATCTTATGTCTATGCTGTGGAATTTACTAGAGCATTGATCACATTTCTTTGTGTCCACAATCTAAACACGCAGTCTAAATGCCTCCTAAAGAACCCATGACTCATCCTGAAAGACCCTTCTTGACCCATCAGTACATTCTCCTAAGTCTAAAACACCCCAGGAAACAAACTGTTTCATTCAGTAAGATCTTCAAGGACAACCTGCCTCACGACACCATCTCCTGCTCTAACAATTCTTCACAGCCAGAAAGTTCCTATACATAATCAGAATGTCTATTGCTTTGAGTGGATCGCTTTTCCTTCTGTTCCATTCTTCCTGGCAGTGGAGAGCAGCTGGGAAGGTTTTGATAGCTCTGATATGAACTTGAAAGCTGTTTTGAAAACACTGCTGCAGTTTCCTTCCACCGGCCAAATAAACTTGATTCTTCTCACATCTGTCCCAGAGAAAGACAATTTTTTGCACATCTACCTATTTGTTAAGAGAGTCACAATAACTTCGGAATGTGGGGCCTTAGGGAGCGAGAGTGATCACTGATTATAAAGCCACGTAAAGAAATTATTATAATGCTTGCTGCAAATGGACACTTACTACCAGTTTCTTTTTAAGGAAAAATACACAAGAAAGAGTAAAAAATTACTTCTAGATTCTAATGTCCATCTGAATACAGGAAGAAGAAAGCTAGAGAGGAAAAAAATAGAAAGGGCAAAACATATAAGAGTATAAATTTTAAAAAGGCAAAAATCCATGCTCCTCAATTTGTATTAATCTGTAAGGCTGAGTAGTGGAAAAAAATGGCTTTGGATTCCAATTCTGCCTCCGTGTGTGACCTTGACCCAATTATTCCATCTCTATGTGGCTGACTTTCTTCTATGCATAATAGGTACAATGACAACATCTATTGGTGAGTTATGGCAATGGAATAAGATACTGTATTTAAAAGATTTTCCAGCCTCATGAGAGGTGTTCAAAACATTATAGTTCTTATTGCTCTCTAAAACCAAGTAGTTACTATGGGTCTTGGCTTTTAAAACTATCTTTAGAAGCCTCCTTGCTTTTGAATTTTGCAGATTCCTCTTCCCAAGAATTGAAAAATGGCTTCAAAAATGCTAGACTTAGTTAGGTACTTATGAGTTCAAGGGATTCTAGATGTTAACTAACTGATGAGTTAATTATGTAGCTGTAGAATTAACATTATCATTACTGGGCTAATAATAATAATGACTGCATAATAGCATTATTCTTATGGTGGAATAAGACCAGTGGGTGTTGTACCTGAAAACTGATGCAGAGCTGGAGAATACTTAACTCTCAAGTTTGGGTACAATTTCCAAGCATCTATTGTGTAGCATATCATTGGTATTCTAATGATTACCATTTTCCTTCCTAAAAGATTCACATAGGAGAGAACAAATCCATTTCTTCCTACAAGGAAATTGGATATGGATGATGTTGGAGACAGAGGGATGATGATAGCGATAAGCCCTCTTCAGTCTGTAAAACGCGTGTCCCTTGTTGAGAGAAATAGCAGTGGAACGCAGGGAACCCAGCTTCTCTGGAGCTATTTTAGAGCCTCCTGTGATATCAGTAATGTATATTTTAACAGAAAAGCCTTGGGGTCTTTACATGGGCAGTGAGTACAAAGGTGCTATCAGGGATGCAGGCCCATCACAGTGGTCTGCCTTCCTCAAGCCAACATTAAGGGACACGAGTGAAACGAGTTTGAGGAACAGCATAAATTCAGGAAGGCTGCTCTGTGAAAGGAAGGGGAAAGCAGGCAGAAAAGCTCCCCAGGACGTAAGTGTTGATGAATGTTTATTTGCCCACTCCCCACATCAGAGGAGGTCTCTAAATCAGAGAGACTTAGCTCAGAGCAGTCAAAGCATCCTGGCTGTCTCCAAGGGACTTTGTGTCTTTCCCTACAACTCACAGCCAGCTGTGCTTTCCCGGGCCAAGCGGAGGGTTCTTCCCTTACCCGAAGAGCCTCCGTCCTGCACCATTGGGATGCCAGTGGCCCCTTTCCCTGAGTTACTTACAAAAAACTACTAGCAGAATGGTTTAAAAAATAAAATTAAACAAAAGACAGCTGCAAGGGGTCTTCTCCCTCAACTCCCCAGAGAGCTTGTCTGTGTTGATTCATTTGCTCAGCAACAGCTCTGTTTCCTACTTCCTTGGACTATGTAGACCTAGTTCAGGTTTTATGAAGTCTGCAGAGGGGCTCCAAACTGGGGGCGCTGCTGGATAAAGTAGAGGGCTGGGAACCCTGGCGCTGAACCTCCCGTCCTGGGTTTCCTGCAGGGATACTGCTGGGAAAATCCCTTCACCACCTGTCTTGTCATCTGTAAAATGGGAATCATCACATCTGTTCCCTTATGAGGCCGCATGCATCTTCATTACATGCTTGGAAATGATTAGAGAGAAGGACCCACAGCTAGTATTAGTCTTAA
Organism: Heterocephalus glaber; assembly: GCF_000247695.1. The sequence goes on from NW_004624812.1 coordinate 899,882, forward strand.
CTATAATGGCCTTAATAAATATTTATGCTGCCCAATAAAGAAGTGTGTGGTGTTGGAAGGGGTTGTTTGCATTCTACTTAAGACAGGGACTGGGAAATAAGAGGAAGAGGCTTCCTTGTCACTATCATTCTTAGTTAACAATCTAAGATATATGATGGCTGCTAAACAGTTTGGTGGCAGAACATCATAAATGAAGTCTGTTTTCCCTGGAAACTGCATAACCATTTGAATTAATTTAATTTGAAATATCAAATTAAATTAAACTGTAGAATAATCCCCAAGGGAGACCGAATTTCATTTGCAATGTCTTTTGATGGAGCATTCCCTGCCAAAAGTTTTGCTTTGCATCTGGCTACAGATCTAAATTTATTGCATTAGCTTTGAAAAGATTTTTAATAGAAAGTGAGATTAAAAGAAAACTTGATGGAAAATAAAGATGTTCAGGGCTGAAAACAGCATTCCCCAGAACCTAGCTCAAGAACTTTATGCTCTCTATGTGTCTGTCTCTGGTCTTCAACTCAAACTACGAAGCTAAGCTTTCTTTTTGGCAATGCAAATTAACATGTACAGAAAACAGCAGAGGAAACTGGGCAAAGTCTACTTGCTTTAAGGCCTAGCTGTTGGATAATGTCTTCAATAGATATTGGTGAAGTGGATCAACATCATCTGAGAGGCAAAGAATGGGGATGAGAGGTAAAAAGATCAGCTTTAAAGTCACCAGGGAATCTGTACTTTTGGTGGTGTCAGGTGGTCACGTTGTGTTCTTCCCAGGTTGTCTCCCCTTTCTAAGCCATCTCTCCTCTCGGTACACTGAAAGTTCTCTATTAAGGCTTTGGGTCTACAGATTGGAAGGAGAGGAGCGGATGGTGAATACAACAGTTTCCTAAAATATAGGTTGTTCCAAATCCCCTCTTAGGAGATGACTAGTCTCTTTTTCCATGGCAAGACATTGAAGAAAATTGCACTGAGCAGCTGTCTGAAAGTTGATGCAGTGGGAATAATCTATTTCTTCTTCCTAGTGAGCAAATACACAGCGGGAGAGCCATATGTGAAGGGAGGCGTTTACCTGAAGCAAACAAACCTGGCCCTTTAAGGATGGTTTCTGCAAGTTTAAATTGGGCCCACAGAACCCAGATAAGAGTATCTTAATCAAATAAAAAAGTGTTAGGCTTTAATCTCCAGCACTTTAGTAACCTTCTAGTTTGTTTCAAATCTTGATTGGAAGAATTATCCTGACAAGAAAATTAGTAGTCAGTCAATAAGTCTGTGGCCCAAAGATAGGACATTAAGTAACCAGAGGGGAAGAAAAATTATTCTGGTTCAAGGTCTTTGTCCATCTCCTCCAGCCAAAAACCCGGGCCTGCAGGCGAGTTCCTTTTGATCCCTTGCTCCAAAGTAGGTGGGGAAGTTCATCATCACTTTAGCCATGAAGCGTTGAAGTGCAGATAATCATATTTTAAAAGATAAGGAACAGGGCAAGAAAAGAACTCAGTTTCATGGAGAAATGCTCATATTCAGCCATCACAGGTAGAAAATCAATATGACCTTTGATGCAAAATAAGAGCTGGAATTGATAAACAGTCCTCCTCCTCCCCCTGCTCATGTGAAAAAGAAACATACCAGAGGTTAAAAGAAAGAAAGAAAGAGAAACAGAAGAGGAAGAAGGCCTGTAACAGAGAAGCTGTGCGTCAGAGAGTGTCAAAATACACCTTCCTGCAAGCTCCACAGAACTCCTCTGTGCCATGTAGCTGCATTTTTCTACCCCTTCACCCCTATCGTGCATGTGTGCTTGCCATCTACCATTGAGAGAGAGAGAGAGAGAGAGAGAGAGAGAGAGAGAGAGAGTCAGAGAAAACCCAGCACCCAATTTTGGAGCCTCACTCAGAAATACTCAATCACATCCAGTTGTTTCCTTGATATTCTGGTGTCATTAACTCACTAGCAATGGAACGGGGGCTCTTTTATACCTTATCATTCATTTAGGGTGGCAGTTTTAGACACATCAGGAGATTTCTGTTTTAATCACCGATTATGTATTTGGCCAATAAAGCTTACATTATTAACATTAATATATACATATTTATAACTTGATGGAGCTAGACATAATTAAGTAGAAATGTTCAAATTAACAATGATGGTAATCATTCAAAATTAGAATCCCCTGATGTCTTCCAGCAGACCAATCCACCCCCACCATTGCCCTGTAAAGTGTGTGTAGCCGAGATGTTGTTCTGCTCATCCCTTAGTTAAATATAAACCCTTTAAAATGGCATGCCAAATGTAACAAATGATAAATAGAGAAATAATGAATGACTTAATTATACTGTATGGAATGTCAATTGTATGCTAAAAGCCCCAGTGATGGAGGCGGTCTTGAAGATGAAGGGGCTTCCAGAGGACTGGTCTGCAAAGGCAAATTTGGCAGATCCTTGGGAGGTGTGGCCCGGGGATAATTAGACCAACAGCTGACCAAGACCAGGACAGTTGTACTGTCATACAAGCCCACGGAATGCCAGTGGCATTATCTCACATCCCTGGAAGAGAGTGGAGCCATCTGCTCATCTTGGCTTCAGTAGTTACAAGCAACAGGTTCCCCAAGGAGGCGATGGTTGCAGCCCAGAAGGCAGGGTAGGGGGTGGCATGTGTCAAGGCAACAATAATAACACCTTTCCTTTGGGTCAAGCTGACATTGCCCTGCGTTCTGCCTCCTCTCCCAGTGTGCCAGCGTAGCTTTTCCCCTCTTTTGCACTGAGCACTGTGCACTCTGAATTCAGTTTGGAGTTCATCTCTATGTCCCTGCCAGATTCACTGCTGGCACCTTGTGTCTTCTTCCCCTGGCAAGATTAAAAGCTTCTTAAGGTATGTGCTATACCTCCTTTTACTCCTAGAATGCCTAAGCAGTTCTGAGCAGGTGCTCAGGAAATAACTGTTGAAAGGGGATCAATGGAGAAAGCTTCCAGACTTTCTGGTGAGGAAAATTGGTGGCATTGTGGGTGAGCTGACTTGGGACTAAGTCCATTTCTTGAAGGCATCATCACCTGTGCTCAGGACGCTGGCTTCTTTGACTACCTGGTCAGACATATCCATTGAGACTTGGGGGTGTGCTTTGCAACAAATGTGGCAACAATTCTCACATTTTTACATGCCACGTTACACACATCATTTCTGAACCTCTCAGATGCCCATGCATTTCTGAGCATTGGCAATCAAGCATAAAGTTCTGGGGCAAGCTGTGAAATCTCTGAAATGAAAATCAATTCCATCTCCATTTCATGGAGACTAATGTGGCATTTACAACATAAACAATCACTTCTGTTAGGGAGGAAAATTAAAAGCTGTGCTACATAAAGGCACAATGTTTAAAGTTCTGGTGGAAATGAGCACTTGGCTTTGAGATAATTACAAAAGGAATTGGAAAAAGAAAAAAAAAAACAGAAAAGAAAAATTCAGCCCCAACAATTCAGAAGTGCAGAGGTTTCATAACACAAATTTGCTATGACTGAAACTACTGGCCTCAGCTCAGAGCTCTGGGGGAAAAATAAAAACCTTGGGTATTTCCTAAGCAATGTGGAAAAGGTGTTCAAGGGCTCATGATAATCGTGTCCATTTCTTTTCCTGATGATGTCAGAAGACAGGAACTTTCTCTTGGGAAAGGTCCCTGACCTATATGATGGATAATGAGCCCAGCAATTTAGGTTTCCCTCAAAGTACAGGTCATTTGAGTCCTTGGTCTGGTGACATTTTTCATTATATCATGCTTTGTTTCCCTCTCGTCATATAATAGGGTACAATGAGTTTCTGTGTAGAAAACACCAAAGTTTACAGATTGAAATTAAAATTAAAGGCAGAGAAAAAAAGTCTACTAGAAGTTTGGAGGCCTGGAATTGAGCTCAGCTTTACCACTAGCTGACTAAGGAGCTCTGTGCAAGGATCCCAACTCCTGAGAGGTCCCAGTTTCCTCATCTGTAAGTTGAGATGTTAGACCATGTGATGTCCAAAAGAAGCTGTCTCTAAAATTTTATCTTCCTCTTATTCTGCATCAAAGTACAACCAACCACGCAGCTGGCCTCATTTTCAAGGGTAGTGGGGAAATGATACAAGCTGTTGCCAATCAGGAGGTGCATAATGACTGATTCACTAATTAGTCTCATCATATAGGAAGATACCTGCTTTCCTGCTGTGACATTATTTCAATGAGTTCCTGGTTTTGGCTATTGAAATTCTCAAAGTCCTAGCCAGTAACTCACTGACTTTTCTATAAAGCTGCCCAGGCAATTAAGAACATTAGCATAAAGGAATCTTTCTCAATTAGCTATTTTTAGAGTGGGTTGGAAATGCTGTCTCGCAGTCTTTTAAAGATTGTTATAATAGTACTATGTTGTATAACCGTTGTCACACGTATATTTTTCAGTCTGTTTTTGTTCTGCATCAAATAATTTGTAGTAATCCTATTTTGAGGGGTAGTTACTTTCAAACTACTTGAAGAGAAGTCAGATGAATTCCTGATAAAGGCAATGCTCATTAATTCCAATCTGAATATGGGACAACCCAGGGAATTGCTGGTATACACATATCAGCCAATCATATCATCACATATCTTGATTTGCCTTGATCAAAGAAGCAATTTGTGTAACATTCCCTCCCCTCTCCCCACTAAAGTTGCTAATCACCTTTCCATTGTATAAGATAGATGGGAAACACTGTACAAATTACTTGCCATAGCCCCCAAATGTTAATCACTTATGAACATCTAAATTAGGACTTGAGACCTTGCATGATAAGGTAGAGAACAGTGTTAGTGCAACAGAACTATTATTTACCAGTGTCAAAAATAACTATCCTATTTGCATAACTGTGGGGCTGGATGACAATTTTCCCCTCAAATCTGCTTCTGTAGCAGAAAAGGCTTTGACCGATATGAAATGTGGCATGTTGTTATTTTTTTTAACCCTTACAAAATGGAACAGGACCTCTCGGAATCAGATGTTTGAATGCTGATTTGGAAAACAGAAGCTAAAACAATTTAGAATGTTTTTAAAAATTACATTCCCCCTGAATATAATGACACTACGTAAGCCTGAGGTCTCCAAAATGGGTCATTTGACTTTTCGAGGTGCAAGAAGAAAGTACTTTATTTTAAAATTCTATAATATCTGTTTTGCATAATTATTTTAATACATATCATACACAGAACTAGAGTATGTATATAATTTATTGAGAAATGTATGTATTCTGAGCATATGCTAATTTTTTTCTGATAGGGGCTTAGTGATAAGAGAAAAATCTTCAGAGACTGTTGTTAGGCAATACATATTGTGATGCTGGCCAGGAAGGTGGTCTACTTCTAGAGAGAGAAGCTCTACTTTCTAGACAGAGAAGCTCGTTAGCTATGTTCTCAAATATATTACTGGAGAAGATAAGTGTTAGACATATATATATATATCATTTTATACATCTTTCTTTTCAGATAATAAAGAAATATACTGCTCTGAAAAACTATGTAGTTACCAATATAGTCTCTCAAAGTGAAGAATCACAGGTTCAGCTTCCTTTAGGGTAGGAAAATATATCTGGAATGATGCTGTAGTTTGGGTCTGGAATGGCCCCTAAAGGACCATAAGCTAAAGGGTTGGTCCCCAGGGTGGAGCTACTGGTAGGTGGTGGAATCTTTAGAGGAAGGCAGTTAGGTCATTGGGTTGTGTGACCTTGAAGAAAATATTGAACCTTGCCTCCTTCCTCTTACTCTGTTCGCTTCCCAGCCTCCATGAGGTAAGTACCCTTCTCAGCCATAAACTTCCATCATCATGTGCTTTCCTACCACAGGCCTTTAAAGTTATGGAACCAAGCAACCATGGACTGAAACCTCTAAAATCATGAGCCAAAATAAACAACTTCATCTCAGGTAGCTTGTCACAGTGGCAGAAAGCTAACACAAGACAGGAGTAGGTGTTTTCAGAGAATGGCCAAGACAGAGAAGTAGCTGAAAATATACCAGTTAAGCAAGCCCAAGCATCCAGGCGTGCTGCATTAGTTTAGGCATTCTAATGCCAACCCCAGCCCAACCCCAGGACTCTCTACACAGACAGAAGGACCTCTGAGATTTCTTGTGTGGCTGGTTTTTATTTAGCATAATTTTCTCCTTATCCCCATTAGCTTTCTACTCTTGTTCCCCATCCATTCAACCACAACTATTTATTGGGTATTTAAGATATGCCAGATGTGGTTCTGGAAATCTTGAGATTTTTCTATTCTTCCTTGCTCTGTCTGGGGGGTCACTGATAGGTCTCCAGGCAGGAGTTTTGAGAGGCTGCCAACTCATGACTTCTGTTTATTGTTCACCACTCCCCTAGTGAGAAACCTGGAACACCAAGTATGTTTCAAGCAGAGCTGTAGCAGGAAGAGTAGAGAGGTAAGAGCTCTTACTGAGAAGGAAGCCTTCTGTGCTTAGCCCACCTGCACTGTTCTCACTTCAGAGAGTTCCATGTCAGTACTCATGTGCCCTTTCAGGGAACTAACAAAAAAATACTCCATTCATTTTTGAGAACCTTCTTCATGTTCCCTCCTGGGCTTGATGATAGATCCAAAAAAAGCACCTGGGAGTCAGTCCCTGCTCTTCCTGAAATTGTGCAGGAGTTGGAAGAATTAAATACAAAGCCAAGACTATGGAGAAACATTATCACAGAGCAGGACACGGGGGAGCTGTTGTCAGGCTAGGAAGAGCTGGGAGGCTGTTGTGATGTGCAAGACTTTGTCTAGGACTTGAAATCAGACCATCATGATCCCAGGTTTAGCTCTGTAACTCACTGGCTATGTAACCTTGGGCAAATTACTTCAGTCAATCTGTGAGTCTCAATTTCCTTATAAATACTATGGGAATGATAGTGCCTATTGATAGGACTGTCTTAAGGATTAAGTGAAACATTGGATGTGAAAATCCTTTATAAGCTAGAAAGTGCTAAGAATGTTTTAGAAATTACTATTAATGTACAGTGATTAAGGAAGGCTTTATGTTGTTGTTCATTTATACCTTTTAGGACAGATACTGTTTAACATAAGTGGAAGTGAGAAGCTGATGGCCAGTTCCTCTAAGAATTCTGTGGTGGATGATATATGGGATTAGCATGCCCATTTCCTCCAATCCACCCCTTCTTCTAAAGAATCTGCTAGGGCTTGAAATACCTATCCTGACTAGTTTGAGAGGAACAAAACTGGGGTTGACAGGGTCTTGGGGCCATGCAAAGCCTAGAGTAATCAGGCTGTGACATGTCTATGCTCTATCCAGGCAGTCTATTACTAGACCTCCTCAGGGGGAACCATGATGGAGTAGCTTCTCAGGAGAGTTTCCTACCCGTTGAAGCCTCTGGTATATGTATGGTGACTTGCTTGCTACTGCTAGTCATCCAAAAAACCCTAAACAACAAGACAGAACAGAACAGATCAGTATCCAGAGTCTATTCTTCCTGCTTCCAGGCTAAGGGGGAGCAAGAAAACTCCTGTTTCATTCCCTGATCCTTTCTCTTTTGGTGCATGGTTAGCAATTGACAGTTCAATGTAAGTGCCTTGAGATATCAAGATTAATAAATTGGAAGAGAATTTAGAAAGCCAGTGCATGTCTAATCAAGAGGGAGTCAATATGGTTACACTGTTATTACTTTGGGATATAGCTTCTGTTCATGCAAGTTCATCTTGTGGAAATGTAATGACCGTGTAGTTTTGGTGCATCACCAGATTTTATGAGGTCCACCAGTAGGGCCTCTACTCAGTCCCTGGGAGTTATAGTAGAATGAAGAGCTGCACTATTTCATCTTGGTTTTATCTTCATTCCTATAAAATCTCTTGGGGAAGAGCCTCTCCAGGAAGTTTCTCCCTGCTTTCAATCTCATTTTCTGACCTCTATTTCTGAATTTCCTATATCTAAAGGAGATCTGTGTCTCCTGATTGTTCATCTTGGCTTACTAGCCTTTCCCAAAATAGATGCCCTGGTGGGTGCTACATTTTGTAGCAGGACCATATGGCTGGGGATTTGGTTTGAGATGGGTGGTCAAAACAGATGTGTAATGTTCATTAGAAATAGTGTTCACTGAGCCTGTAGTCCCAGAAACTCAGGAGGCTGAGTCAGGAGGATCACTTGAGTCTAAGGACTTCCAGCCTGGGACACAGTGAGACAAAATTACTAGCTGTTCTTTCATATCCATTCTACTCTTTTTAGTTACTATTAAAGGACATGCAAAGTATTAGTAACAAATGTGACTGCTCAGAATAAGCACTACATTGCTCAGCTTCCCTTGCAGCTATGTAATCAAATCATGGCCAATGGGATGTATGCGGCAGGGCTTGTATAGCTTCTGAATTATGCTCCTCTGGACTATTTCTAGCCTTCCCATTGATGGGAATTTGGGTACAACAGTGGGAGCTAAAGCAAACATTGTGGACCAGACATGGAAGCCCTGCACTACTGTTCTACTCTAGCATGCTTTTGACAGAAATTTTTTTGTTTTGGTTTACAACATTGCTAAGATGAGATTTGTCACATCACTCTGTGTGGAGTCCTTTGCTATGGAGATTTTCAGTAGAGCCCCTGAGAGTACAGACTCATGTCAAACTTTCCTTCATCAAACTGTCTGGCATGCTCTATATGGCTAAAGGACAAATAGGAGCCAAAACAAAGTTCCACTGAATGTGGAGTCATCCTTTGCAATATCCTCTCCAACTCATCCTTGGCCCTGAATTTTTCCTCTGTTTCATTTCCCTTTGGTGGTAGCTGACAGCCCTGGAGATATACTGCCAGAGGCCACTCATGTTCTGGGCTCTTGGGATTCAAGTTTGAGAACATGACAGGGTAGGTGGAGAGGGTCAATGCCCAGGAGTACTGTCTCCATCCCAAACACACTGCTATCATTTCCTGGCATAAAGGAGAGAGTGCTGTGCTGGGCTTGGAGGCTGATCCTAGCTCTGTTACTCACCAGCTGTGTATTCTTGAACAACTCTCCTCCTTGAGCCAAGTAAGGGAGTTAGACTAGATGATTTCTAGAATGTCTTCCAATGTTTGCATTCTACAATTTGACAATTCCATGACCAGCTTTGTGGCTCTGGTGTCATCTTCAATCCATGTATTAGAGGTCTGTGTCTGTGCCAAGGGTTGAGCAGAGCAACTCCACTCACTTCTCATCATTTGTTCAGCATTTAACAGGGACCAGGGTTCTAGTGCAGGGAGGAGAGAGAAGGGTGAAGGAGATGGGAGGCATTATGAACATATCAAATAAAGATCCTTCTTTGAGGGAGTCTAGTCTCTTTGTGGGCAAATGGCATGTGTACATGTGCACACACAGAATCCCTGGGAATAATGCAGTGAGTTAATGCTGAGGTGTAATGTGGCCCCAGTAAGGGGTCAAAGGTGAGGTAGGAAGTATGCAGTGGGGGATGGGCCAGCACAGGTTTGGAGCCAGTTCTCTCTACTTGGTTTCTGATCCAAAGTGAGTGTCCAAGCATTCAGGCCCCAGCTTCCTTTCTTGAGAAACAAGGGCAATGGGAATACTTCCTTGAAGGTGGAGACACACTGTTCCTAAAACTGACACACAGCTGGCACCTTGTAAATTCTAGCTCTCTTGCTCCTCGTTCCCTTCACCACTTCTCTGACAATTCTAGCCTGTCCGATTAAGGCTCCTAATCAATTTCCAGCCGCATGCTGATTCTCCTGTCTTCTGCTCCTTGACTTTTCCCTCTATTTTCCTGTTTCTCTTTCCTACAACTCTGTATCCTCCATCTATGGCAAAGTTCTCCCATCATTCCTTTTGTATGGAGGGCAAGAAAAGGTGGGGTTATACAGATGCCCAGTGATATTTCAGAAGCTCTAATTAAGGGAGGATTATGCATGCCATTTGAGTTTTAAAAGGGATTCAGTTCAGAATGAATAAAACGCTAACTTCTTCCCCCATCTAACCCACTCACTCACATACTCTGGGGCAAAATGAAATATAATCCAGTGTTTCCAGGGAAGGCATTGGATAGCAGGTCATGCTGGTCAAGGGTAGACAGCAGTGGTGCCCTCAGTCTTAGCAAATGTCAGTTCTGTCACGTGTCCTGCTTCTTACCATCTTTTTGTTACTAGCTATAGATGGAAAGAAATCACTGCATTGTGTTGAGTTCTGCCTCCAATAGAAGCTAAGGGTTTGCCCTACAAATAACTGGCAATGTGAAGTTGGGCTATGTGGCCCTGGTTTGACTGCAGAGAAACAACTTCCTCAGTCTACGGACACATCACCCTGAATGTACTCCATTTCAGCTGATCTAGAGAGCTAAGCAGGATCAGGCCTGGCTTTGAGGATCTTCTTTTATATCTATCTCAGACAACAACCTCCTTCTTCGCTGCAGTGCCCACTGCCTCTGAGGTGCTTGCCGGCTCTCTGAACCAATGATAGCTGGACCCTTACCTCCCAAACAATTTCCTACTCATCCTGTGAGTCTTAGCTGATGTAGCTTTTCGTTAGGTGGAGCACATGTGGACATGTGCACCCCTACACACTCTTTTATCATAGGTCCTGCAAGCCTGGCTTATGCTATTTCACACATGAGCTGAATGTAGTAACCAGATGCTCAAGGCCTGTGCTGTCACCTTCTGGAGCCCCACAAACATGGCTATTTTCATGGTCCTACTTCAGCACCCAGAAAGGCAGCTCCAGTTTGGACTGGCCTCAGGCCAAGAGCTCCTTTTCTTGACTTCGATCCTCTTTCATAAACCACCAAAGTGTTGGTCATTCTGATATGCCAGCTCTTTCTTTCAAGGGCAAGAGTTCCTTACTCTACTTTGAGAGATTCTGGGTAACAAACATCATACAGGTGAAACAGCAAGAGGTCTGAGCAAAGGGACAATCATGTCCTTCCTAGAAATGGAGGAGAAGACATTCATCAGCGATCAGAGATCCAGAGTAAGAAGTCTCGGGAATCTTCAAGGTGGCTGTGGCTACAGAATGGAAATGGAGAAGCCCTTTATGGGCACCAAGTACCCCTGGCCCAATTGTATTCTATGGTTCTGAAAATTCGTTTTACTGACCAGGTATCAGTTTCTCCAACTGTAGAATGGAGACCATGATAGTGGACAACTGTCTATGGCTGATAGAAGAAGAATCTTGCCAAAATTGTTGGCAAGTTTTTCTGTGGATGAGAATCAAGCCCTCACATGCCAGAGCAGAGTCTCTGTATTCTTTTCCACTCTCTTGACCAGCATAGCCCTTGTCTGCAGATACTATGAAGCTTCCTGAGGTGGCAAAGTAAAGACCATTGTCAAAGCTTCAACAGTGGCCATGTCCTCCTGAGAACTAGAAGGGGTATCTAAAACAAAACCAGCAATGCCATCTCTGAGCCTAACAGAGCACATGGCTTGTAACCTTACTTATTATAGGTGTTCATTATGCACCATCTCAATGAATCTGCAGCTCCTGCATTTAGCTGTGAACTAAGCAATGTTCTGAAAATTGCTAGGTCATGATTGTTTACTTCTGTAGTTATTTTTATTTAAGAAAGCCCTTTTCCTTTGGTTTTGAATAAGAGGGCAATGCTATAATTTTCTTCACTATCTCCCTTTAATGAAGCCAAAGGTCAGTCAAAAGGAGTCCAGCAGTTTTAGAAGTGACCCAGTCACAAAGTTGATCTCAGCCAGAAGAATCCTTGGGGGCATTAATTGCTCCCAACTCTGGAAGCCTAGATGAAAGGTGAAGAAGTGATTATAGCCAAGTACTCCAAATAGGGTCAAGTTCACCATTTTTTCCCAGTAATCTTTACCCCTAATTTGCTACATGGGTAAGGAAACTACCTCTCTCCTCTTCTAGCCCCATAATCAAGTGTGCTTCAATTTCCATGGAAACTTTATTTTGCAGAATGCATTAGCAGCACCCTGAGCTTCACCACAGAGGGAGGAGCCTCTTAGTTGAGCGAGTTCATCTCTTTGTTTTGCTGTTTATTTCCAGTGTCCCATTGCCCAAGGCTATTGCCAACTCTCCCAGAATGGCATCAGCTATCATTTCATCTGTAATATTGTGAGTGGGCTCAAATGATTACCTCTTGGGTGCCTAGACTAACTGCAGCTTCTCTCCTCTCTCTCTCTCTCTCTCTCTCTCTCTCTCTCTCTCTCTCTCTCTGTCTGTCTCATCCCCTCTCTTCCTCCCCTTCTCTGCCTGGCCTTCAGGTGGCTCAGAATAGTAGGAGCTCAGAACAGACAGCACATCATCCACTCTTGACAGCCTCCATGCTGTAATATGGGCCTGCCTAACCCATTATGGTAATGACAGCATTGCAGAATTAGAACATTCATTCCCACACGGGAATGGAAGAAAAAAACCGAGAAGAGAGGGGGCAGGGTTGGAGTCTTGTGCTATTTTGCTTTCTTTCGCTTTGTTCCTCCTCAAAGGTGGCACTGTCTTCTCTTTTTTTTCTTTCATTCTGTTAAAAAGATAAGAGCCACACCCTCCTCCCTATACCCAGGAGGAAAACAAAAGCCTAGGCAAAGGCTGGAGGCTTGTGAAGCTCATGAAGGAAATGTCACAGGTCTGAACCTCTAGTCAGATTTCCTCTGGAATGGTCCTGCTGTACACTCCAGGCTGGTCTTGAAGTTGAAATTCTCCTGCCTCAGCATCCTGAGTACTAGTATTACAAGTGTGAATGCCTGACCCCGAAGTCAAAAAACAGGATACCAGTCTTAGACCCTAAACTTCATTGGTCTAGCTGTTAATAATCTAGTTCCTTCAGCACTTTCTCATGTAATTCATTTTGATGCTTTAATCTTGAAGACAATTTACAGGATGGGGGAAAATTTTTGCAAACTATTTATCCAACAAGGTACTACTATCTCTCTTTTTTTTTTTTGGTACTGGGGATTGAACTCGGGTCCTTGTGCTTGTGAGGCAGGCAGCAGAACCACTGAGCTAAATCCCCAGCCCAGTACTATCAAGAACATATGAGGAACTAAAAAAAAAAAAAAATGCAAAAGGAAACTAACAAAAATTTCAATTAAAATGGGCAAATGATCTGATTAAATAATTCTCAAAAGAAGGAATACAAATGCCCAACAGGTTTGTAGAAAAATGTTCAACATCACCATTCATTAGGGAAATGCAAATCAAAGCCACAGTGAGATCTCTCCAAGTGAGAAGAGCTGTAACAAAAGGAAAAAAAGTGACCAATGGTGATAAGGGTGTAGAGAAAGAGAAACTCTTACACTGTTGGTGGGACTATAAACTAGTAGAGTTACTATGGGAAACAATATGGAGATTTCTCACATTAAAAATGGAGCTACCATATGTTCAGCAATCTCACTACTAGCTATTTATTCAAAGGAAATAAAATTGACATATCAAAAAGATTCCTGCACATCTACATTTATTGCAGTATTATTCACAATAGCCAAGGTATGGAATCAACAAAGATGTCCATGAATGCATACATAAAATGTAGTATATATAAACGGTGGTATAGTGTTCAGCCATAAAAAGGCTGAAATCCTATCATGTATAGCAACACTGATGGGACTGGAGATTTTAATGTTAAGTGAAATAACCCAAGCACAGAAAGACCAGTACCACATGATTTCACCCTTGTGTGAAATCCTGGAAAAAAATTAGTACAGAACTAGTGAGCAGCCAGGCATGATGACACATGCCTGTAACTCTAGCACTCAGGAGGCTGAGGCAGAAGTATCACCCTGAGTTTGAGGCCAGCCTGGGCTACATAGTGAGTTCAGGGACAGCCTGGACTACATAGTGAGACCCTGTCTAAAAAAAAAAAAAAAAGAAAAGAACTACTGAGCAAAATAGTGGTTATCAGAAGTCAGAAAGGGGTGAGGGTAGGATATAGGGAGAAACTGTTTAGTGGTTACAAAGTCACAGCCAGATAGGAGGAAGAAATATTGGTGCTCTAATACCCACAGGGTGACTATAGTTAACAATATTATATCCTACAATTCAAAATACACAGAAGGGAGGATTTTGAATGTTCTCATCACAAAGAAATGATAAATGTTTGAGGTGATGAGTAAAATAAATATCTTGAGTTGATGTTACATAATCTACAAATGTACCAAAACATCATCGTATGCCCTATAAAGATGTACAATTGTCAATACAATTATTTTTAAATAAGTAAAAAAAAAAATGCAGATGAGCAAGCATAGATTCCTAAGTCAGTAAACAAGTTTTCAAGGAATTTATATTGTCACTTGGGTCTTGGGGAACTAGCCATAAAATATACTGTGCCTCATAGTGGGGCTAAAAGTCATTTCTTTATCATTTCCCCAGTGGGGTCTGTATATGTGGAAGCTCTTTGCTTGAGCTTGGATAATCCCAACAGACACTCACAGAATTAACTTTCTGCCTTGGGCTGGGGAGAATGGGGTGCTGCAAAACTTAATGATCATCTTTCTGACTGGGGATCATAAAGTACTGTTGATAATTATGATAATTAAAGTGATTTGCCTACAGTAATTAGTCCCTAGTACTCCCTTGTGGAGGTAAGATGAAGAGATTGCTCTATATTGCATATAGGCCAACTGAGGTACAGAGAGCTGAGGTCCGGGGCAAAGCACAAGCTCTGTATAAGAGGCTGGCCTAGCCACACAGAGTGGGGGCTGTGTATAGAGGAGAGGTGCTGGGAAGAATTCAATATGGGATGTGCAGGGTTGGTTTACAGCGAGCAGAGATGAGCCAGGAACAGAGGCACCCAAGAGCCTTTTGAGTGGGGATATTTGGGGACAACTCTGGAATCACATATCAGTGGGTACCAGGTTCGAATGGGGAGACAAAGGGACACAGAAAAAGACTGCTAGCTCAGAATCAACCTCTCTTTCTAGTCTTCTACCAGACCTCAAGCTCAATAGTCAGAAGACTTGGAAAACTTGAGGGTATTTTCTACTAAATCTGACAAGGTGACAGTGGTGGCATTGTTTTGGCAAGAGACAGAGCTTTTGCCATTAAAAGGCAGGCTACTTAGAGGGAATTCCCCTCTGAGCCTTTGCTTCACCTGTGGCCATGGAGTCTACTTCCCAGGGACTACAAAGGCCAGAGATAGACAAGTAATTCTAGGGCAGCAGAAAACACCACAAGGAGTCCTAAGACTCAGGCTTGTGTCCTGGTTCCTGTTATGTGACTTTGAGTGGCTGTTTATCCCCTCTGTGATCTGGTTCACTGTTACATGTGGACTACTATTGATGCTAGCAACTTAGGTCACTGAAATGTTAGAACAGGGTGGGTTTCCTTTTTACTCTTCTAAGAGACAACTTCAGACATTCAACCCACCAACTGATACCTATTGAGAACCTATTACATATCCAATCTGGTGCTTTGGAAGTTTAAGACAGGAAACTTGTCATAAGAATCCAAAAAAATAATGGACGTTGAAAGACTATGTAGAATTCTCTGCATATATTGGTTAATGCTATATAGCTGTTAATTTGATTGGTGAGATACAGTTCGGGCACAAGAAATTGTCAGAAGCCAAGTAAGGCAAAAGATAATCACATGCTACATTATCTGATGAGAATGATAATTACCCCAGTGTTCCCATTATCTATAGGAGAAAATAAAAATAATCATGACATTTTGTGTGGCTGACTGCCTGAATACCTCACCATTCTTAAAACCTTACTGTTCCTCAACTATCATTCATTCATTTATTTTATCCATCCTTTGTTCCACCATCCATGCATGCATGCCTGCATCTATCCACCTACCCATCTACCCATCCATCATCCATGTATCCATCCATCCATCCATCCCCCACCCACCCACTCATCTATCCATCTACCTACCCATGTATCTATCCATCATCCATTTATCCACCCACAGATCTAACTGCCCATCCACCCATCCATTCATCCACTCATCCATCCATACATCTACCTTTCCACCCATACATTCATTCATCATCCACACACCTGCTTATTCCACAAATACTGTGTGCTTATTATGTGCAGGTACTCTGTGCCTCAGGTTTCTGGGAATGCCTGTAAATCAGACAAGAAGGATGAGAATCTCAGGAATTTATTGTTTAAATAGATAATATAAAAACATAAACAAGATAGATTCAAAGAGTGAGAAGTACAGAGGGATTAAGTACAACAGGACAGAGGAATACATGGGGTAGTCAGGTTGGACCTTTGAAGTATATAATATCTGGGTTGAGATCTGACTATGTGAGCCTGGCCCCCCAAATAAGGGAGGGGATGAAGCCAAGGAAAGAGAGTTCCAGGTGGGTGAAACAGAAGGTGTGGAAGTTCTGAGGTGGGAACAAGCCTGTCGTCCTTCAGGAAAAAAAGGAAGGCTGCTATGGCTGGAGTCTGTGAATCCTGAAGGTCAGATATGTGGCATGATGTCTGAACAAGAGGCAGGATTGGATAGTCTGGAGGATAATCTGAGTGAGTCAAGCCAAAGACCTGACACTGCTTCCTATGTGTGAGAACCAGTAAATGCACTAATTAAGCATAGAACTCACATGATCTGCTCAGTATCTCACCTTTTTTTATATTTGTAGTTTCCAAAACACAGATTTCCCTGCTTCTGCATAGGCTACCCCCAGAACTTCTCTTCCATGTCTTATTTGCCTGCCAGACTCTTCCCAGCCTTTGAGCTTGCATGAAGACCCCTCCTCCTCTCTGAAGCCTTCCCTGGCCTTCCCACATGTTCCATCCCTACCAATCACTCCTTTTCCTTGCTCTCATGCTTCCTCTAATAGTGTATGTAGCCAAATGCATTGCCATTACCTGCTTACATGTGTCTTCAGTAGTGAGGGGCTGGACAGGGTAGGGGGTTAATAGATCGGATAAGGGCCAGCAGTCAGGGTAGGCTCCATGGAAGTGAAGTTTGAAGGATGAACAGAATTTTGACTGATGATAAAGAGAGGACAGCATCACACAAATCCTACAATATCTATTCAAGTCCACATGAGACATGATTGGAAAGACATTGTCATAGAGAAGGGAGGCCATCCCCAGTGAAAACCACACGACCTCCTCTTTTCTGCAGCACAACATGAACACAGTTAATAAGAATGATAGATGATGGTTTCCATATGATATTCATGCATTTTGCATATTTCATTTACCATTGAAATGCATGGACAGACTTCTCAATCCCTTCCTTCCTTCCTTCCTTCCTTTAACAACTTTTAATTAAATGTCTCCTGAATATCTTTCATGATGCTAGGCCCTATGAAGGATAAGCAAGTAGAATTTGTCCTTGGTGTGCTCACATGTTGCAATGTCCAGGGGAGAGGCAGGAGGGTGCAAGTTCCATTTGGAGTTCTGGAATTAGATCATATGGGTCTGAATATTGACACTGAGGAGTTATATAATCTTGGGTAACTGGTTTTACCTCTCTAATCCTCAATTTCTTATATTAATAGAATGAGGGTAATAGTATGTCAGTCCCACATACCCATGGGAATACAGTCCAAGACCCCGAGTGGATGCCTGAAACTACAGATAGTACCTAACACTGTATATCTGATCACTGAGAAGGCTACTAAATGGCTAACAGGTGGATAACATATACAACATGGATATACTGGACAAAGGGATGATTCACATCCCATTCAAGACAGAGCGGCATGGTGTAGAACTTTTATTGTGTTGCTCAGAAGGACACACAATTTACAAAATTGTTTATTTCTGGAATTTTCCATTTAATATTTTCCGACTGCAATTGGCTTTAGGAACCTGAAATTGCAAAGCCAAACTGTGGGTGAGTGGGGGACTACTGTACCTACGTAACTGGGCACTTGGTAGAGTACTGAGCCCATAGCTAGGGATCTGTGAATATTAGCTATTGTTTATTATTATTTTTCCAGCAGTCCAGTGGGAGGATTCACAAATCCTATTAAAAATATTCTGTTGGACATTGTGTATGTGTGTCCCCAATTCCTCCCTTCCAAAATTCTAAGCCTTCAGAGCCCAAGTAAACTGCAGCTCAGCTTGGAACAGTGACTGCTAGCAGGTGGGAAGCCTAAGGCAGGTGGAGGCATCAAGGCCTCCTTGCTTTGTGTGTGCTGAGGGTTCACCTCTGCTGGCTTCCAGTTGTAAGCAGAATCCACCTATTCCTTCTTTTTTCTTCTCTTGCCTAAAATATGTCCCAGAAAGATCATTAATTGATTTCCCCCCTGAACTCCAGACACCCAGAAGAGTCTTCTGCCCCTGCCCTGCCAGTCACTCACTTTCCTCTTCCCTGCCCTATGGTCGCAAAGGTCTTTGGGGTCAGTGAGTGGGTTAAGAAGCTTAAGTTTGCTGTATGATGTGATTCATTTGCACCAGGGGATTCTGAATAGATAATAATCATCTGCAAATGGCAATTAACAGAATCTTTTAAAAATGCTTTGATGATTATAAAATGGAAGGTGAAGTGCATGCAAGTAATTTCTCATCAGTATATATCTTCCCCGAGCAGCCTCCTGACAAGGCAGCAGGCTTGGGGGATGCCCTGTGCAAAGGTAAGTGGGTATCCAGAAGTGCCCACATGTCCACATCTGGCAATAGATCCATCACTTTGGGCACAGGGTTCACCACCTGTGCTTGCCTGACAGGTGCATTCAAGGCCGTGTTTGAGAGCTCTGATATTTCCACCCAGTCATGCCAAACAAGAGAAGAAGTCCTCTCAATTTTCAGTCTGTTATCCTTGCACCTCTTCCTCAGAGACATCATTTGAGGATGACCCACCATGACTTCCTTGAAGCCCTTTCTCTGGCTCCACATCACACCCCAGCCTAAGCTAGGGTACTCCAAATCAGCACCATTTGAAGACAGAGGGATGAAACAAGTCTTGTGGTAACTGTTTTTACATTTAATGTCTCAGTCCATCCTTAAATAGCCTGGCAAGGAAGCTTTACTCCCTCACCTTTTAAAAAATGGATGAGGAGGCCTGGGGATTTAGCTCAGTGGTGCCACTGTCTGCCTTGCAAGTGCAAGGTCCCGAGTTTGATCCCCGGTACCAAAAAAAAAAAAATGGATGAGGAAACTGAGGTTTAGAGAGGTTAAATGACTTGCTGAAGGCCAGTTAGCAGAAGTGAACCTTGAAGTACACATGCTTATGGAGCCCATAATCTTTTCCAGTACACAATGCTGCCTGCACTTCTCTCTCACTCTATTTAAAGCTGTTATTAATTGTCCACCTATATAGTTACTTCTTGGCTTCTTTCTTGGCTTTGGTATTGATTTTACCAGGGCAGGGAGACAGTGCTTTTGTATTCCACACTGCATAGAGTGGTTCTCTTGATGCTGTTTCATCATTTGCTGAATGATGAATGAAGGAATGAATGGATGAATGGATGATTTCCTCTGCCTCAGGTGAACCCTAGAAGTGGCCAACATAAGACTGTCTAATGGCCATTCAACATCTTTATCAAAAAACACAAATAAAAACAATAACAATGTCTTCATCTGAAGCAATAAATTTGGTACTAGTTAATCCAAGTAGTCATGGATTTTTTCTTGTGGGAATTTTCCTCTGAAATAGAGATTGAAGCCCATCTCTACAACTCCCTTTAGATAGGCACAGCACACATCAATAGCAAACAACATCCTCTTGCCTCGCCTATATCCTAATCTCCTTAAAAGCAGCTCGGTGTCCTTATGTCTCTTCTCTTCCTGCATCGGAGGGTGGAGATGTGGGGACTTTTGAGAAATCATGGCTTTTCCACCTGCCTGGAGAACAGGGAGCTGCCAACTGACTCTCTAGACAGAGAGCTGGTGCAAACTGTCACTAGTGGCTGAGCTCTGGTGTATTTTAGAGCCCTACACTTGAGCAGGTTTAGAAAGTTTTGATAAAATCTTTTAGTTGGGAGGAAAGATGCTCTACAAATTAAAAACAACAAACAAGGGTAAGAGTTGGGATACAGATTTGAGAAAAATGCTAATTCTTTCCTGATCCATTTTTGTAACAGCAAACCCCAGAGTTGACACTGCTAAGATTGATTCTGGGGTACAGAACAGCAGGTGGTAAGCATGCCAGTAGAACTCCAGGCTTAGCAGCACCCGGGGCAGGGATGCCTTGTAATTTGAGGAAGAAGTTTAGGAGGAGAAAACTTCAACCACTCTTTTTCTATCACACTTTTGTCAACTTTGGTACTCTAAGGATGTGCAATGTCTTGTCTCTCTTCCTGAAGCTAAGGGAGCAGGATGAGCAGGTAAGCAAGCACAGTAGGGATGAGCAGGAAAGAGCAAAGAGAAGTGGCAAGTTGTTAGATGGCATTTTCAAGCTGTTAGATGGCATTAGATGGCATCTCTTTCCTTTGTGGTCCTCCCCAGCCCTTCACTGCTGCAGTGCTGGAAGCTTTGGAGAGGCAGGCCAGCATTTCTCAGAGAAAGGTCCACAATCACATGCTGCCTACAGGGCTGTGCTTATGGTGTCTTTTGCCTCCTACTGCTCTGAGGAATTTCTTCCCCAGTGCCAAGTAGCTATTTCTTTGCTGGTTAGATTTTAGAGCCCTTGCCCCAGTGCCCATGCCACACCTAATGAATTTCTATCTTCATAGGGCTGGGAATCTGTTTGATGCTCATTTCCCCAGGTGATGCTTACAAATGTTAGAATTCAGGTCCTGAGATTTTGTCACCTGGAGTAAAGGAGGAGGACACAGTGGAAACATTTAATAACATTGACCTTGGGCAAACTTCTATAGTTCTGTACAAAGTTTCAAAAGGGGAAGGATTGCCTTTGTCTCATTTATTGAACTGTTAGAATTCTAAAATACTGAGAATGAGGAATCTTTGAAATCACTGTACCTAAATCTCTTGATTTTGTAGGTCTGCATTGATTAAATTTATATGTTCATTGGACTGGGCCATGGGGCCCAGACATTGGTCAGACATTCTGGATGTTTCCATGAAAGGGTTTTGGGATAAGAGTAACATTTGAATGAATAGTCTAAGTCAAGTAATTGCTCTCTACCATATGGGTGGGATTCATTCCATTCCTAGAAGACCAAAACAGAACAGAAGACTGACCTCAGAGCAAGAGGAAGTTTGGTCTGCACATGCCTTTGGACTTGAATTGCAATACTGACTCCTTCCTGGATGTTATGGTTTGTATCTATGTCCCCCCTCCTCAAGGCCTCATCTGCTCATAGGTGGGACTTTTTGGAGGTGGCTGGATCTAGGGTGTGTGTTTCTGGGATTAAGAGTGCATGATAACTAAATGGGTTTAGGATAATTCTGGATGTGGATAATGGAAGTCCCACATGGGGTGTAGATATAACCAATCAATAGGCTTATGACCTGGATGGAATATAAAGGGAGAGAGGGAAAGCAGACTTTGCTGCTTTGCTGCCTGCTGCTCACTGTCTTCTGCCTGCCATGCCATGAACTCTTTCTCCTTTGTGATGCCCCTCTGCTATGCCATGCTGCCTTGGAACCAGCTGACCGTAGACTGAAACCTGGATAAACTGTGAGCCAAAATAAACCTTCCCTCCTTTAACTTTGGGTATCAGGTATTTTGTCTTAGCAATGAGAAAGGTAACTAAGACATTCAGCATGCAGCATACAGCCTGCTGTGCAGATTTTGGACTTACCAGCCTCCATCATGGTATGAATCAGTTCCTTAAAATAGGTCTCTTTCTCTGTTAGTCAATTTTCCATCACCATAACCAAATATCTGAGTTAATTAACTTATAAAGAGAAAAGGGTTGTTTTGACTTATAGTTTCAGCGTTTCAGTCAGAGATCAATTGGTCCCTTTGCTTTAGGCCTATGGCAAAACAGCTCATCATGGCAGGTAGAGAAAAACTCCTCATACCATGAACCAGGGAACTAAGAGAATGACAGAAAAGGTCTGGGGTTCCACAATCCTTTTCACAGGCACTTTTAATGACCTAAACACTTCTCACTAGGCCTGACCTCTCAAAGGTTCCACTACCTTCCAGGAGCACAAAGCGGAGGACCAAGTCTTTAACATGTTAACCTTTGGGGGACATTTAAGATTGTAACTATAGCACACATTCTGTTGGTTCTGTTTCTTTGCAGATTCAAAGCCCAAAGAGTACTAAAGTCAGATTTAGATCCTTGCTTTCTACAAATATGTAGAATCAATGGACACAATTCATAATTCTTCTTATGGGGGCCACTGGCTTTGGCCATAGGAAGGGCATCAAGATCCGTGTGTGTGTATGTGTGTTCCTGTGAGCTCCTTGGAGTGTAGGGCCCTCATATCTTATACATCTCTATTGTCCCAGCCCCTAATATTGAACTTGGCAGATAATTGGTGTTTTGTAACTGAAAGATGAAAATGAAAGAATCTGTGACTAAAATATTTGAATCCTTCTAAGGTCTTTCTGAAGCTCAATGCAGCAGAACACATCCTGAGGAAGTGAGGAGCATGTCCACTTGCCCACAGCCCCCTCCACTGAACACCCTGTCAAATAAGAACAAAGCTGGGTGAAGGCACTGTTTCTTTCACTAGAGGAAGAAGTCATGGGGTCTCTGGGGGGAAAAGTGAGTTAAGGGACAAGAAGCACTTTTTGATGGCCATTCTGGTAGGCATTGTGTGCAGGCACTTATATTTAATTAATATTCATGTCAACATAATACGTATGACATTTAAAAAAATAAATGAAAAAAGGATAAGGAATGGAGATGGAAGTTAGGGACAAGGACCATAAAACTTATCCCTAACTCAGCAGGGAAACAGGTCTTAGGAAAGATTACACGAGGGAGAAAATGCTTGGAGGTCATGCTAATGCCACCCCAGCCACCTCTAGTAGGTGCCCAGAGCCTGTGCTTTGGGTCGCACTAGCACCAGAGGAAGCCTCTATGGCCTTTGGGATGGGCTTTGCTTCAAGATATACAGATGCAGGATGTCTTGGAACTGGTCTGGCTTGACTTCCACTGTGGACTTTTGCTTTGGCCCTCAGAACTTTGTGGTACCTGTACCCAGGACATCATGCATGCCCTGTCCCCAGCCTAGCACTGGTTTGTGTGGACAGTGTCCAAATGGTGTGGGCACAAATGGATTGGGCTGCATACTCCTGCACCCCAACACAGCATTTATGTGACCTGTGTCTACCCCACAGTAGAGGAGAAATGGGGCTCCTGTCAAGTTCTTTCAGCTCTTTCAAGAAAAACTCTCCTGTGGACACCTGAGCCCTTGGGGTGGGTTGGTTTCCCAGGGTAAGGCTCTCTTCCAGGCTTAGCCATCTTCTGAGCCAATTGGATTTGCATTTGAAATGGGAACCAAGCTGACAGCCAGGCTTCTGCTGAGTCCAGTTTCACACTCCCCCAAGCTTCTATTTTTAAAGTAGCTACTCCTGCTCCTGTCTGTTCCCTAATGAGTCTTGGACATTGCCTATAAGTTGTTCCAGCCCACAGAACCCCTGAGGACACCCCTGTGGTATCCTAGAACTCCTAATGTGGTTTGTTAAAAAAAAATAAATTAACAGCAGTTTGCCAATAGGAGTAGGCTTTAGTTTTCCTAAGCACTTGGGGCAAATACTTCACCAATACCCAGCTTCCCAGTTCCACAACTGCTCCTCATTCTTAGATATCAGTGCATTTCATCTCCCAGATTTTCTGCAAAAGAATATTCAAGCTGTGGGAGGCCAGCACAAGGAGCTGTGTGCCAGATGCACTCACTGAAGGAGTCAATCGATTTAAAAAATTCATATAGATGTGCTGGAAGTGGGTTCCTGAGAACAAAATGGAATTCTCCCCAGTCCCACTGAGTTAAACACCAAGTTACATATCTTTCCTGCCAGCATGGACACTTCTAAGATGGTAAACATGGCATAGGGGATGCAGGCTGGCAACTCCTTGATGGAGGTTCCATCCCAAGCCCCATGAGGTAAATATAAGTCCCGGGGCAGCATCACTCCCCTTCACCTCCTGTGATGGGCTTGGCTGCATTCATGTCATTCTTCCCCAGTTTCCCTAACTCATTCTTCCCAGTGATACTGGACAGCCTAGTTCTGGGTAGGCCTGGCTCACACACTGCTGGGTTCTCAGGGCCCATCTGCATTCCTGGTGCATAGTGGGTGCTTGAGAAATACCACCTAATAAAAGAATGCCTTGGATGTTGCAGGTGCTGGAAACTAGCACACATATGTGCTGAATTGATTTTTATTGATTTAAAATTTTTTTTTTTGGTACTGGGGATTGAACTCAGCACCTTGCACTTGCGAGGTAGGCGCTACGTCACTGAGCTAAATCCCTGGCCCTGATTTTTGTTTTTTAGTCTAACACAAATCTTAGAGTTGTAAGTGCTGCTATTTGCATTTATAAGTTTTTAATTGTTGCATCATAATTGTGGAAATTTATGGGGTACAGGATGATATTTCAACACGTGGATACTAAACTGGGAAAGAAGAACTGGAATCTGAATTCATGTCTGCTCAAGCCAAGTGTGGGGGCTTTTCCATATATCACACTGGCAATATTCCTGCTCATTTTGCCTAAGAACTCACAAACAGGCTACCTGGAGACCTTTGGCTTTTGGCAGGAGCAGGAGGTGGAATGACAGAGGCTGGCAAGTGACCTTCCTGTCAGCCAGGGCAGTGGACCAGGGGATGTGCTGCTGAGGCAACACCATGGAGCCTTAGGCAGCTCTGTCAGAGGGAAGTCAGACCTGTACTGGGAGCTTGGGAGGTGACCTTCATCTTGAAAGCCCCCAGGTTCTCTGCCAGCTCTGCCAGAGTCCTGGCTTTTGAAGCTGGTCTGGGCTTGTCCACAGGTGAGTTCTCCCTTGGGCCTACTGTAGGTATAGCTCTGCCCTATGCCATGGACTTGTTCATATCTTCTGCACAGGGTGGAGTTAGCTCACTGGGGAGAGAGTATGCTTTTGATAGAGCTTCCTCAGGAGAAGCCACATGCTGAGAGTCAAAATCCCTGGGTTTAGGGTCCACCTTAAGCAAGTGATGCAACTTTGGTAGATCTCAGTTTTCTATTGGGAGAATAAAGATACTGATACTTTCTTGAGGGAGGGTCATGAGAGTCCAGTGAGGTGATGCACAGTGCATAAAAGATATCTTGGCAGAGAGTTAATGTTGCAAGGCCAGGTCTACACTGGGTCTCAGTGCCAGAGGGTCCCACAGTAGGGTGAATTCTGGTCCCTTAAGAGAGATGGAATCCTTGTCCAGCAATAGCATGACCTAATGACGGTGTCTTTCCAGAGCTCAGAGGAAACATTTTAGCTGAATAAATCTCTGAAACTGACCAAGGATTTGGGGGGTCAAAGAAGCCAACTGTTGCAACTTCATGGTGATACTAAGAGAGCTTGCTTATGGAAGGCCTAAGAGGGCTTGCTTATGGAACACTCTTGCTTTTCAGAAAGTCCTCTTTCTACTCTCCTTCCCCTGGGCAGCATTTCCACACATGCCCTTGGTAACATGGGCTCCCACTCAGCTGGCAGCAGCCTGGCTTCCATGGCCTGTCTGGACAGGCACAGCTAAAGTCAAGGAGAGCAACATTCATAGGAGGCCTCTGCAAAGTCTTGGAAATTTGGATTTGCAATTACAGATGCCCCACATGGCTTCTTGAGTGATGACAACACTACTGTCCAGGAGCTGTCCTAAAGCTCAATGTCAGGAAAGACACTGTCCCTTGCACAGGTTTTGGAACGGCATAAGCAGACTGCAGGATGGGGATGCTCAGTACCACAGGACCCCACCCAACATGTACACTGCCATGGATCGCTTGCTGTTTGATATGGAGAGACTGCATTTCCCCAGCAACTGAGAGCAGGAGCACCATGCTTTCCAGTAACCTTAGCACACAGCACAAGGTGGGGCAGGTAGGAGGAGGCCAGTGAACTTTGTTCCATGGTCAGGGGCATAGGGACAGCACCTCAAGTCTATTTCCACACCCCGACTTTTCGAAGAAGCACTCAGGCTCAGAGATGTAACCCTTTATGGGTTACTTGGTTAGTGATTACAGTGGTCCTCAAGCTGGGGCAGTTCTGCCCTCCAGAGGCTATTTGGCAATGTCTGAAGCAGTTTTGATGATTGTGACCAGAAGGATGGTACCATTTGTAGTGAGTGGAGGCTAGGGATACTGAAAACACTCCGCAATACACAGTACAGTTCTCCACAACCAAGAATTATCTGGCCCAAAATGGCAACAGTGCTGAGAAAACCTGGGTAAGCATAGGAGAACATGTCTGAAAGCATCAAGTTGTATGAGGGTGCTATGGGTTTGAATACGATTTGTCCCCTCTGAAACTCATGTTGGAGTTTATTCCCCATTGTGAGATATTAAGAGTGCAGAAATTTAATCTGACTATGGTTTTTGGAAGTGAGACCTCTGGAAAGTGATTAGGATTCCATAAAGTCATTTGGGTGGAGCCTCATGATTGAATCCTGGTAGCTTGGTAAGAAGAGAGACCAGAGGATATGCACACTCATGCTCCCTCTCTTCCACCATGCGATACCTAGTGCCACCTCAGGACTCTGCCAGCAAGAAGGACATCGCCAGATGCAGCCCCCTGACCCTGGAGCAGAACTATGAGCTTGAATAAACTCTTTTCTTAATAACTTTTCCATATTATGTTATAATAAAAAATAGACTAATGCAGAGAATCTGGCAATCCGTAGAACAATGATACATTAGGTGTGGAGCAGGAATAGTGAATTAATGAAGGCAACAACAGGATTGGAAATGTGGGCTGGAGCCTAAGAGAGAAGGCTCTTGTAGAACAGATGATAACGCTCTGGTCTGGAGACAGCAAAGTGTTCCTGGGTTAGTTGAAGGGCCAGACCAGAGTAACTTCCAGCACAGGGATTTGTTCACTTTACCATGTTGTCTCTTTCTTGAATAGACAATAACAGACTCCCAGAGAACAGAACTACAACACCCCAAAGTGAGTCACTTTTTGTCATCTACAGAATAAAATCAGATCCCTTTGCAAAGCCATAAACTATACACTGGTTAACTCCATGCTATAATTGGCTGCCCATATATTCATCTTCTTGTTAGACTGTGAGCTTTTTGAGAATAGGAACCAAGTCTTAATCATCTTCATAACCCCAGTACCATCTATGAGGCCTGGACATAATAGGTACATCCAGTGCAATGACTG
The DNA here is from genome assembly GCF_000247695.1 of Heterocephalus glaber. The sequence continues at coordinate 926,910 of NW_004624812.1, forward strand.
AATAAACGAAACAGCAGGAGATGGCAACCAAACTGCTGCACAGTTGTAAGGAATGGGGTGGGCTTCCTCAGCTCTCCCTCTTCTGGTATCTAAGAAATGCACAGTCTTTGTAGAAAAAATAGAAAAAATATAGATAATCCAAAAGATTAAAATAAAAATTATTCCACCCTGATGATCTTCCTACCCTATGATAAGCACATATAACATTTTAGTGGATACCCTGCCATCCTTTCCAGGGATGTGTATTGATGAGATTCACATATACACATTTTTCTTTTTAATTAAAGTGGGATCATATTATACCTGTTTTGTATCCTGCTTCTTCACTTAAAAATATATTGGAAACTAGTACAGAGATGGGCCAGGAGATGTACCTTGAAGTTGTGTTTGCATAGCAATCACTCATTTTTATTTAAACTGCATCTTTGAAGAGGGGCTCAGTCAGTCTGAACATTTTTTCATATCCATAAATATACTTCCACACCATAGCATTTAATGGTTACAAACTAGACAATCGTATAGTTGTGCTATAATGTATTAAGGCAGTCCTCAATGGCCTGAATTTGTATTACTTTTATATTTTTACTATGACAACAATGCTCAAATAAATATCTTTTTAGTGAAATCTTTGCACACATCTCTAATTTTTCCTTAGCTTGAATTTGTACAGTAGAAAGTGCTGGAACAAAGAATTGCATATCTTACAGCTTTTGAAAAGTATGATCAAGTGTCTCTCCAGAAAGGTTGTGCCAACAAACATCTCCACCAGCAGAGAATGGAGAGTGCCACATCAGCTCTTTGTGAACAAAAGCTGCCATGCAGAACCCATGGAAATACTGAGACAAACTATTTCTTTACCATTTGTAAGGACCCATCTCTACCATTTGCATGCAGAAGAACCGTCTGCTGTCTTGTTATTTTATGATCTGACAGATGTATGTGCTCTGTTCCGGTATAAACCATTAGTTGCTTATGTAGTTCTTAACACACCCATGAGGTGATGTATGTAGACACAGAGCACGCTGGAGACACAGCATAAACTCAACAAATGCTCCTTCCACCCATGCCCAGTTGCTGCTGTGGTTACAGCTTGCTTCGAGCCTTATCTGGATGGCTGTCTTCAGCCCCCTGTCTTGGATACCAATGAGCCAATCTATACATGTATCAAATGATTTATCAAAAATCCAAGGTGTAGCATGTTACTTCCTTGTTTAAATATCTTCAGTTGTTTCCCACTACCCAAATGTTAGGGTCTGGACTCTTTGGTAACGCATATAAGGCTCCATGATCTGCCCCAAGGCCCTCCAGTTTCATCTCCATAAATCTGAACTCTTCCATGCTTGCCCATGCCCCAGCCATGCTCCACTGTTGGATCTCCTGGCAGGGGTCAGCCTTTTATTCTTTGGCGATTTGGCACAGGGTCAATCTCTCTTTAAAACACATTTATCTCCTTTGTTTCCTTTTTTATCTGCATGATTGTATCTTGGGAAAACTATGTTGACAGCCTTTTCCACCTACCCCATGCAAGCAATGCTACCTTCTCCTTCTACATTTCCAGGAAATCTTGCCCAATCACTATCTAGAACATGTCTTTCACTGCATTGGAATTATCGTTTTCATGTACCAGCTACACTGCTTAGAACCAGAACCCTGTTATGCTTGTGTCCATATTCTCAATGCCTGGCACCAAGCTTACCTCATAGTTGGTGCTTAATGAATGTTTCCTGCATGCATGAAGAAAATGATAATATTCTTCCTCCTTCACTTTTTTCCTCTCTCTCTCCTTTCACCACTTTCCTCCTTTCTACTTGACCATCCATCTGTAGGGCTTTGTCCATGGTGTCCCAATTTGTAACATGCTAGTCATTATGACACTGTTTCTAATTAAAATGTTGTTGCATGTCTCATGAATGGATAGATGGTGTAACATGGTGCTCCCTTCCTAGGATCAAGTACGGACGCAAGCGCTTTAGGAGACCCAGCTGGCAGGAGATAGAATGAGAACTACGTTGGTCACCAGAGGCAGAGAAAAATGGGCACATATGGAAGGGACTGGGCTGTGTTTGATTTCTGGCATGGACCAGAAGTCCCATACTCTGTGTGGAAGGGGGGACTGTTTTTCAGGGACCAGGCAGAGGAGTCATGCAGCAAGGGAGAGATGAGGTTAGGAGAGGGCATGATGGACACAAAGCACAAGAAGAGACAGACAAGGCAGGATTCATATTCAACCAAAGGAAAACAGACAGAAAAACTGCTAATAGGAAGGAAGAAAACAAGGAAGCATCACAAGCCCAAGCTCGTGGGGGCATGTGTATAACAACTGTGTAATAGAGCATCTTTTGCAGAATACACTGGAGAAGTGTTGTGAAAGAGACAGCCTTAGCTTTTTACCCAGTGTAATTAATTACTTTGTGGCTTTAAATAAAAACCAGCTATTTGCAGGGAAGCCTGACAGGGTTTCTTTTAACTTAATGTTTGCTGAACCATCCCTTCTATCTCACTTACCTGATGTGGAACATATGCTGGGATCAGAATGACAGAGAATAAATCACCAGATCTGCTTGGCTTCTTTGAAAAATGAATTTGGGGGCTGAGATTTCTCATCAGTATATATCTTCCCCGAGCAGCCTCCTGACAAGGCAACAGGCTTGGGGGATGCCCTGTGCAAAGGTAAGTGGGTATCCAGAAGTGCCCACATGTCCACATCTGGCAATAGATTCATCACTTTGGGCACAGGGTACACCACCTGTGCTAGCCTGACAGGTGCATTCAAGGCCGTGTTTGAAGGCCTGCTGCAATCACTGACAAAGATACAATTGTGGCCTTTACATGTACCCAGCTAGTATATATGCTGCTTTAATGTTCACCAGAAGCATGGCACAGCAGGGTGGCTTAGTGGTGAGGGTGTACATGTAAGATGGGACATGGGATGAACCAACCTATGGCTTTCTTTGCTATGAGTTGAAGTGTTAGTCATGCTCTCTCCACTCTTGCTTTCTTCATGCTCATTACTGGATTTCAGTGACTTACAAAGTTCCAGCGCAGGGCTTGGCCTATGACCGATGCTAAACACAAGTTCCTTTCCCCTTCTTGCATATACCTAGACATTGTAAAAGCTCTATGACCTCTGGGCTGAAACAGAAGGAGGAGCTGGAAAGTGTCTTTAACTCTGGAAACTCTGGATCAGGATGAAAGGGTGCTGTGGATGGACACATGATGTGGGTGTGAGTGGGGTGACAGTTTCCCAGGGCTTAGCTGATGAGGTGTGATTAAAAAAATACAGTGAAGATTTAAATTTAAAAAATTCTTACAATGAAAGATACATTGTCATTAATTTCCCTCAAAATATTCCCTCTTACTTCAAAAATATGTATTCCATCATTCTTGCCACTGGAAATCCTCTTTCATGAGTGTCTTTAGTTGTGCTTTGTGGCTGCTTGGATGTCCTGAATCAGTTCAAAATGTTTATCTTGAATGGTCATTCTGACTTTCAGGAAGAGCTGTAAATCTCACAGTACCAGAGCTGGTAAATAAGGTGGATGCAGACACTGTAATGTTTTTATGAGCTTTCCTCTTCATTGGATAGCACTTGACAGCAGCATTCACTGCATTTTCGATCACACCTCATAAAGACACAAAAGAAGACTTTCAGAACTGCTTCAGAAAGTGGCAAGAATGATGGGATAAATGTGTTCAAACAAAGGGGGAGGATTTTGAGAGGGATTCATGTATTTTAGTGTAATAAAAATTTTTAATTTAAACCTTCACTGTGTGTCTTGATCACTCCTTCCATCTATTTGCCAGGTACTACCTGAAGCTGTGAGAAAGAAAAGGCTCTGCCTAACACTTTGGCTTCCACCCTCTCAGGTTAACATCCACATGATGTTGAATAAATCATCTATCTGTCTGGGAAGTGCTTTCCTCCCCTCTACAGTGAGGAGGAGCTGAATTGGACACCTATAAAATGTTTTTTAGGATTCCTTTTCTGATTGCAAGTCATGTATATTCACTATATAAAGCTTGGGAAATACACCCAAAGTATAAACAATATAATTAAAGCCGCCCATTAATCCCACCAGCCAGAGAAAACCACTGTCAATATTTCAGTGTATTCTGCTTTCTCTTTACATAGAGTATTAGGGAGTGAAATAATTCTGTGTATATAATTTTCTATAATGTTTCACTTTGTCAATGTTAAATTATCATAAGCATTATCTGTGTGTCATTACAAAATTATTTGGACTTCATTTTTAAGGCTCCTTCTGATACTAAAATTCTATGAAAAATAGAGCTCATCTGCTTTGGTATTAACATTTGTTCTTCTACAGTAGCAGAAATCACACTTAGGAAGGTGCCTTTGAATGGTGGTTCTCAATTCCCTTTGGCCTATGCATCATGTCAGGATACCAAAGGGCTCCTTGGGGCAGCTGGCTCCCCCAACTGATTTAGCTCCATAGCTCACGAGAATGGAGAGGAATGCAGAGCTGCTCTGGGTGAGGCATTGGCAAGTGGTGATGTTTTGAAAAGTCAAATGTCATCAAGGATGACCTTAGACACTGGCAGAAGAAAGGGCTCCCTGTGAATACATTTTCAAGGGTAATGCTATTAAAGCTGTCCCTATCTCCTGCTAGGAATGTTTAAATTCTTTCATCATAAAGCAGGCGCTATTGTTACAAAGTTAAGTACCATTTAAAATAAAAATAATTTGGGCAAAGTTAACACATCGACTGAAATTGACACTAAGGTTAAGGTAGAGACTGTGGTGTGTGCTCAGCCATGGTTTACTCTCCCTGGGTTCACAGATGGATGACCATTGCTCAGCTTGCTTGGAGATCAGGTTCAAGCTGTGAGCCTGAGATCTGGCGATTGACATGTGAGTAGAAGAATATAAACAGTTCCAGGCTTGGGTCTAAAAGCCAATACCGCACCATCTTTCAGTCCTCTCTTCTTTTCCTGCCCCATTTGGAGGCCACAAGTTCAAAAGATGTATTATGTACATATATCAATTCCCCACAAAGAATAAAAACATAATGTACTACAAACACATACTGGTAAAAATAAATACATTTTTTAAAATGATGAAGCTGAAAGTGGAGGAGTTTTGCCTAAGTTGCCTGGGAATTTGATGCAAATGAGAAACAAAGATTGGCTGTGTGAAGCTGAGATTTTGAGGTCTGTTTGCTCCTGCAGCTTAGCCTAGGTTATTAGGAACAATGCAAAGGTAACAATAACTGATAGAGATCCTTTTGTGAAACTAGATCTGGGTTTTAGAAAAAGTGAGGGAAAAAGTACAGGTTCTTAAACTTTGTTGGGTAGAAATTCAGCTTGGAAGAGGAGCAGGGATGCCACTAGGCCATACAGCACCTTATGTGTGAATGAGAAAAAGAAATCACCAGGGTAACAATTCTACATGCTATCTACGTACACTGGAATTGAACAATGAAGTAAATGCATGACAGATGATGAGAGTTGGGTTTCTTACTACTGGAGTAGAGGTTAAAGTAAACAAGAAGAAGAGGGTAGAAGGATCCATGTAGTAATGGATTAGTTAGAGACATGGGATGAACTTATCTTTAGGTTAATTTATACATGTATGCATGGGAGTCCTAGTGTACCCATATGCAATTCTTCACTCTGCTGACAAAAGCCTAGATGCAGCAATGCCTTTGGAGCAGCAGGGACAGTAACACCTTGACTTTAGTTTCTAATACAATAAAAGAAGCCACAGATCCTTGAAAAAAATGCCTCGTGCTAAGACTAGGGCAGAAAATGTGCAAGAAGAGCCTAGAACATCTTATAGTGCCAGAAAATAAGGATGTGCTCTGTGTTAGTTTCCTAGAGCTGCCATTACAAATTGCCACAAAGTAGGTGGCTCAAAACAATGAAAATTTGTTTTCTCATAGTTCAGGAAGGTATAAGCCTAAAATTAAGGTGTCTACAGGTCCGTCTGCCTCTAAAAGCTTTGGAGAGAATCCTTCCTGTCTCTTCCCAGTTTCTGGTGTTTTTAGGCATTTCCTGGCTTGTAGGTGAATCATGCCCATCTTGGTCTCCATCATCACATGGTTCTCCCTGTGCATATCATTCCTCTTCTTACAAGGGGACCAGTCACACTGGATTAAATCCTACCTTACACCAGGATGACTTCATCTTAACTAGCTAACATCTGTAATAACCCTTTTTCAAAATAAGGTCGCATATTAGGGAGTCAGGTCTTCAAAATATTGTGTTGGGATACACAATTCAACCAGTAACACACTCCAGAATAAGGAAAAACATGCACAATGATGAAGGTATGACAAAGAGGCACAGAAGAAAGTGGGACAAGCTCTCACTGGCCAAAGACAGGACACTTTGAGCAACAAAATAAAGGAGTATTGGATTATCATCCAAACATAAGTCCATACTGTTCTAAATAAAATGATTGGATAAATAAATGAGCAAAAAATGAATGGAGGAGAATGGAGAAACCATTAGGGCAGAAGAATTTTGAGTATTTTGTGTAGATTCCCTATCCTTCAGGGGTAGAGTGCACCCTCCTGTGCCTTAAGAAAGGGTTTACACAGTGATATCCTTCACAGTATGAGAAGTGAGAAAAGAGGGTAAATCTGCCTGAAGAAGCCTGATGACCACAACCTCAGGCAGGTGAGCAAGGTCACCATCAACAGCATTAAGTCACGTTCACAGCACATTTCCTGGATATGATGTGATGGGCGTGGCACTCAGCTCAGTGGCACAATCCCAGTCTAATCATGAGCAGTACGGCTAGATATTCTGCAAGACACCTGATTAGTACTCCTCAAACTGCACAGGTCATCAGAACACACAGAACCTGAGAAATGGTCAACAACAAGTGAAGCCAAAGGAGACAAAACTAATTCAGGTACCACAAATGGGCTCCTGGGACAGAAAAAAGACCTTCTTAGAAACTAAGAAAATTTGAATAAAATATGGACATTAGTAATAGTGAATCAGTATCAGTTCATTAATTATAATAAATATACCAAATCAATATAAGATGTTAACAATAGAGAAAATTGGATATGGGTGTATGGAATTCTCTTTACTATTCTGGGGCTTTGCTTGAAATCTAAAACTACTCTCAAAAAATCTTTCAAAGTGGTACTCCTAGAATAATAATAGTATACAGACTTAGCCTTATTCTAGGGCAGTGTTGGCGAACCTATGGTATGTGTGTCACAGCGAGCATGCATAGCCCTCTCTGTCAGCATGTAAGGCAGGTCACCCCAGCAGGCAGTCATTGGATAACAGTCGTCTTTTCTAAGCTAAAACCTCAGTACTGTATTCAGGTTTAAATTCAGCATTGGCACTTTGCAATAAATAAAGTGGGTTTTGGGTTGCAGTTTGAGCACTTGGTCTCTAAAAGGTTCACCATCATTATTCTAGGATATATGATGTGGCTGGTGGTAGTAGACTGCGTGTCCTCAACCAGGTCTCTTGTAGAGGGAATAACCTCTACAACACTGTGCAGTACTTGTAAAATCAAACTTACCCTTGGTAACCATTTGGCTTACAGCTTGTCCTGAATCTGAACTACATACTAATTTGTGCGGGAAATATAAGTATAAGCAGTTGCTGCATAAATGGGTAGATGATAGAAAATCACTTACAGACAAAATCTCATGAACTTGCCAATGGTCAACACAGTCATCTTTGTGAAGCAGTACCTGGAAAGTCTGGACAAGTATGGCTCTGTCTTTCTACTTGTCTGGAGGTAGGAAGTCATGTGTGCTAAGGGAGACACTGTTCTTCTGGGGAAAATGTCCTCAAATCACATTTTGCCCTCAGAGTTAAAATGGAGGGAAATCTTATACCAAATTCTCTTAGAAGCCCATGTGGGCAGAGAAGTATGACAGGCACAGGGGAATGGAAGAGATGGTGGTGGAAAGGAAGGGACCCATCCAGAGCTCTGCTCTCAGAGTTGTCTTGCATTATTTACATGTGGCCCAGTGAAATCATCCAGGTGTTGCTCTGTATGGAAATATCTTGATACAGAAGAAATAAGCATTGGGAGTTATGTGTGACAAGTCTGACATTAATTTTCTGTTTTTCCTGCTAATGAAGACATACACTGATATCTTTCTTTCCCAGGCTGCTTCCACCTTTAATGTAGTGAGGAGCCTTGTTTGCCCCTTCCCATCCATTCAGTTCCCTGCAGTGAGAAGTGCTTCAGGGAGTGTGAGAAGCTTTTCAAGGGGCCTTCGGTCGAAGGGGCCAGAAAGACCAGATTTTTCCCTTGTGCTGCAATCTATATCATGTACAGAAACAATAGTGCCGATTAGAAAACCTAAAGGATATGGTTAGGATAACATGTGGATTAAAATGCAATGTGGTAGTGTATACTGCAGCCAAAAAAAATGTTCATACATGTTTATGACTCAGTCATGCCATTTTTCACAATCTGCTTCTAAGAAAATAATCCTAAACATAAAGAAAAAATCTCTGAGTATAATAACAAACCCAAACTAAGAATCCAACAGTTGAGAAATGGTTATGTAAAGTTATGATTCATAGACTTGATGGAATATTATGGAATTGTTAAAATGATCATTTATGAGAATTATATAATATGGAAATTGCAGATGATAACTATGCTAAGTAAAAAAGGGAACATAAAAAATGTAAGTAAAGATAATTACTACCATGTTAAAATATGCATAAGAAAAAGACTCAAAGGAAATTTACCAAAATGCTAAGAGTGTTTGTATTAGACTGGTGGGATTTGAGGGGACTGTTTTTCCCTTTGTCTAGTTTCCAAATTTTCTATCATGAGGTAATATTGCATTATAATGGAAAATTATTTTAAAAATTGTCAGGGCCTGTCCCCCAATGCATATAAATAGTAGAACAGGGTCTCATTGTATTTGTAGGAAGTTGTAATAATGGTCATCAATAATAAAATAATCTTAATAAAAATTAATAACATTACAAGAAACAGAGCCCAGGAAAGAATGGTACAATTATTCCTAACACAGAGACAATGGCTTCCTCCAGGATAAGGTTCAGGGTCTTTTTTATATCAAAGTCTGGAAGTTTTGTCAATCTCGGCTGATTAGAAAAAAGGTCCAACTCCAGTTTTACATGCTGCTCGCCAAGTAGCAGCCAAATAGCAAATACCCTGCTTAGCCCTCTGCCAAGGTTCCCCATGCCAGGCTCCTCAATTGACACTATGGAGCCCTGGTTGGACAAATCTGGGCTTCTCTGCTTGTCCAGCTCGGGGTGGGTACCTTGCATGAGGCCTCCTTTGATTTTCTAATTGGCCTGAGCTGCTGGACCCACAGTCAGTGTGAGAAAAAGCCAGTAGAAAAGAGGACAGGACAAGGAGCTGGTCTTTCCTAATGAGCAATCAGTAGCTGCTATTCCTGCAGGGGGATCTGGAGGGAGAAGCAGTGCTCCTTTTGCATACCCTGATGTAAATTAGAGGAAATCTTGGCTGATGGAGTTATAGTGGGCTCTGGGCTTTTGCTTGCATTACAGGACAGGAAAGGGCAGCACAGGGGGCCAGTTATGTTCTCAGTAGGAGTATGGGTTGAGTGTAATTTTAGCTGAGCTGGGGGTCATGCATAGGAGAGAGCAGCTTTTGGAATGAATGAAAGAAGGATGAAATGATGGAGCCAATCAACTTCCACTGGGATAGATTTTCTTACCCCCCACTGTACATGTTTTCAGGACTCTGTAATTTGCAATATGTGGACCATGAGGAAACAGTCTGCTTTATGAGTGGGGAGTTTGCACAATTAATATCACAAGGCCCACTAACCTGGTGGTGTTTATTATTTACATAATTTAAATCCTTGCCAAATGCTAAAAACAATAGAATCCTCTTTGCCCCAAATCAATACAAACACATCCAAAACACACGACAGAACTTTCTTGATATTGTTTTCTTGCCAAAGCTAAAGAAGAGAGTCCCAGCTTCTCAGGCAAACTCCTGGCACCTTCATGTTTTTTACTAGAGCAAAAGAAGACTGGTTCTTTTTTCCCGGAAAGATAAATTTTTAATGAATGTAAATGTTCTCTCCTTCCTCAGTTTGGCAGAAAGGATGGTAAAGCTTGGACAGCCAGTCTCAGGGATACAATTGACTTGCTTCTTGTTATTTCTTTTTCCTTTCACTCCCCAGTGAAGCACAAATGCTTCCTGCTTGTGCCTTTGTTTCTGAGTTTGCCATACCCTCAGCCAGCAGAGACAGCTTGTCCTAGAAGGGAACACTCGGGGTAAACTGGCCTCACAGGGGCCAGTCCTAACAATGGGAGTTGGTCCACTCTGACATGGTTACTTTTCACTCTGCTTCCTCTCAGTTTTCTTTGAGCTACATTTATGAAATACTTTTATGCACCAAGCACTGTTCTGTTTAGTCTTCGTAATGACCCTGTGAGATAGCTAGCATTGTCACCATCACTTTTCAGATGGGGAAGCCGAGGCACAGTGAAGTCAGAGACTGAGCATGTGACAAAGATGACAAATGCACAATCTGCATCTAGCCATTCTTTTCTATTTCTAATGATGCTGCTTCCAGGCTGCTCTACAAGTCCCAACTCTTGCATTTATCTTGGTCTCACAGGGCTTCCACTCCCACTTGCTGGCATTGGATTTTTCCCCGAGAGGCCTTTAGGGTTTAAGGATGGAGGGGAGACTCACACTCTACCAGGCTGCATTGTCCCTTCATGATGCTTGGGTTAAAAGCCTGGCTGTCCTCATCGGACACATCATCACCCATTCTCCACATTATTAACCACAAAGGCCTCACTATCACTATCCAAGGAGCTGATTGTCTTAATCTGGAGATAGTCAGAGTTCAATCTGGAGTCATCCAGGCAACTTCATGCTATATTATCCCCATCATAAGGCAAGGGGGTAGAAATAATGAACTCTTCCGTTGATTTCAAATCATGTCCTCCATTTGTAGGAAATCAGCATTCTAAATAATCATTATCATCAAACTGTGCCATGCATTAAGCTTCTACTGAAGTGTGAGGCTGGGCACTCTGTCAAGCAAATCCCTGTCAAGCTTTCTTTACCCCAGTGATCAGCTGGGTCATGCACCTCCTCCTGGCTCCCATGAATTCTGTGAGTAGCTCTGTCATTGCCTGCAGTGATGATGGAACTCAAGTGTCTGTCTCCCCATGTGACCCTGAGCTCTTTAGGGGCAGGGACTGCTCTTAATCATCTTTGTGTCCCTAGGATCAGGCAGCTTAGGCACACAGTAGGCATTTAATACAGTTTTGTTCAATATTAACTCATATTTCCCCCATTGATGCTACAAAGTGACTGCATCTGCATTCACCTTTTCCTTCTTCCCTCCTCTTATATTTAGTGTCTTTCATTGGGAAAGCCAAGCTTCACTGTGTTCTTTGTGTTCCATCTCCTGCTACCTTCTCAAGAACCCCATCCTTTCAGTTCTCTCTTACTTACATATTTCTCTAATCTGAATCTGAAATGTCCTTCCAAAGCCCATGGGTTATAAGCTTGTTAAAGGCATGTTCACCAGCTTGGCACTACTGGAGGTTGGTAAAAACTCCAAGATGCAAGGCCTAGGGAGAGGTCTTCCTGTCAGTGGCGTTTGCCCTCAAATGGGACTATAAGATCCCACCCCTTTTTTAATCTTTTGGCTTCACAGCTGCCATGAAGTGAGCAGCTTGATCAACCACATGCTCCCTGATATGATGTACTGCTTCATCATGGCCTAAAAGCAATGAGACCAACTGACCATAGACAGAAGCTTCCAAAGTTGTGAGCCAAAACAAACCTTTCATCTTTATGAACTGATTACCTTAGGCATTTGTTACAGTAATGGAGAGCTGACTAATACACATATCAAAGCTCTTTCTCTCTTTTCTAGATCATTCCCATCAGCAAAAAGCAAGCAAATCCATACTCAGTTATCTCCAGCTCTTAAAATCTCCCTTAAATCCAAATGCTTATTCTGGCTTTCACTGTAGTTCTCTGTATCTCTTTTCAGGAATTTCTAGTTGTCTATAGACACTGGCTCCACTTCACCTTTTCCCATTCACTCTTGAGCTCATTCTTTTTTTTTTTTTGGTACTAGGGATCGAACTCAGGACCTTGCACTTGTGAGACAGGCACCAGAACCACTGAGCTAAATCCCCGGCCCTCATTCTTTTTTTTTTCCTTCTGGTACTGGGGATCAAACTCGGGACCTTGTACTTGTGAGGCAGGCGGCGGAACCACTGAGCTAAATCCCCGGCCCCTGGCCCTCATTCTTACTAATTTATCATCTATGGGTCCCAAAGTATTTGTTCTTATGAAGCTCACTATCAGCCACATAAGCTGCCAAGTTTTGGCATCCCATCGTACCTGAACTCTAGGAAGTATTCCCGATGGTTGCCTCCTCCTGGCTTTTCCAAATGCATTTCTCTTCAGCTTTGGGACAGTGTGCCATGTACTTTGTTGTCTTTCACTCACTACTCTCTTTCAGCTTCTTTTAGTCTCCCTGGTAGGTTCTTCCACATGCCAGCTCTCTAAATATAGGAATATAGGACTCTGTCCTTAGCCCTTCATTTCCTATATTGCATTCTCTTTCATAAGATCATACATTCCATCACATATGGGTGACAATTTCCATATTCAAAGTGACCAGGTTCCAAACCAAGCATTTGATTTTCATTGCTCAGGTTCAAACCAAGCAATTGATTTTCATTGCTCTCTGGTCTGCACTTTCTTCTAGTCTTCTTTATTTTAGTAACCAAAACTTCTGTCAACCTCTTGCTCAAGTTAGAAATCTGAGCATCTTCCCTAACTCCTCTCACTCACTCTACTGGAATGGTCCTCTCACTGGCCCTGTGGATTTATTCTCTTGTTTCTTGTCCACTTGCCTCTCCTCACCCTGAGCATCAAACTGGGTCATAGGTATACACTAATTAATTGAACAGACTTGGTCTATATCTGCAGTAAGTATCAATTAGATGAACAAATAAATAAAATACTGGATGGATAATAAAAGAAAAGGCCCAGAAGCTCAGATTCACAGTCAAAAGTGTAGTCTCCTAGTACTCATGGAAAAAGCTTCTCCCCAATTAGTTTCATGACATTGGTCATAGAAGCTATTTAACCCTCAGTTTCTCAATCTGTGAGACCAGTAATACCTACCTCTTAGAATTATTGTAAGGATTCAACAACATATCTAGTATATAGTTGGTGCTCGGTTCATACTTAAGAAAAAAATATCAGAAGACAAAACAGCCCAACACCTGATCAATTATTTTTTTCCCATTGTTTTGGCTTGTGTCATACCCAGCTTGAAGTAACACTAAACAGCATAAAAATGAATGAATAAATGAGTGTGAACATCACCAGCAAGTCAGAAGAAAGAATGATTTTAACCCTGACCCCATAAGTGGGGAGAAGAGCTGTGCTGAGCCCGGGAGTGACCAGAGCTGGGCTCTGGGACAGCCATCTAGGTGTGGGTGGGAATACACTTTGTCCTCTCTGTTCCCCAATCCACCTGGGCCTGGGGTTTTCTGCTGGCGCCTGCTGCTGCTCCCAGAGAGGCAAATGATGGATGGCAACATCATAAACAAGAACAATGCCTATTGTGTTCTGCTTAGAAATGGCCTGTGTTCTTTTTAAAAATTATGAATAAAATGATATACTGACTAAATTGGGTGGTAAGGAGGATTTGCAAATGAGAATAGGAGTGAGAATGAGGTCACTTCTTAGATTTGGGAAGGAAGAAAGCAAGTGGCCCCTGAAATGTTTTTTTTCTCCCTTCTGTAGGATAGTAAAGAGAAAACCATCTTTACTAACAAAAGATCAGAAATTGCCTCCCGAGCACTGCCTCTCTGCTTCAGAAGAAAGCTCTGTGCTTAGGAAACATCTTATTGAGGAAAGAGCACATTTAAGGGGCCTGTGTTCACAATTTGGCTGATGTTTGTTGACCTGATGAGATGGGAAATAGTTGAGATATTAAACCCCAAAGGGAGGGCAAGTATTATGTAAAAACCCCAATTCGTCATCCTTGGCCCAGGACTAATGCAGGCAGCTACCAACTCACCAGGCTTCTGCTTACAGGAGCTGCCTCTGGGCCTTAGCTTATGGGAAAAGAAAGCCTGGTCACTCCCAATGTCTATGGGATTTACAGAAAATCGTACATGCCGTGCAGGTCTATTGCCTTTTTCTTGCCCTTCTTTCAAAAGAAATTAATTCACTGGGTGATTATTTTCATGATTTGGGAGGGGAAAAAAATCCAGCGGCTCCTGAAATGGCTGGAGTTAAGACTTTTGCAGGCACAGGGATCTGGGCAAGGCTGTGGCCCTGGCCAGCCAGTCTCACCTGCCCTGGGACATGCCACCTAACCCCAAGATCCAAGGGCCTAAATTCTTGGGACTGGTATGAGTGAATCCAAGCCAAGGAGAGGAGGAGGAGGAGACTGAGGGATGGTCACCCCTGGTCTGCCTTTGTCCTTAGAAGCCTTCCTCTCTGAAGAAGTCTCAGCAAATTGAGGGATAGGTTGGGGATGGGGCTCAGGGGGCACTCTCAGAGTGTGAGATGTGGGAAATTAGAGGTCATGCAGATTCACACTTGCTGCATTCCAAACAATCTGGAGGGAGCAAACAGAAGGGACCCAAGCAGGAGGGAAGGGGCTGCTCTCCGAAGAGAACAGATGAAATCCCCATGTGGTGCCTCCTCTTTTCTCTGGGTCATCCATCCTTGATTCTTGGTGCCCCTGGTGATCTTCCGAACTCTGTCTTCCCTTTTGGAGAAGATTTGCTCTTGGCTAACCAGTAAAGGAATCAAGCTGGGAAAGTCTGAAAAAAAGAGAGGCAACACAATGCTAATATAGCTGGGCTCTGGTTAGATGGGCAAGGGTCAGATTCCGCTCTGTCCTTATTAGCCGGCTAACCATTCCAAGTTATTTAACTTCAGTGCTTTCCACTGCAAAATGGACACAATTATGATTGAAACTTCATGAAATATGTTTGCAGTATTAGATGAACTCCTGAGCCCCAGGGGCCAAAATTTGTACTCATTTAATCCTTAATGCAAGTCTATGAGATAGGCACTATTATTATCCTCATTCTGGAGTTGAGAAAATGCAGATGCAGAGAGAAGTTAAGTTATTGCCCCCAGTCACACAGCTGGTCAGTGGCAGAGCCTGGAGAGAAGCCAGGATATTTAGTGCTAAAGCTCCTGTGACTGGGCCTTCACCTCCATAAAGGCCCTGAAGGTCTTTCAGCTGTATACCCGAGCATTGCAGAGCACACACTCAAGGCTTTTTGCAGCAGCACTGATTATTAAGGATCCCCAAACTGACAACTCAGTTGTCCATTTACAGAAGAACAGAAAAATAAATTATGATACAGGCACACAATGCTATGAGTGACAGTTACCAGCAACAACAAGGATAAATCTTAACTATAATACTAAGGGGAAAAATTGAAAGTTACAAAATACTATGTGAAGCATGGATCCATTTTTATGAAGCTCAAGAACAAGAAGAATTGAAATATCTTGTTTAGGGTTATGAACATGAGATAAAGCTACTGGGGAAAACAGCAGAAGAGGAATAATAAAAATGGTTTCTCGCGTGGGGCAGAGATGGGTGGCAGAAGTGTGGGGTGGCATGGGCAACACCTAGTCCTTACACAGGGGCACAGATGGCCATTATGTTATTAAGCTTGTAGGGTTTCAAATACTACACAGTGAAATTGAGGTGCTATTTTGCATGTAAAAATAGATAACATTTTTAGCTCCCCACTCCTGTCCATTGCGATAAAAACTTCTAAGGTGTGTGGGCCCAAGGCAGCAGAGGGAAGGAAAATGAAATGACCTTTTGGGGAGACAGCAGGCCACAGCACAGAGGACTCTCAGAATTCCTTTAGACTCTGGGAGAAAGCCATGGAGCAGGCAGTCTCTGGGGAGCAAGTGGTTGGGCTGAGGGGGGGGAGGGGAATTCTATCTTTCCCAGTCTCTCTCAGCTCCTTGAACATGAATGCCAATCAAGGGTCAGATGGGTTTGACAAAGTGAAGGGGAAAGAGTGACAGATGACAGTAGGTAGGCCAGCCCCACGTATAACCATCGGGCTCCAGCAAGAGGCTCCTGGTCATGGCTGATGCACGTGGACAATACTGGTCACCACCTGGGACTCCCACCAAGGAACAGGCAGGGTAAATCTTTCCTAAGAAGGAGGAGGTTGGAATTTGAGAGACTAAACAATTTCACCCAGATGGGAATTTGTAAATCACTGCATTGGCCCAAGTTTACAGGAGTGGACTGAAGCCTGCTCATGCTCAAGAAAAACTCAGAGAAGGGACAGGCAGATATGAATACCTCTAGGTCCTCTGCATCTCTGAGCTTCATGGTGTGAACAAACTTGCAATGTAAATACACAAGTTGCTTCTTTTCTCTTTCTGCCAGGACCTGGATTTTAAGAGGTGACTGCTGAAAATCTGGCAAAATTAAATAAAAGCCTAAAAGAATGCATTTCTAGTGGTTGAATTTCCAGTGCTAGTGATAGGCTAAGAGACACTGAATGGGCTGATACCAGGGCTGGATTAAAACACTGAAATGATGTTGGTTTGTATGATTGCAAAAATATTTTAAAGGTTTTTTAAAAAAAAAAAATCCATCACAACTAAATGTGGTTAGAATATAGAACAATAGGAGTGCTTATCTTTATTTTATTTTATTTTTTGGTGGTGGTGGTGGTTGTGGGGTTTGAACCCAGGCTTTTGTACGGAGTTATATCTCAAATGCTTTTTAAATTTTTACTTTGAGACAGGGTATGCTAAGTTGTAAGTTGACCAGGTTGGGCTCAAACTTGTGATCCTTCTGTCTCAGTCTCTCCCAGAGTGGTGGGATTATCAGCATGGGCTACCACACTCAGCTAGAACGCTCACTTATTGGTTGTGGGAATACAAAACGGAACAGCCACCTGGAAGACAGTTTGGTGGCTGTGAGGGCAGGAGGTAGATTGGGAGATAGGCAGCTAGGATTGGGACCTGAGTAAACCAAGATAAGCCTTGGGAAAATAGAACACAGTACAGGGGAAAGGGGCTCGCTGAAGCATGCCAGGGAAGCTGGGGGGCAGGGGAAGTCTGTTCCCCTAATGTCAGAGGCCTGGCTAAAAATGGCAGCCACATCATTTCAAAGGTCAGGGGCCTGGGTAAACTGAGATAAACTCTGGGAAATTCAGGTTTGAGGAAAGTCTGACTCTCCTGATGTCAGAAGCCTAACTAAAAGTGGCAACCACCACTCTGTTTCATTGTCTCATTTTCCCATGCCCACCAAAATAGCCCAACAAAGTGCATATAAACCCCTGAATTTGGGTGCTACCTTGGCGTCCTCCTCAGCTGGTGAGAGCTCTTCTTGTTCTTTCTAACAAACTATAGTTGGTTTGTTCCCCACTGCTGTGTCCTAAACTTCATACTTGGTCAACTTCAGAACAAGAGCCCAGAGGAAAGAAAACTCGAAGAATTTTGAGAGTTTCTTTCAAAATTAAGCATAATTTTATCATAAGGTCCTGCAATCATATTCCTTGGTATCTACTCAAGGGAGTTGAAAACTTATGTCCACTTGCATATTTCCATATGAATGTTTTGAGCAGTTTTACTCATGATTGCCAAAAGCCCAGAAGTGACCTAAATGTCCTTTAATAGGCAAATGGATAAACTGTGGTACATCTACACAGTAGAATATCATTCAGCAATAAAAAGCAATCAGCCACCAAGCCACAAAAAAGACATGGAGTAAACTTAAATGTGCATTGCTAAATGAGTCAGTCCAAAAAAAAAGCTAAATACATATTTTAGCCTAACTATATCACAATTCTGGGAAATGCAATGTTACAGAGATAATAAAAAGACATGTGGTTGCCAGTGGGTGGACACAGGGAGAAAGAGAGAGATGCACAGCAGAACATAGATATTTTTTGGGCACTAAAACTATTCCATCCGATACGGTAATAGAAGATGTATGTCATTATATGTTTGTCCAACCCACAGAATATACAACAGAAAGAATGAACCCTGACATAAAGTAGGGACTTTAATTAAAAACAATGTGCCAATACTAGTTTGCCAGTGGCAGTGAATATTCCATACTAATGCAAGATGCTAATAACAGAATATGAGAAGGGAGGGGCTGAGAGGGCAAAGGAATATACGGGAATTATCTGCAATTTCTGTTCAATTTTTCACTGTTCTAAAAAATGAAGACTATTAACTAAAGAAAGAACATTAACTACAGAGCTGCTTGAACCACTGGTTCTTCTTCTCCACCATGTACCCCAAGAGAATCAGCTCTTTCGAGGGAGCATGTCATGTTTCCTGTGCCAGTCCTGCCTCTGTACTGCCAGGCTCATTCCCACCCTGTGTAAAGACTCACACTGGCTTTGAGAAAAGCATGAATCAAAGATGACAGCACATTTTTCATACTGAACTATTACCTTGTCTAGTTATTTTGCTATTCATATAGCCAATAATAAGGTACTCTGCTATCCTCTCTTCATTTAATTTGTTATTTAGACTAAGCTTTCACTAGGACACTTGTATCCATGAGAGGGGTAGATTTTATTTTACTTTTGCTAATACAATCCTGAATATACCCTTCAGTCTCTAGAGATGATGGGGAGAAAAAAGAGGCAAGACACAATACAAGATCTGATTGATTATAAGTTAAAATTATGAACAGAAAACCCAAAGACTTGGCCAACGGGTAACAAGGGAGGAGCTCAAGCTGTGTCAATTCCCTGGCAAGCATCAGGGGTGGCAATCTTCCAGAAGGGAGAGGTGGAGTTTCTGGGGGCTGTGCTGCTGCACAGGGAGCTGGCAGTGCTAAATCTAGAAGGAAAGTGGAGAGCTCATGGACAGGCACCTGAGGAGACCTGGAGGAGGAGATCTCATAGCCATGGGGAGCATAGCTGCCTTCACTTCAAACAGAGGGTTGCTGACTGAGTCAGTCTGAAAAGCCTCCAGGTTCTCTGCTTTGGACGCCCAAAATTCCTCTCCTGAATGTGAAGCATCCATCAGGTGCTCCACGGGTAAGAGGCACTAGAGATGCTGGCACTGGCTCCCTCTTGTGTTAAGCACTGCCCTCTCCTCCTGTTCTTTTAATATGGGTGCTCCCAGCAACGCTACACCTCAGATAGAACATTCAAGTGTCTGTGTCTTATTAGCAGAGTTCTGGGGCCTAGGACAGGGCCTAGCTGATAATGGGCTGAAGTAGCATACAGCAGGAAATTGACAAAGATACCCGGAGCCCCAAGGACTGATCCTAGACAAATTCTCTGCATACTATTGGTAGGAGTGGTAGCCTGCTGGGAAGGGAAGGGTAAAGTCCAGGAAATGCACATTCAGGACTACTCTGGGGGCGGGGGTATTCCTTAAGCTTCCTGAACCTTATGCTACTGAATTTGGGGACTACATTAGTATACAGGGAAAAGAAGTCCAGGCTCTGACTATAGAATCAATATGGATTTAGACCCAGCCTCTGCCACTTATTGACTTCTCTGAGACTCAGTTTCTCATCCATAAAATAGACTAATAGTTAACCTTGTGTAAATATCAAGTGTATCAAGTTCTTGGTGTGTGCAGGCTGGGGTGTGGGGAAGTATCTGGCCCAGAGAAGCACCCAAAATTCATACCTTTGCTGGCCCAGGTGTTGTTGAACAAAAGAATCTGCTGGTCAGTGTCTGGGTCCCTCCCCCTTTTGTGTGCAGAGCCCCTCATTCATCTGCTCCTTGTGACACTGAGCCTCCATCTCCTCCCCTCCCTGCTGAGCCCCAGAGGCAAGTCCTGATAGGCACTCCAGTTTTATTAGTGGCTTACAGTGATTACAGTCCTAATCTACCCAGTGGCCTGTGGCAGCTGGGGCTGTGTGCTGGGGGATGCTGATGGGACCCTGGCAACGTGAGTCCTGGCATCCAAGCACAATCAACATTGGGTTGATATATATGAGGAAAGCAAGGAATCATATGGTTGAAAAGAACTGTAATTGTAATGGAAATTCAAATCACTCCACTGAACCTGTTTTCTGCATTCACATTTTGTCCTTGTAAATCAGAAGCACCGGGAGCAATTTATTTCTAAACATCAACAATTTGGAATTGGAAGAAAAATAAAATAATTGCATTCTGACATATTGGAAACAATTCATCTGCATGTCCGAGCCAATCCTGAGGACCTATGGACACTGTGAAGTAACATTCGGGTTGAGTTGTTTTTTTTTTAAACTCCTGTGAGTGCCTGGAAAGGAGGAAGTCTAATCTTTTGGCGACATGTGGATCTCTGCTTCCCCACTGTGAGAATCTGATGATAGTGGAAGTGATGGCTCATTGCACCCACCACAGAAAGGCAGAGAAGAAAAACTAGCCTGTGCTCAGGGCTCTGGGCAGGCAACTGTGCAGCCCCCTTTCTGCTTCCCTAATTCAGGAGCCCCCAGGACACCCTCAGAGAGCCCAAAGTGGCCCCCTCTAAGATCCCAGGAGCACAGCTCCTTTTGCTCTTAGAATATGCCCAATATTCTCTTTCTAGCCCAGCCTTCTCCTGTGCCAGAGCCTTAGCTTGCTGCTGGCTGGGATTCCTAACCTGTTCTCTGTTGTTCAGTGTACCTTCTATAAGGGTTGTCCAAGGTGTAAGTGTCAAATTGGTGGCAGCAATAGACACTTGGGTCCCAGAAAAGCAGAGATAACCAAAGACTTAGGGAAACGCGTTTTGGAAGGAATTTACCATGTGATATTTCATTTAATGAAGAGAATGTCATTAGAAAAAGCAGAGCATTATAGGGTTGCCTTCCACTGGCTTCATGGATTAGCGTTATTTGCAAGTTTATATTGGCCTGGTATTCCAGGAGATGTCCAGGGGATGTTACATACTTTTATACATACCTTTGTACATGTCATAGTGATCTTGCCCTGTCATGTTCTCACAGGTCCATTTGATTTCTATGGTTCTAATCAATTTGTGGACACTTCCTCAAAATTAGCAAGGGCTATCTCTTGAGAGAAACCATGTGGGGTAGCTAGCACTAGCTCAAGTAACACTTTTTGACTGAGGAGATGAAATGCTAAAAAAGGAAAGAGAATGGGTCTGGAGTCTAAGGCTAAGTTTAAATCTGTAGTGACTGTGATTTTAATCATGATATGCCTCGGCTACTTCATCTGTAAAATGACGGTTACTATGAGGCCTGCCAGAGGAGCACATATAAGGACTTGTATGAAAAAGCTTTATGAACTGCAAAACATATGCATATGGTGTGTGTGTATGGGCACATGTGCATGTGTGTGTAATGAGGAGCTGAAGAGTTATTACATTAACAGCAGTACCCCAGGATGTCTCTGTGGTCTGTATGGCTCTTGTTGGAAAAATAAGAGGATAAAGGCTTGGGGGAAAAGACAGCTTCTTGGAACTTGAGCGTAGGCAGAAATAACAACTGCAGAAAACCAGAGAAGAATCTAATGGTGTTCTGGAATGGAGAGGAGCCAGGAGAAAGGAATGGGGTTGGTAGGAGGGAGGACGAGGTGGGACAGCCAGGGAGATGGCAGAACCTTCTTCCCTCCCTGGAAACCCCTCAGCTCCAATTTTTATTAACTTCAAGTAGCAGGTCGGGAAGCTGGCTGTGGGTGATTTCTCATGGAAATCCTAAAAGATGGTCAGTAAGTTTGCTTTTCAGAAGGGGTTACAGTCAGACAGAACCTAAGAGCACAGAAGCCCATTTGAGCAAGCAAGTGACTGGCTCTTGGATGCTGTTTAGAATTACCTGGGGAGTTAGAAGAAATAACAATACCCAGACACTTACAATAGTGCAATGTGTCAGAATCTCTGTGAATGAGACTCCAAGCACTGAAATAATTTTGAGCTCCACCTGTGATGCAAAAGTGAGCCAGGTGAGGACCATTCCCTTCACTGTGCTGCCTGTAACCAAACGTAAGGGGCCCAAGCCTTAACCACATGCCGAGCACATCAGCTGTGACCATGGATCTGGTGTCACTAGAATTTCTTGGGAGATCTCAGGGAAGTGACCTAGACCAACTGAAAACTAGTGAAGTTGAGGCATTTAGAATCTGAGCATGTGGGACCAAGAGTTACCAGCCCAGCTTACCAGAAGCTGGGCGTATCCTGGGTCCTCCTGTGGACTCCCAGCCACATACCTGAGATCCAGCTCCACTTTCTAGACTGGGGAAATATGGGTTTTGCAACACAGTGGGGGCTTTTACTGTAATACCTAGGTGAGAAGACCTGGGGGCTAGAGAAACAAAATCTCATGGAGGGCTTTGGCATAAATGGCACAATCACAGGTGCCTGGTCCCCAGGGAGGGATTTTTCCTCTTGATTAAGATTCAGTTGCAGATAAACATAAGCAGCTTTATACCCCTTGTATGTGCCATAAAAAGTGCTAGGATTCTCAGATATCACAAATATGCTTCTCCCTTCTCTGACAGCAAACAGCATTTGAGGTTGTGCCACCTTCAAAATGACCTCAGAAATAATGAGCCCCAGGTACTTTTGCAGCCCCATTAGTAAACGAGACACAATACTCTGTCCGCATCATACAAACAGGCCACCTCTGAGGCCAGGTGGGAACTCTAGGCTTGCTGACTGAACAGGACTGTTCAACCCCTGCACAATGAGGGAGCAGACGGAAAGTCCGGGTTTCATTAGGAAGTGGACGTAGCTTGCAGTGGAGCTAATGGGATGGCAGGGCAGAGCGTCCAGGTCCGGCCACAGCTTCAGGAAGCCCTGGTTAATAGGACGTCTGCTGGCTGTGGGGGCTGGCAAGGGACAGGGACATTTAGGAAGACACTGGGCACACTGCTTTACTGTTACTATCTCTGGAGCGTGCATGCTCACAGACCTGTTATTTGCAAAAATTCAGTCCCAGTGGGTTTCCTCATTTTTAGTAGAACTTTGATTAACTTGAGTACCTGAAAAAGATGTAGATTTATGGTTATCTAAATGTACTCTACATAAGTGAAGATTAACTAGAAACACTACCTTCTCTTACATTTCAATTTGTATAGAAAATATTCTTTAAATATACTAGCTTTCTTTTCTATTCTAAGAATTATAGTTAATTGATGATTTCAGAGTCTTTGGGTACATCACAAAGATAGATCATTTTTCACGGACCCATTTACTCAAGCATTTCTTGAATTTCCACTTTGAGTCAAACTCCATGTGAGCTGCTAGAGTTGCTGCTATAGGGATTGTCATGGACGTGGATGATTTAGCACCTGAACACAGATCCTGAGACAATGTCCCTGATTCCTGGAGTGTTTCTATGTGGGGTATGCATTCCTTTGTCTCTGATATGTAGACATCATATGAGAGAACAGTTTTGTCCAAATCTGGGCCATGTTAGCAGGGAATGCAGGACAGAGAGAACCAGGTTCTGAGCAAAAAGCTGGGAGTTCAAATCCTCACTCTGTGTTAACTTTGTCTTCCTGACCTGTAATATGGAATCACACCTACATTGCAAAGTGGAAAGGGACAAGTGAAAAACAGACACACAAGTGCCCAGAGTGACACCTGCCATGGACTAAAACCTTAGTAAATATTTGTTTAAAATACAAAATTGAGAGCTGTAGGGGTGTGTGGCTTAGTGGTAGAGCTCTTGCCTGGCATGTACAAGGCCTTTGGTTCAATCTCCAGCACTACACACACACACACACACACACACAATGTTAAATCATTTTGCTAGAATGCAAGTTACGCAAAAATAAAATGAGATTCTACCTCATTCCCCAAATCCCAAATGAGGTGGCTATAACCTGAATAATTGCTGCTCCATAGGTGCATGATGGTGCCCATTAGTCATTTGTGGATGTAAGAGAGAAGAGCCAAGAAAATGAACATTAAGATGTTGTTACAATGGCACAGGCCACTACCCTCATGTGCTAGTGGCCTTAGGCAGATGCTTGATGTTCTTCTCTCTCCTTTTACCTTGGTTCTGCCTTCAGGAGGAGGCCTACATCCCGCAGATGGTCTGGGCCATAATTAAAGCAAGTGGGAGTGGAAGCAAAGGAGGAACTCTTAGAGAGAGGGCACTTGTACCAGCATCATCACTCAAATGGCATGGGGAAAGGGTTTCTCTGCAGCAGGGAGCTGTATTCCCTGGGTGCTTCCTAAATGGATATTGCCAAGTTACCCAATTGATTCCTTCATTCATTAATTCAGAGATGGAGAGTATGTGAAAATTAAATGCCAACCCAGACATGATGCCAGGTGCCATGAAAAGCACAGAGAGACTGTGAGGTGCACCTGGCTCTCTGCAGCATCCCTTCGGAGAAGCCCAGGTTTAACTGATTAAAATGTAGCACATGCTCCAATAGTGGCTTGTTCACTATATTGTGTGACCTCACTGGAACATGTCACCCATTAATTTTGCTTAGAGCCCTGTGTAAAGGCTTCACAGAACTGAACACACTCCACTGGGCCTCAACATGAGAAGCAGATCAGTGAGCACAGTATTGAAGGAACAACATTATAATTAGAGGGAATGGTTTATGTAAACACACAGAGGTACAGAAATCCCTAGTTCTCTCTTGTAGAGGTCCCTCATTCCTAATTAGAGTAATTCTCCTGTAAATTACTCTATCACCAGATTACAGCTTGCAGATACCCTCTCAATGAAAGGGGGCCTTCCATCCAGGATGACTGAGCTAACTTTCCAAACACAACCCTTGGGTGTTTGCTGGTTGTCAACTGCTATCCCATGGACAGAATGTGAGGTTTTTACTTCTTTCCTAACCTGTTTGTTTTATGTTCACTTTGTTTCAGCCATCAACTAGATGCACTCAAGGGTAAAAGCTCCACAGGGACCTGGCATGTTACTGCCACACATAGGACTATATCTGTTGCCAAGGCAATGGTAATAACCTCAAATTGGAGCAGGGTCCTCTGCGGCAGGACGTAGCTGAGGAGTGCATTGAAGAGTTACCCAAACTGAAGAGCGAAGAAGTGGCATGTGTGCGTGAGTGTGTGCCTGCGTTTGTGTGCATGGATGCATCTGTCTGTGTTTGTGAGTACGTGTGCATGCATGCTTGTTCTGGAGTATGTGTGCATGTTTGCTTATGTATATATGTAAGCTTCAGACTCTCTGGCTGTATTTCAATAAGGGAACATGAGGTACAATTTATATCCCAGTCAATAACCAGAAACGTGCTAGGAAATAAACCTGCTGAAACCAAAAACCTGTAAACACTGAGGTCTTAATCGGTGAAGGAAATTATAGTTTAGGAGCATGTGATTTCTCTACTTGCTGTCAAGAATCTGAGTTCTGTGGAGAGCAAAAGTCTGAAGATGACCTTTTCTTGGGAGAGGAGAGAGTGGAGAAGCCTATTAAGGAGAATAAGCCAATTTACTTTGTACAAATAAGTGGCAATTTTCTTCCTTAAATACATAAGGGTGGAAGGGAAATGTCTATAAAGCAAAAGATGCTCTCCAATGGCCAATCTTCTCTTTGTGGGACTGCATAACTCTGTAATCATAAAAGCTCCCCTAGCCCTAACACAGTGACTGATTGTGAGTTAATGGTTAAAATGTGCTTGTTAGTTCTGGGACACTAGATAAAATCTGTAACAAACATAGAGTTCCTAAGTGAATTACCTAACTCCTTGTTTGTCCGAAACCGATGTTCTGATGTTCCGGACACAGCTATCTATAGAACAATCTGCAAACATCTTTTCACCATCAACATTTTTTTTCTCTTTTCCGTAAGTTCTGCTTGCTAACTTCCCCTGCAACCCCCTATAAAAACAGCCTCGGACTCTGAGCCAGTTGCCTCTCTAAGCTACTTTGCTTTGGGAGTGCCGTCTGGCCAGACTAATAAAGGTCTGTTTTACTTTCCAACTTGTCCGGTGTGTTCCTTCCCCAGTGTTCTTCGCTGCAGTCAGCTCCTCGGAGCGTTTGGTAAGGTCCTCGGTCTTACATCTTGTTTGTGGAAGGTAAAGAATGGCAATCCAGTTAGGGGCTTATGGGAAGATGTCAGAAGAAGCCAGGCTGAGCACTCTGGCAAACTTCACCTTGAAAAAATTTCTGAAACTGGTTTTCAGTTGGAGAGGAGGAGGTGGTGGTTTATGGATAAATATCTCTTGACAAAAGCATTTTAGTGAAGGAGTAAAAAACTATGAAATATATCTCCCTGCCTGAATTTAACACTTCTTTTTGTTTTAAAAATTCACAGGCATCTTTAGGCTGAAAGAAACTAAGTGTCTTAGATGAATCACATTGTCAACAACATTTACTAACAGAAACTGGAAAACTTTTTTCCAAGCAGGGCTTCCTAGCTTGAGAATGCTCAGCTCCTTAAGAATGGATGAAACCATACATTGAATGATGTGTTCGTTGGGCTTGAGGCTTTCGGGACTTGGTTAATACAAAGGCCAAAGATTACATCCTTCTGGCTTGTTCCATGTTTTTTGTCTAGGGACTGAGATCAGAGAGTGCGCAAGTTCAGATGGGTACTTGGTTGTGATTTAAAAGCTTCTCACATAAGGAGCACAGTTCGTAAGGTCTGAATTTTAGGTGGATTTTAACCAGTAACAAAAGAATTGCATATAAATGCATATATATATATGTATTTAGATAGTAATACATTAAAACAGCATTTTTATGTTAAGGTTAATTCCTTTCTAACTGAATGCATATAAAGCAGTGCAGCAATAGTAAGTGTCCTAAAAACCATGAGAGATTTGTTTATAAAATTAGGTCTCAACTCAAAAGTTGGGAGAATGGCTACAGTTCACTAACAAGCACAGATTGGGAAAGGAAGGTATTTTAGCTCTTGATCTGATTGCAGGATGTCTCTAAGTTGCCATTAATTAATTAATGAATAAAATAACATTTTTCATTCTGTTATCGTATTATCCAAAAAACATTTATTTCCAGGATGACTGGGAACCTCCACAGTACGGAGTACATATAATAGATATTAAGTATTTATTTACTATGTAAGTAAAGAGAGAACAAAGGGAGAGAGAAAGAGGGAGAGAAGTAAGGAGGAAAAACCAAAGGAAGGAGGGAAAAAAAGAGAGGGAGGAAGGTATGGAGAAAGAACAAAGAGATAAAGAGAGTGAGGAAGAAGGAAGGGAAAAGTGAGAAATTATTGGTATCTTTCATCTTTCAGTTTTTCCATGCAAGCCTCCTGCTTCACCCAGAGCAGACAGAGATTCAAGCCTGACCCAGTGGGTGGCAAGTAGAGGCAGCCCTGCAGGGGTACAGCCACCCTCTCCCCTTTTTTCTCCCTGACTGTCCTCTGAAGGTGCCTGCGTCCTAGACTCCCTCCCTCAAAGACACCAACACATTTTGAAAGATCCACACCCAAACTTTCATATATCAATTAAATGCCTAAAGAGTCACCAGCATGTGTACAAGCATCCACATCTTGAAACCCAATGTGAGTTCAAACTGCAAAAAGACAAAATGAGAGGATGAGGAATCAATAAAATGAAAGCCCAGTTAAGATCTTCAGGGACAGCTATTGTCTTGATTTTGCAGTCTTGATGAGCCTCCTGGAGATAATAAAAACATGAGGAATATTCTGCCTCATGTACTCACAACAACAATGAGCGCTAATAGTGGTAGTAATAAAAGGAATATATTGCCTTCAAATACCATCTTTTGCCTAGCATTGCCCCAGAGTTGCCTCTGGTCTGGGACAGTAGCTGCAGAGCTTTGTTTGTAAACTAGGTGGGCTGGTAGGGGAATTAGTCTTTTCCAGCCCTAAGCATCCATAATTCCATGACAGGGAGCTCAAAAAGTTTTAGTAATTGTAAAAGTCTTATAGTCATCTAGATACGGTGGTTTCCTGTAGTAGTTACTCTTCATGGGCTGTCAATGCTGTCTTAATTGAACTTGCAGTTGTATCATGAACTTGCTGGGTTTCCAACTCCTTACCTATCAGCTAGAGATAACAAAAGATTTCCTAGGTGAGGACCAGCTGCAAACCATGCCATTATCTGTAGAGGGGATGAAAGTGAGACCCCCATGAGTATGACTTCCTCCTTTTCCAAGTCCCCAAGCCTGTTTTCGAGCAAGATGTGGCTTGGGAAGCCTCACATACTGACTTCTGTAGGCTCCATGCCCTGCTAGAGTTTTACTTCTGAAAAATTGATAAAATCCTATACTTTTCAACCTAATAAAGGAACTTTACATACTGAAATGTTCAAGCGTAGTACAGGGAGCTGTCAGACTGCTACAGTGAATTAAGGTTCCACTTTCAGGCCCTGGGAAAGATGTTAGCAAAAAGGATGCTTCTGGCAAATGCTTCTGGTACATGAATGTTCTAACCTGTTCCTCAGCTTCTAGTTGTCCAGACCTTTTCATTAGTTTTATGTTTAACCAATGAAAGCACATAACTGTTAACATTTAAAAAGTTGTCTCAGTAAAAACATGTAAAAAGTCACCTTGAATCCCCCAGTGATATGTACATGATAATTGGGAACACAGGTTTTGGCCATTCATGGTCACACAGAACCACTAGCAGGTACCTAGTTATGCTGTGTTCTTCCCCCTCTTCGTGTCTTTGAATTTATCCCTTCTTCCTGGAATGTCTTTTCACCTAGATTTTGCAAGATTGCAAAATTGCAAATTTGCAAAATTGTCTTTTAAACCAACTTTCCAGGAGGCTTCTGAGGTAATTCCTCGGTGCTGGGCGTGGCACGTGGTTCATAGTTGGCGCTGGATAAAGGTGGAATGAATGAATGAATGTCCAATCTGGTGAGGATTAGGAGGAAAGTGAGCAAAGAGAGTTTGCAACAAACTAGCTCCTCACCAGTGAGCAGCATAGATGTAGATACTGACCTAGAGATGAGGATCCATTCCCTGTGATTTGGAGATCAAGCCCTCCTTCCAAGGCTGGAAGCTAAAGGAAAGGAGCATCCACAGTAATAAAATATCCCAACAGGGAGTCATCAGCAAAAAAAATAACAACAACAAAAAACCCTACAAAACCTTATTTAAAAATTAAATGTCTTAAGTTCTTTTTCAGGAGGTTCCATGACCTGTTTTTGGCAAGTTGTGACATGGTTGGGGAGAAATGCTTCTGATAGTTCACCCCAGCAACTTCGTCCTGCCCAGGGCTGACTGCCTACCCTCTAATGATATGGGGAGGGGATTGGTGGGAGGGTATCCTGCTAAATGAAACAGTTATTTAGGCCACAAAATAAAGACAGGTTTTCATAAAGCCTGTTTTTGGGCTGGGGATTAACTCAGTAGTTCCGCTGCCTGCCTCGCAAGCGCAAGGACCCAGGTTCGATCCCCGGTACCAAAGAAAACAAACAAAAAACCCCCCATAAAGCCTGTTTTTTTTCCCCAGTGACCTCCTGAGGGAGCAGACTCCACAGGCTCACTGTGGTGCTGTACAAGGAGTTATTTTATGTCCTCAGCCTTATAAATCAATTTTAATTGTAACAACAGAAACATAACCAGCAAAATGGAGCCGAATGGGCTGGGCCCCTTTTCTGCACTCTCTAACTAGCTCAAATTAAATGCTGAATTGTATTTTGGGGTCTGAGTTTTGTCATGCAAACGAAGAAAAACAACTTGCTTTCCAATTTCCACATGCAAATATAGAGTGAATTGTTGAGACTGAGAATATATTTTGC
Source organism: Heterocephalus glaber (assembly GCF_000247695.1). Next base: position 956,490 of record NW_004624812.1, read on the forward strand.
CATCTCAGTGGTTCTAGAAAAGATAAGGAGCTCTTGCAAAAAGTTGCACAATTTGTCAGCTGGCAGCTTATTAAATACCCAAAACAAATGTTTATGTAGCATTAGAGGGACACTGTCAAGGTCGGAAGGTTCCAAAATGGACCAATTCTGCTTTATTCATAACTGTTTGCAAAATCTCTTGTTCTTTTTTCCCCGGAAAACAAATGCATCAATTCTGTTTTCTCTGCCTTAGGAAAAAATAGGCAAAGAGCCAGCCCTTGTGTACAGGCCTCTAATAATAAACTTGAATGCATGGCTAGCTGCTCAGCAGTCCTGGGCAACCTACAGTAACAGTCCCACAACCTGAAGGCTTGGTTGTAGCAGAACTTTCATTAAGGGGTGGAGGAGGACAGGAGGTTCGCACAATCTTGAAAACAAACTTCGGGTCACATACCCTAGGAGCAAACGAAGTTGGGCAGAAGGTTGAAGAGAAAAATGGAATATCCTCTGAGCTCCAGGACTGGTCACAGGTCTTAGAATCTGCTGGGACTCTACTCCGATCTAATAACCATACTAAGCAATGTGTGTTGGGAAGCACAGAAGACAGATAGGGTTATGACCATGCTCCCAAAGGATGCTATGATCAATAATTGCAGTGCCAGGTAGAATAAGAAGGGTTATAAGCTATAAGAATTATGCACATGACAAGAAGGAAGGGGTTACAAGTAAAAATGAAATGGCCTCATTCCTTTAAATCAACCATCTACTGGTAATTCTATTTGAGAAATTTGCTCATTCACTAATTATTTTACTCAGTCCCCCTGTGATAACTGGAAAAGTTAGAGGATTCAACAAAGGTCTCCAGCTGCTTAGATGTCAAGAGCAAAGAGCCTGGGTCCTGCTCCCTACATGGCTTTGTTATCTTTCCCACCTCTAGGGAATAGCTATGCTCCCTCCAAGATGAAAGCAGCCAGCTAAGGAGGAGTAGAGACAAAATATTCTGATCCTGCCTCTCACCTCCTGTATATCCTGCCCTTTTTTCTACAAACTTCTAGAATCCTTTCTCACATCCAGTTAACTTGAGATGGTCTGAATTTTAACAAGGATGGTTTTTCTGGAGCTTTGGGGGTTAGATGTGAAAAACTTCTCCTTCTGTGATGACATGTCAGTTGTCTCAGCTTGTTTTGTGGCTAGAAATAGATTTCTGTCATTCTTAATAATGGCCTCATTTGGTTTGGGAAGGGCAGCGTGTTGAGTCACTGACCACACAGGAGATTAAAGTGCTGAAGTGAAGGATGATGGGAGGGGGAAAGTTGTCAGCGCCTCGCTCACACCAGACTAAAAGCGTGTAATTCACAACTTTTGTAAGCTTGGGAAGTTATCATTTGAAAGTTCTTGCTCTAGAGTGCCTTGACAGTCTAACAATACAAAATAAATCTTCCATTCACGCCTCTCTGCCAAGCAAGGATTCCAAGAACATGCAGCAACAGTGGAAAACAGCGGTAAGTTTCTTGTTATGTCGTTGAAACTTAAGTGCCTCCACACTGCACTGATTACCATATATTAGCTTTGTGCAGACCATGGGGACTTTTGGTAGGCCTTCTTTCTGGACAGCACTTTCAAACTATTTTCTGTAAGCCCCCAACTCCTGTTGGGTCCCTCCAGAATTTCTGATTTGAACATGTTTCCAATCTGTAACAAATTTCCTCTTGGTGGGAGGACCTAGCAAACATCCTCAAAGTGGGAGCGCAACTGCAAGGAAAACCACAAGTCTAGAAAGCTTTGTGCTCAGGCCCTGCACCTGGACAGCTCTAGCACCTTAAAGGCTGTCTGAAACCAGAGGCGTTTATGTTGAGGTGAAACTGGCTCCCAAAGAAAGGCTCAGGAATGGCTCATAAAATCCACATCTGTTTGGAGAAGTAGCTCAGAGATATGAAGATGTCATGGGCTACTGAGTCTGAAACATCAAATTAATCAGGGAGACTAAGCAACAGAGAGCAGTTTCCACCTCTGGTCAAAGTCCTGGCTGCAACTTTGAGAATGTGATGGCTGTTCTGGAGGTTGTCTTAAACCCTCCAAGCCCCCTGCTCTCTCCCCGACAGATGTGGGTGTTGGTGTGCATATTGCAATGTGTGTGAAGAGGTTGCACACTAATGAGCCACTCAGCCTGTCTGACAAACCCCATCTGCTCCATTCTACTAGCCACTCAAGCTCTCTGCTTGCCCTGGCTGTACCCAAAGGCAGTGGTGATCCCTGTCCAGGGCTGAAAGGAAGTGTTTAAATCTACCATTCTAAACTCCTGCTGAAGCCAGGCCCTTAAGGAGCCCACAAGCAACTCCATGGCTTGTTGTCCTGTGTGAGATCTCACAATTGCCTCTTTTCTCCTGTGCTGAGAAACTTGCTCTTCTCCAAGAGGTGCCCCTAGCACTCTCTTTCTCTCCTTTTCATCACCCTTGCTCCAGGGAGAACTTTAACTTGGAAACAAATGCTTTTTTCTGTGGATCCATGGAGTCTTTGTCTGAATTGTCCATGTGCTTGTGGCCTGTAAATTCCAAGAGGCTAGAAGACTATGTCTGGATTGTTTACTGTTGTGTATCTTAGAACCTCACAAAGGGCCTGACACACAGAGAATACTCAATAAATAGCTGCTGATGGACTGGATGGATGAGTAGATGAATAGGGACCAATATGCACTAGACAGGGACAGTGCCAGCTGTGGCTATTCTTCCTTTCATAGTGCTCAATGTGGGAAACAGTAAGTTCTATCTTTCCTGTCAAACAGTAGTGACTCCATTTTGGGCTCTAGCCCATTCTAAACACACTAAGTTACAGAAAATGCCCGCTTTTGGTGCCCAACTTTGGACCCCACCCATCAGGGATGCTGTGAGGAGATGCATCCAGTGTCCTAGTTGCAGTGACCTCCAGGACAATAACCCTTACCCATGGGCTGAGGATCCAATAAAGACTTCTTGTCAATGCAAAAAGGTCCCCAAAGAGGGGCAAAGTGGACTGAGGTGACCAGGCAACTTCATGCACAAACCAAGATAAGAAAAGTTGCAGGGGCAACTGAGTATTGCCTTGGTGATTGGGTTACTCTATTCTTGTCCCAGGTCGACCTTGAGTAAGATCAGGAGGGTCTTGGGCGAGACAGATGATTTGGGGTAAAATCGAAAGTACTGAGAGCAAGACATCTCAGCATATGCTGGAGATTGAGTCTCAGGGTTTGGGACAAACAGAATGAGAAACAAATGTGCCTTCCAGTCAGGACAGTGAGGGAATCAAAGGACTCATGGAGCAAAATATGTTCTGATAGTCCCATCAGACTGATGTTAAAGACTTCAGATGACAACCTATGGATGAAAAATGTAAAGCTCGGAAGATAAAATATGGTTGTTTTATTTGGCCACAAACTCCTGTCCTCACCCCATCCATCTTCTGGCCAAAGTTTGGATTGAATGAGGACTGGGCATATCAATTGTTGATTAAATATATGAATGTGATAAAATACTGGGGTCTCAGAAGAGATAGATTACACCCTGTATTGGAAACAAGAACTATTTGTCCTCTTTCCCCTAAAAAAATTGAGGACTTAATTAAAAACAAAAGGATTCACCTCTGGTCCCCTCCTCCACATGGAACCCTCTGGAGTTCCTGCCCCAGCCTGTAATCTCCAACACCTAGAACTGGTGGCGCTGACTCAACAGGAGCCAGGCCCAGACAAGGAGGACCACACAAAGGGAAGAAGACTGATTTTATCCTCAGTTCAGGAGAAAACTAAAAAGGTGTCAAAAAGATGTTCAAAATCTTTTATTTCCCCAAAGGCCAAAAAGAAGATCTTGAGGGAAGTTCCCCTGGATGAGGGAAGAGTTGGATTACAAATCTTAGCTAACTGATAAATTTACTTTTGGCTTGCAATTTAAATTAGTATTTTTGTTTACTTAATATCTTAAAACATTTCTTATGCTTTGTAAATTCTCAGACTAAAATTACAGGGTTGACTTGGTCTTTTCTCTACTTTCTGTTGGTGATAAGAGTACTAACTAACTCAAGGTTACTTGGAGGTCTGTTGGCAGCCAATCAAATTTAAAAATGTAACAATCTGAGACCAAAGGAGAAAAAAGAAGAAGCAGAAGCAGAAGAGGAGGAGGAGGAGGAGGAGGAGGAGGAGGAGGAAAAGGACTGAAGTGGCAGGAGCCAAGTTTGTTATGAAATGTTTGTGGTAGGTGGGATGAAGAAAAATATATAAAGAGGGCTATAAGTGTAAGAGGTATACTTTTTTTTTTTTTTTTTGGTACTGGGAATCAAACTCAGGTCCTTGAGCTTGCAAGGCAGACGGTGGAACCACTGAGCTAAATCCCCAGCCCTAAACATTTTTTTTTTTTTTTTGGTACTGGGAATCAAACTCAGGTCCTTGCGCTTGCAAAGCAGGCAGCTAAACCACTGAGCTAAATCCCCAGCCCAAGAGGTATACTTTCGATACGAGAAGATTTTGTATGACAGAAGTTTTGTCCTACTAGAAAGATAAAGAGATAATGGCAGGACTGGGAAGCTCAAATATGTTGAAGAAAAGCTTGTAGAGGATGTAGCTTATCAAAAGAAATATGTATGTTTGCTTGTTGGTTTGATGGAACCCAGACTGTTCCTTTTAAAAGCTCCTTGTTGCTCAAAAAGAAGGGGGGGCATTGTGGGGTGTTATAGCCCTGACCCTCATCAGTCATTCCTTCCCAGGTCTCAGCTCCCTTCTCTGTTTAACTTAGTCTTTAACATCCAAAGAAAGATAATAACCAAAATTATAAAATAATTTGAAATCAAAAGCTATTCTAAATATATAAAGGGAACAACTCAGACTCTTTTAACTTTTTTTCTGTTGGTTATCAAAAAGGTAGAGAACTGGAGAATAGAGGTGCCTGGTACCTCCCACTATGTGGGACAGAGGAAAAGCCATGTGTCCTCTGCTTTCCTTGATATGTGATCTATAGTTAAATTAAAAGTTGATGTTTTTGGCCAGGGATTTAGCTCAGTGGTTCTGCCTGACTCACAAGTGCAAGGTCCTGAGTTCGATCCCCGGTACCAAAAAAAAAAGTTGATTTTTTTTTTCTACAAAAGTAAATTAGAAAATGAAAAGACAAAACCTCAAAGCTCTTTCCTCACCCTCCCAATTCTTTCTGGTAACTCACATGGGACTTACAACTAAAACCCTTAGAATTTGAAAACATAAAGGTTATATATGATTTAAACTGTGTATGCTTTTAGATCTCTTTAAATTTGGTCCTGTCATTTAAAGCCTGATCTATACCTAAGGGCTTTGATTAAATAACCATTTTGTTATTATATAAATGAGATGCACTTTTTTATATTGGATAATGGATCTATATGTAGTCATACTGTTTTCTAAATTTGTATGAGTTCTAAAGATATCCTTGAATTCTTTTTTCCCTTGAATTCTTTATAAACTTGTTAAAAATATGAATTTTGCCTTAAGAGTAAAAACTAAGTAAATACATGTAAAGATTTTTGTACAGCTGTGATGCTAATTATTGCTAACCTTGTGGAATATTAAATAAATTTATGTTTTCCGAACTGTATAGGTACTTTTAAGATACAGGATTGGAAAAGGACATCTTGTCATACTGATGGCCTTCAAACTACAGTTGTTCATGTTGATGGAGTTTTTCAGGTTTATGTATATGTGATTGTTATATAATTGTATTATGACAGTTTGATGTGTCTACACCTTATACAGTCCAGACAGTGTCACTACAATGATCAAAGATTAAACATTAATAATCTATAAAATACATTCTGTTTAAACATCACTCTGGTAACAAAAATGGTTAAAGATAACAAATTAGGTAAAAGTTTCTGTATCTCATTTACGATCTTGTAATTAGATAAAGGTAACTGACTAAAAGTTATTTTATATTAAGATAAAAATTTAAATGTTTTTCAGAGATAATAACAAAACTTAATGGTTCTAATATACTGATGTCATCATGATTGCTATGATAATGTGGTATATTGTCCTTGATCTCAGGTTTCCTCTATAAAATTTTGTAACTGTTATCTGTTAATATCCTGAAGAGATTTAACTTCTAAGACAACTGTGATTGGTAAAAATGACAGTTTCCTGGTCATACTATATATTTCAAGGTACTTTATTTCTAGAAAAGATAATTGATCTCCTGGGTGTTCAACAACTGAGGTGTGGAGACCAAAGCTAAAAAGCTAACTGGGCTAAGAGGACAGCCACTATTTTGGCCCTGGCCCTGCAAGGTCAACAAGGACTCAGGATATGAGGGGATCCTTTCTACAGGATCCTAAAACTTTGGTGAATCACCCAATCTCCTGAATAAGGAGACTATTGGACCCTAGAGGACAGGAGTCAGTCACTATGTCAAAAAGGAGAGTCACCAAAGAAAAAATGTATTCTGTGCTTTCATTCTATGTATTCTATAGGAAGATACATCATCAAGCAAGACTGTGGCCCATCCTAGCAATAATCACAGATAATACTGACAGAAGAGCTGAGAGGGTCTACACATGATCCCAAAAATAACTTCTAAAAAGCTTAATTGACCTTGATATTTAGCAAAAAAAGATTAATTTTAATGAATACTGATCTCACTTTAACTTTGTCTTGGACAATCAACAAAAATGATAACCAAAGGCACATTAAAATAATGATAACATAGACAAAACAATAAAAAGGAACTCCAATCCCTGACCCCTGTTGACAGTTTCTGGCTATACCTGTAAACAGGTCTAAGAATAAACTGGTTACAACTGCCATCTCAATCCCTTAAAAACAGTATCTGGATATGACTTCTTGCCCATTCTGCCTTCTGTTCTAGTGCTCATGCTTTGGTCATATGTGCTTTAAAGTTTATCTATTCTTGCCTAGTAAAAAGATTATGTGCTTGGTTTGTCTCCCTCCCTTCATTCCCTCAGACAAAAGGGATTTTAGGCCCAGACCCCACCCCTTGATTTTCCAGTTCACTCACACTAGCTGTGACTATGTGCTGATTAAGTACTAGGGACAGGAAAAACTGGGACCAAAGTAGGAGGGACTTTTCCTCATGCTCCTGACAGCTGAGACTGCTATGCAGACAGCCTACCAAAGATGCTTTCACTACACCCGAGTCAAAAGAATGCTGGCGCCACTACAGGACAAGCAATGGATACTTGCTGGAGATACTGACATGCAGTTAATCCTAAAGTGTGTCTAACTGTTGTTTTCCTCCTTTCCTTCTCCTTACTCCTCCCTATCTCATGCTATTTTATCATCATTGTCACCCAGGGGCCCAACCCTCTAGTTTTAAACTTCAATTTGTGTCAAGTCATCCCATGAGAAGATATGGCTGTGTGAAGACAATAAAGTACAACAAAAAAGTATTTCTGCTCCCTTGAGGAGGATGGTCCTCTCCTATGCTCTCCTATGCTGGCTTTTTCGTGTTATAGAGATACGTGTGGTGGACTACCTAATTCCATAGATATACATGTGATGCTGGTCAGGTATGGTCCCCTAAAAGACTTCATCCCAAGGTATACCTAATGAGGATGCCCCCTCCAAATTGTGGACATTACCAATGTAATCCCTTAATTTTGATGACTGACAGTCCTAAGGAGGTGAACCAAGACTCTAAAGTGTACACAGATTATGAATTAGGGAGGACAGGACTTCCTGGGTCACTTTACCTTATGTCTTGTCCAAATTCCTCTACAGCCCATACCACTTGACCAGATCTCCACTGCAGCCCCTGGTCTCATTAGACCCCCATATGTTCCTGCTATAGCCTGGCTCTAGTTAAGGTAAATGAGGGGATCAATTTAAGACAGACTGTGCAAATAGAGATTGGATACGGAGAAGTGAATACTTGGTTAGAATGGATAAAAAATTCTATGTGTGCCCTTAGTAAGAGCACCTGTTATGCTTGCACCACAGGGAGGCCAGCGGTTCAAGTGGTCTCCTTCTCTTTGGTATGGTCTTCTGACTCAGAAGGCCTCAAATATATGATGGTGCTCATCCTGGACAGCCTGGTTTGGGGCAATGAGTCCTGCATGACATTGTCACTACTGTTTCCCAAAGTCAAGGGTCCTGCGGGTCAGTCCCTGAGGATTATTTGACCACCAGTAAAGTATTTGCCAACTTCTCCTTATGCCTAGAGTGATAAGAGACAGGAACAACATTCTTGGGCAAGGTAACAGGGTACAAAAAAAGCCAGTCCTTTGAAACCATCCAAAACAGGTAACATTTCAAGGTGCCTTGGACAGACCTCTGGTGGTATTGTGGGGGAGCTTTACTGAGCACTCTTCCTGACAAATGGAATGGCAGCTGAACTTCGGTGCAAGTGGCTGTCCTTTTCACTCTGGCATTCAGATCCCAAAACCATTCTGGGACAACCTGAAAAAAAGAGAGATCTAACACCCAGCAGGTCATTTGGACACTCCCCTTACTCCCATGTGTACTGACTGTATTGGTGTCCCAAGGGGAATTCCCAACAAATTCAAGGGTCAAAACCAGACAACTGTGGGATTTGAATCCTTCCTGTTTTGGTGGTTCACTACTAACAGAAATGTAGATTAGGTAAATGATATCTTTTATAATCAACAGAGGTTTGTCAACTACATGAGGGATGCCATAAAAAAAATAATGAAACAATTAGGACCCATCAGTCAGATGGCCTGGGAGAATAGACTAGCATTAGACATGATGCTGGCTGAAAAAGGCAGTTTTTGTTGATGATAGGTGTCCAATATAGCACGTTCATCCCCATCTCCAGCAACACGGTCCCAGATGGGACCATCACTAAGGCCTTACAGGGCTTAACCACTCTAGGGAATGAGTTGGCAAAAAAATTCTGGTATTAGTAATCCCATCCATCATTACCTCCCTAATAATAGTAGTCAGGCTTCTCACTGCTTGTTCTAGGGGGCTCACCCAAAGACTTACAGAAGTGCTCATACAAACAGTTTTCCCCACCAAATTTGGGTAGCATGCTCCTGATGGAGGAACAAAACAACTATTTGCTCATGGAATTTGAAGAAAATAATGAGGATATTTAAAGGGGAGGGAATTGTGGGAAACATTAAATTCTGTCTTTTCTATCAAACAGGAGTAGCTCCATCTTGGGTAGCCCTTCCTAGGCACACTAAGTTGCAGAAAATGCCCACTTATTTCCAATCCTGGGAACACAGCTACAAACCAAAGATGGCTTATCACAAACCAAGGATTTTCTGGTCTCCACATCCCCCTCCTCTCTATTCTCTCTACCCCTCGGCAACCCCTCGGATTCCCCTTGCACCGTCTGAGTTAGCCAATCGGGATAGATTGTAAACCTCCAAACCAGACAATGGGAAAGAGGTCAGCTACTCTGCCTGCATTAGGGGTAAGAGGGGCAACTCTCCTTTGTGCTGTGTGCCTGCAACCTCAAGCTTCTACCCTTTTGCAAAAGTAAAAAGCCTTTTAGAGATTTCTTCGTGTCTGAGTGTTTCATCATTTGCCCCGACAAATTGAGGGGCTTATTTCCAACATCAACACTATAGGAATGTACTTCCAAGAAATCAGACCAAGCCCTCACAACATTAATTTACAACCAACAGATGATGTCTAAATCCAACCTGCTCACTACTCCAGTGTGGGTACTGACATATTATATATACATCTTCTATCGTCTGTGGTGCGTATGAGAAGGGATTAGAGAAACCTCCAGACCCGATATATGTAAAAAAAAATTGATCCTAATGCCCAGATTAAATAAATTCAATCCTTTAAGTAAACAATTTGTCCTTTTCTAGCATTTAACTTCTTCATACTTTTGTGATCTTAAGAAACAAAAGGGCAAAGATCTTTACTTTCCTTTCTTTGAAACTTTGAGGCATTTATGATATAGCAGGTGCTTGTTAATATTGCTTTACAGATGTGGCTGATGTTGATAAAGAGAGCGATGTGGTGGGGGATGAAGCCTGCTCTCCAGGCTTCTAGTCGAGGCAGAGAAAGAGCCTTTTAGAATTTATCTGGACTCTGTGACAGTGCTTCTTGATAAACTTTGGCACCACTCCACAATGAATATTGTCTAGGGAACAGAATGATGTCCTCTGTCCTTCTCACTAGAAAGACAAGGCAACATGCATACAAGTCAATTCAGTATCTCCACTTCTGAGCACAGCATCGGGCACAAATGCCAACAGTGATCTGACGATCAGATTCCAACCTATGGGTTTCAGATGGAAGGTAATGTTTAGTAATTAGGCTTTCTCGGCCTGCCATAACCTTGGGTCTGGTAGTATCATGCTAAGAGTTAGGGCTCTTTTTGTCGGAATGAGGAGCTGTGTCACTGTGTTACTGAGACACAGGCTCAGGCCACCCATCAATGCAATGTTTACAATGACCCAGGTTCTGGGCTAGGCATAGCCTCTCCATTTCTCATTCACTTGACTGAGAACATAGCTCTGTCTAAACAAGAGGCTTATGCATTGTGCTCACTTCTGCTCACTGGAGGACCTTGGGCTATGATGGCACGATAGTGCGGAACAAGTCAGGATAATGATGCCCATTTCTCCATTTCATGAGTCAGAGCTCACCATGTGTCAGGACCTGTTTTCCTCAGTTTAGACTCAGAAACTGACTTCCATCATTGAAATAGGACTCGCCTCTCCTTGAAATAACTGGAAGACTTTAGGGAGGTGGTAGAAATTGAGCGAAAATAATTCAACTCATTTGAGCTGAAAATAACTTGATTCAAGGACTATGCCTTCAGAAACCTAGGACTCATGAAAACGAAAGCATTTTCAGACTTGTTTTCCTTTGTGGCTGGAGCATTATCAAGGCTTTGGGACTCACTTCAGAGTCATTAAAAATATGTTCATTAGCCCAAAGCACCTCTGGCCACCTGTGTATGAAGCAAATAAATTGGTGAAAACTCTGATCCCTGTAGCTTGCTACTCCTGGGGTATTCCTTCATTTATCTCCTTGTCAGGCATGCACGCTGCTAAGATACTTTTTGGTTAAAAAGTTATAAATATTCTGAATCAAAATATTACCTTGAGATTTGGCCCACCTTGACTTCTACTGCAGAGAGTGGGAATTTTGCCCAAAGAGTGACTAAAGAATGAATTCTCTAGCTTAATGAAGGCTTGATATCTTCATAACCACCTTGACAAATAATCCTTTAGCCACCAGGACTGAGGAGCAACTGGCTTTGAGGTTTAAACATATGATGTATTTCAAGCATTGAGTTCTCAATTATGAGTAAGTAAATAGGTCCCTTATTTTAAAACTTCTTATTCAGAACCTACAAAATGATGATGATGATGAGAGAGAGATCCTTATGTCCCCCTCCTGCAACTGTACCCTAAATTTACAGGATTAATCCCTGACATGGAAGCACTTAACCTAGTTGTCGGTCATTTTGACTGTAAAGTCTTAAGGAAAAGGAATTCTATACTCTAGGCGTTGGCTTACTTAAAAACAGATAGCAAGAGTCTCTTGCCTTGAAGCTTTGTCATTATTCCCTAGAACTACTAGAAACAAGCAGCTCTTATGAGTTCATTGCCATAACAGCCTATAGCCCACTGTGTTTATGTATTGAGTCAGGATGGGGGATCAAGCTTCTAGCTCAGCCTCTGAGATGACTTGGGTCTACTCTAGATTCTAGGTGGTGGGTCAAAGCTTCAGAAGCTGAGATGCCTGACTTCTGTTCTTGGGCCAACCTTCTCTCATCTGTGAGCTCAGCTCTCAATATACTTCTGTGTAATGTGGGAGGAAGGATAGTGCCTATTTTGTAAGGTTGTTCAGAGAACGCACAGGACAGTTTGAACCACATAGTACCTGGGATATAAGAAGCATTTCATAAATGTGAGTTATTATTTTATTATGAGGTACACTTTTTGTTCTCTTTCTGAGACAGATTTTATTGGCCCTTAATAAACAAAAATCATACAATAAAAGAGTTTTAACTGGCTTAAGTGGAATTTTTACAAAAATCCAAAGCTGAATTCATTTACCATAGAAAAGGAGAAATTAGCATGTGTTTTGAATATTAATGAAGAAATGACCTCTTTCCTTGTTACATATCTATATTCAAAATTCCACGGCTCATTCTAGTGATAATTATTGAGCTTTCAACGTTTATAAAAAAACAGCACATACAGTATGGAGTTAATTGCCCCATTGGAGTCTTAAGAAAGAGTCAGTTTTTTAAAAATATAGAACGCAGTAATTATTACTAGTGCTACATGTTAAAATTAGAAGGTAGGTAAATAACAAATAAGAACAGCATTTATTCATTACAATCCTAATGCATGTTAGCTCAATTATCCTAAAATTGCACAGACAATGGGAAAATTGTTTTTCCCTTTTTGGAGAAGACTCCTTTCTGAGCTTCTGTTTCCTGAGATTGAGCAAGGAGTCCATTGTATGACTGCAATAGTAGCCTAATGGGCACTGTGATTCAGGAGGGGCCGATGGCAGGTTGTAGCTCTCTGTACTCAGGTTCACTGTCTCAGTTCTGAATCAAGTGTGTTAGCACAGCTTAGACTTTTGAAGCTAGAACCTCATTGTGGACAAATAAAGTCCAGGATACTTTATAATTTATCCAACTGAAAGCGCCTGAATTGTAAGATGAGACCTGAGAACAAATCTCAACACCAGGAAATCTCCCAAAGGCTCACAAAATTCCAGGCATGCTCTGCAACCTTCTCCTTCCTCCCAACATTTCTCCCTACCCAATGGAGAGGTCAGCAATCATATGAAAGCAAAATCTCAAGCTCATCTCTTACTCCAAAGCCTGCTCACAATGTTGTTGTAGACTGAAGCCATTCTGGGAGCAGTGGGAGGGTCACCACAATCAATACTTGTCCAAGAAACAAACTCAGAGAAAAGAAATAAGTGATTTATTGAAAAGGCACTCAGAAATGGCACAAGGAAGGCATACTTCTAATCACAGGCACAGTACTTGTAGGGAGCAGCTGAGCAGAGGCTCATTAAGAATATGGATATCATAGACACAATCAAAAGTATTTAAAGGGAACATGTTACTTGACAAAAGGGAGAGCCTGTTGCGTTGAAAAATAGGGCTAAGGTAAAGAGTAAGTTGATTGTAGACATGGGGGAGGGTAAAATAAAGAAAGCAAACTGTTGAAATTAACAGGGAAGAGAATAAACAGCGAGACCATGGACACATAGCCAAAAAAATAGGTGTATAGAACAGCCTATGTAGAAGCAGAGGAGAAAAACAGCTCATACTGCTGAAGGTGTTTACTTCTGCATCTGCCAACCAAAGAGAAGGGAAATAAGGATTTGCCTGAGTCAGAATGAATTTCCAAGGAGGGAGGACACAGCAGTGCTGCTGGCAGAGCCGGTCAACAAAAGCTGATGGTGACTCAGTTAACATGCTGGCTGAGAGTTGCAGGTGACCGAGGGCTTCAAGCTCCCAGGGGCAGCAATGATGCTGGCAGGTCTGCACCTTCCCACTCCTCTGATCACCAGCCAAGCCTCTGATCTCCCATCACTGGAAGCCCTACCCAGTTACTGCCACTACAGAAAGGGATGCTTTGACTTTTTATCTGTCATCCTGATTGATGGCAAAGTGATTCTCATGAAATGACACACAGTAGAGCAATCAGACCCAATCCCACACCTCCACTGAGCTTCCCTACCTTGTTCATATCCTGACATATGCAGAAAATGCTAATATTTCTAGGGTTCCTGGAGTAAATAAGTGGGGGATTCACATCTGGAGATGACTCCGAGGGTCTGGCTGCCCACCCCAGCCTGATCCAAGAGCGCTGGGGATCATGATGGGGACCCACTGTCACCCATGGGTGGGAAGCTCTTATCGAACACATTTAGAGCCTGAGTCCTAACTCCAGGTCTGGGCCTCCCTTCTGCTTGGCTCTGGAGTGGCTATCCCTTTCTGATACCTCCACTGAGCCAGCCGACTCTCAAATCAGCAGCTTCAGCAGGAGGAGAGGCTCAAAAGAGTCTACATTGATTAAGGACAGTCACGGTGCTTCACAGAAGTGTGGATCGATCTTGATTAGAGTATCAGGAACCTTTTGAAGATGCCTCATCTTAGCAGACAATGGGCACGCAGCCCTCTTAGGTGAGCAAGAGCATCTGTCAAAGATCAGCTTGTGAGATGAGTCTAATGTCTAGGGCCAAGGACACTGCACATCCACGGGCCACTGGCCACCAGCCAGATGAAGTGTTTTCATACACGGATGAATAAAAGGTGCAGATTACAGACCAGTGCCTTGCAGTTGCTTCTAGTTCATCAAAAAGGCAAGAAAATGACTTGGTAAGGCAGGAGAAAAGAAAGTAAGTGTTTTTAGTGAGGCAGGTGGCAGAGCATAAGAAACTCGATAGGCTTTGGAGTAATGAAGAAGGAACTTGTATCCTGCTTCTGCTATTTACTAGATGGATGGCTTTGGACAAGTTTCTGCACCTCTCTGAGCCTCAATTTCCTCATCTAGGTATGATGCCACCTCTTTCAGAGTTGTTACATCTATTAAATAAAAGCATGTACACAGAAGACTTGAAAGGCTACAGGGTTTCAATTAAATGTTAACCACTCCACTTTAGTTTGTGTGTTGTTTAAAGTAAAAATTGGGTAGTTGTGAGGCACGTGTGTATATGTGTGTTCAGGAGAGAGTGCTTTAGACTCATCTGAAGCCTCAGAAAATACTACAGAGAAATAAGTTCTTGTAAATTGACAGACATTCCCCTAAAATCTCCTTGGCTTATGTCTAACGCATGGACACCAGGTTACCTCAATTGGTTGCCATTATTTGGTTTCTGGTTTCCAAATTTGGTAGAGATTTTCATAGCCGTGTGTCATCCTTCAATATGAGATATCTATCAGATGCAATTCCCTATATTTCTGCCCTGGTTCAGTGCCTAGCTGTTATGGGCTATATCTAGATGTTCCTCCAAAGCTTCATGTGCTCAAAGGTGGGTTTTTGGGAGGTGATTGGATCATGGTGTATGATACTGGATTATGGGTGTGATAATTAGATTAGTCCACTGATTGGTTTAGCATGGTTCTGGGTGTGGATGACAGGAAGGCCCACCCCAGGTGTGGGTGGCAACAACCAATAGGCTTTTATTCTGAATGGAATAGAAAGGGAAAGGAAGGCTTTCTGCTCACTGCTTCCAGCCTGCCCTGCCATAAGGTCTTTCTCCTCTGCCATGCCCCTCTGCCATGCAGCCAACTGGTTATGGACTGAAACCTCTACAAACTGTGAGGCAAAATGAACCTTTCCTGCTTTAACTTATGGATATGGAGTATTTTATCCCAGAAATGAGAAAGTAATTAAGACCCTAGCCCATGGCAAGCACTGAATGTATTTTGTTGAACTGATCACAACCTAGTTGGTGGCCTAGGATGTAAGGGGTAGGAACAGGAGGGAGAGAAGATGGCAGCCAAATATGTGATGAAGACATGTGAATAGCTTCAAGTGTGTAGACTCCACCAGCTCCAGGAAAGGAGAATAAGAAGTAGAAGGAAAGGCCCTAGAGACATCACATTAACAAAGGGACGGCAAGGAAACCATGGGTCTTTAGCATACTGGGATGCTTGGGGTGAAGGGTCAGTTGGCCAGGGTCAGCCCTCCTCTTAGGTGTGTCTCTCAGAGGGTACTGTTCCCTACCAAGCTGAGAGATGCTAATGCTTCCTGAGTAGATGTCCAGCCCTTGTGCTACTTGGGGGAAGAAGCAGGGGAACAAGCAGAAAGAGAACAGAGAAACACGAAGCAACTATCTGACCTCACTCTACCCTACTGATCAAAACAAAGTGACATGAATATTAATTTCTTGGGCATAATGAGGTTTGGAAGAGCAGGAGTGGGCAGGCCCACTGTGTGGGAGGCTGCTCCTTTCTGCCATTTCTCACTGGTAGAATTGATAGATGGTTCTTCCAGTAGCCTCCCAATTACATGTGTGCAGCTGTCCCAATTAAAAGCACTTCAACAGACCTACTCCTATAGTGACAATGGCATGAGGTCCCTTGAATGAGGCTCAGGCTAGGCTTGGAAAGACTGCCTAGAGGACGCAGGGATGCCCACATTCACATCTATGAGCAGAGGGTGGAGGGCCAAACCCCAGCCCTGTCAAAAGGAGTTTACTTGAAGACAATCTACAGTGTACTTAGAGCTTTTTGCTAGATGCAGAATCAACAACTAGCAATTCTCCTAGAAGGCTGTGGCTCTTAAAATTTGGTGTGGATCAGAATTGTCAAAGAAGGGATTTAAAACACATTCTCCAGAAGACCTCACTCCAAATATTAAGAATTGGACTCTGCCCCTAATTGGGCCCCAAAATATCTGGGTTCCACCTGACTCTGCCTAATTAAGTTAGTCATCTAATTAATAGCTCATTGAAGTAGTCATCTGAAAGTTGTATTTGGAGTGCTTTCAGCAGTTCTCATTCATTCTCTCATTTGTTCAAGCAACATTTTTAGAACACCTGTCATGTGCTAGACAAACACTGTTCTAGCTGCTGGAGGTATGACAATGGACAAAAGAAACAAAAATGCCTGCCCTGCTCACTATTCATGTGATCATTTTCTTTATAAGATAGATTAGCTCACAGTTTAGAAAGAATGCTGTAGAGGGAGTCAAGAGAACTGAGTTTCAGATTTAACCCAGCAGTGAACTGGCCATCAGCACTGGCCATGCCCCTTAATTTTCTGAACAAAGCTTCATAGTAAGCCTCTTTATACCTTTGCGGCTGACTGGTTAGTTCTATGACGGCCCTAAGTGTCATGCTGCATACAGTATGGATTGTGATACAGGCGAGTTTTATACTCTAGTACAGGAAAATGAATAAAACCAGGAACAGAGAGAAAAAGAAAAGCACACATAAGAGGCATAGGACTTTGTCAAGGGAGGGAAGCAGTTGAAGCAGGGCAGGCAGGGACCAAGGTGGGTGGATATGAAGAGCAGAAGCTGAGCACTGAGCAAGGAGGTTAGAGACCTAACAGAGACTGGGGTTTGGGGCAAGCACATCTGAGTTCAAATCCTACTGTTGTTAACTGTGGATAAGTTCCTTATAGGGATAAGCATATGGTTCCAATGTGGAAACCACAGGAAAGGGAGATTTACAGCTGCCTTGGGATGTTTCTGCGAGGATTACAGGTCAGATATCTCAAGCTGGAGGGCTCAGTGGACAGCTGCTGTTTCCATGTCATGACAGTGGAGTATGGAGAGGGAGCCTTGCACCTGAGGCAGTGCTGGTGGTGGTGGAGTAATGTGGGACGTGTTTCCAGCTCTCCAGCTCTGAGATATCACAGGCACACAAAACATTTTTAAACAACTTAGACACCTTTTCTCTTTATCTCCTCTGGGGCTGAAAGGGTTGATGCACTGGAACGATGTGTGGCTTCACAGTGAATGGAGTCCCCTTATCAGAGAGTTCATTATCAGAAGGCTTTCATGGATATAAGAAATGTTGCTTCTTCAATTCTCAAGGACATATAAGGGAAGGGCCATCTCAGAGGGGTTTTCTAGATGAGATTTCTCTCCTTTTTGTTAGGGCTAGAGAAGCTGGTAGGGAGAAAGCCCTAGTAATCCTTTTCCCCAGTGTAAGGCTGAAAAGCATATTTTCATGGAATGGTACAAAGGCAGTGACCCTCTCTCCTTTCATTCCTTCCTTTCTCTTCACTTCCAAACAACATCTTGGTCTTTGGGAATGGATCATCTTGTCATCTTCCCAGATAAGCCTTGGCGTTTTCTATTTGTGACCTTGGAAAAATTATCTGACTACCATAGTCTTCAGATATCTTATCGATAAAAGAGGAGACAATCATTGACCCCTTATAAGTTGTGGTAGGAAGAAAGATGCCACCTTCCCTATCAAAAGGATGTCCTGAACTTTTTAATGTGTTATGCTATATGGTGAGGTGGGATTAAGGTTGCAGATGGAATTAAGGTTGCTAATCACTGACCTTGAGATATAGGGAGAGCACTCTGGGTTACCTGGGTGGCTCAGTGTAATCAAAAGGGTCCTTGAGTTCGTACCAGAATGACAAAGTGTGAGAAAAACTCTACCAGCCGTTTTTGGTTTTGAAGACAGAGTTAAGGGCCAAGGAATAAGGGCAGCCTCCAGAAACTGGAATAAACAAAACAGACACATTTTGCTTCGAATCTCCAGGAGGAACACAGGCCTTTCCACACCCCGAATCTAGCCCAAAGAGATCCTTTGTAGATTTCTGACCTCCAGAAAGATAAGATAAATTTGTGTTATTTTAAACCACCAAATGTGTCATAAACTGTTACATGAACAAGAGGAGACTAATACATAGAAATAATGAATGAGATATGACAATGCACTTCTAGATTTGTAATCCCAGGTAAGATCCTTAACTTCTCTGCCCTTCAGTTTTATTAAGTAAAAAATGGGAATAACACTAAGAGCAATAAGGTTGCCATCAGAATTAAATGGCAATACATATGACATATTAGAATGCTGACATGTGACAAGGTTCATGTAAATGATAGCTGATGGTCTTACTATTATGTAAAACATGTAGCCTGGCCATGTAGTGTGTTCTCAAACACAATGATTATGATTACTTTCTGTTATGTGAGGAGAGGGGAGAAGGGGCCTTGGCTATGGCTTTAGGACTTTCCATAATTACAGTGGCTCCAGCTATAATTCAGATATGTATCACAAACTTCAGGGGACCCTGCCCTTGCTTACTTCACATTTTTTGAAGGAAGATGATCTGACCTGGGAACTTTTGGTAACTCATTTTGTACTGAGGTTTTCTTTTGTTGCAACCCCAACACTTAGTGACTTCAAATAATCACCATTTCTTTACAGCATATGATTCACGGGCTAGGATTTCAGGAAAGGCTGGGTTAGGTGGCTCTTCTGCTGTACCTGGCATCAGCTGAGGTCACTCACAGTTACTGTGCTGAACTAAGATGAAGGGTCCAAGACAGTATCATTCATGTGCTTGCACTGGACTGGCCAGAGGAGCCAGTGTCTGGCCTGTATTGCTCTCTTTTCATAGTTTCTCAAGGTAACTAGCTTGGACTTCCTCAGAAGAGGACTGCTGGAGAGGGTTTCCAGATATGGCATCATCTGAAAGATACAGCAAAGAGTCTTAAATTCACAACATTCTAGGGGTGAAAGTGGGCACAGATCCTCTTTGGACTCAATGGGTTCCACCGAACACACCTTTTAATGGGAGAAATGTCAAGGAATTTATGACTGTGTTTGCACCCTGAGATAACTCAAGGAGTGCAAACGGAGACTTGACTTAAGAGATGCAATTGTCCGTCCTGGACAACATAACAAACACAACAAACATTGAGTCTGAGGCCTGCTTGAACCATTCTGGGTGCAGCTAACAATTGTTGAACATCTACTGTTTAGAGGGCAGAATGCTAGGTGCTTTCATAGGCATAATTTGGATCCTTTGAAAAGAAAGCATTATGCTCAAGCTAAGGGATAAACAAAACCCAGGATCACAGTGGGCCAACTGAGCATAGTTTATCTAGCCTCCAGGGCATTTTCTTTTCACATCTGACTCATAGAACCTGGGCTTTGTTCTTCTATGTTTCTAACTTAGGTAGAAAGAATGGCTTCTGCAGGAATGCAGGTTGTCTTAGCATCTGTGTCTGGGGAGGACGCTTGGTTGCTTTGAATCCAGGTCAGAATGGACTTTCAATGCACTCATATTTCTAAAGTGCTCTGAGCTTCTCAGAGACCAGAAGATGTTTAACCAAAGCCTGGTCAGTCTCCTTGGTGGGTTCCTACAACTAGGAACATGCAACTTTGTCGCTGCTGGCACGAGGCTGGTTTCTCAGATAAATAGGGGCCAACCAGTTGCCAGATTTCTGTGTCTTTTGTTAAGGCAGGAGAACAAGGTGTGGCAGACTGGCTAGGGAAGTAGGCATGACCTGTTAATGATAAAATCCCAGGACACATATGCAGAACAATTCTCAAAGCTCTGTATAAGGACTACTTGCAAGAACTTGAGCAGGTTTTCGATAGGATCATCTAGACCTGATGCCACAGTGAGAACTGGGAAATACACAAAGGACAGTCTCTATTGAGCTCTCCACTATGTGTGGTTTTACAGTAGTTCACTTTCATGTTATAGAGTGTATTTCTTTTCCTACTTTTTCTTGGCCCAAACTCACTAGAGCTGAGAAGGTTTTTTCTTTCTCTCTCTCTCCTAGGCTAGGGACTCAGGAAGCTTTCTCATGGTACTAGGAAGAGTTTCCTAACGTGTCCCACCATGTGGGAAAGGGGAGAGAAAACCTGTGGCCTCTGTGCTTTTCCTAGCTGTTAAGAGGCCCATAGGCCTGCCTCAAGTTCTCTACCCTATTCTTTCTTCTTTTTCCCATTTTGGGTCACTTATTGCAGGTACAGCCTGCAAAAAGCAGCCAGGGAGCATGTTATAACCCAGTCACAGAACAGATCATTCAGGTTCCATGTGTGTGACCTAGAGCTTAGTATCCCTTTTTATACTCGGCTTTCTGTTCTCCATATACTTTGCTCAGATTTCTTACTCTTTTGGGAAAATTAGCAATTTGTAACTTGGTCTCCTGCATGAGTAGCCACCTCCCCCACTTTACACCTTTAGGGCTCAAAGTCTCATCTACCTATTTTCCCTACATGGCCTTTTCTCTCTGGGTATCATTAGTTACTTTCTCAGGAACCTCTTTCATCCCAGTCCACCTTTCTCCCATGATTCACAGTCATTTTGGTTCATCATGTGAGTTAGTCACATGGGTCAGCTACTTGGTTCATCCTATGGATTGACCATGTGGGTTGGCCATTCTACCATGTTGTTGGCCATTTTAGTTGGTCATGTGAGTTGTCACACCCGTCTTCTGTGCTTGTTTGCCATTTAAAAAAAAATTTTTCAACTGGTCTCATATTGCCCAGGAAATCTCACCTTTGTAGATAGGAGTGAAATCTCTAATTTTAGAGTCTCCTTTATGGGCCTCCTTCCTCTTCTCTTTTGAATTGGGTTAGATCTCCTCCTTGTTTCTTTTAAGAGAAATTCAAGTAATTTAGAAATGTATGTCTGATGGCCTGAACACAACAAAGGCACAGCCAGTAAAGTTCAAATCAAGTGGCTGTGCATATGCAAAAGTAGAGCCATCCTTGTTCCTAAAAACTTTTTAATTTTTTTAAGAGAAGTTTCTAATTCTATTGTCTTAAAAAGTTTACCAAAGCTTTTATTATTGGGGCAAATGTAAGAGACACTGTTTCTCAAGTGGCTGCACCATGACTGTTTAAGAGTATCTTGCCTGCCTCGCAAGCACAAAGTCCTGAGTTCAATTCCCGATACCAAAAAAAAAAAAAAAAAAGAGTATCTCAAATGGCTAAGAGAGTCCCCATTGGGGGTGGGATGCTCCACCTAAATGTCATGGGAGTTTCTTCTAAGGGAATCCAAGGGAGTGGAGCTCCATCCTTATCTCTTAAGAGTGTCTCAAGTGGCTAAGGAAGTCCCTGGTGGTGGTGGGGTTTCTACCCTAATCTCATGGGAGTTTCTAAGGGAGCTGCTGGAAGTCTCCATCCTTTTCCCTAAGGAATTAGTGGGCCACAGTTGAGAGATCTAAGGCTAAGAAAGCCCTAAGGGCGGGGGGCTCTACTCTACTAGGAAAGATACCCTAGCTTTGAGGAGAAATGTCTGGTTAGTAAGTACTTAAGTCTTACAAAGAACACTTTGTGGAGTCACTAGGTCTCCTCCTTCTATATAGGATGCCATCTGAAGGACCCAAGACCTCTCTCTCTTTGCCCCAAGACAAACCATGGGAAACACCATGAACAGCACCCCACAGATAACACTGAACTTGTCACTAGGTCATATCCTTGATCAGCAGGAATAGTTTGATACTGCCAATTTGAAAAAGGAACAACTTCAATATGGTTTGCATCTAATATAAACTAGAGAATGGTGAGAGATGGGTACAGGATGGCAGTTTCAATTATGATATACTATTTTCTAGTTAAATCATTTCTGCATGAAGCATAGAAGGTAGAGTAATATCCCTTGTGTTTGGGCTTTTGTGACCCTTTATTTCTGGAAAAACCCAGAAACTATAGTATTTGGAGTGGCTCCTGAGGAAAAGAGGGCTATCTTTGATGATCCTATCCTCATATCCCCACCTGTCTCTTAGGTAGATATACGTCTCTTCCATTTGTTTAATGAAGACAATCATAGTGGGAGGTCTCTTCCACCCCATCCTTATCATCCACAGTAAATCAGCCCTATCCCTTTTAAGTGATTCAAGAAGTCCACCAGAGCCTAATGCCCCAGAGAAACTCAGTATTTTCAAATATGACCCAATTGGTGGACATGGCCTTTTCTGTGGTCAGCAATTGGGATCTAGATGAGGATAAAAGAGAAAGGGCTAAGAAAAAAAAGACAGGTGACAATTATGGCTGTAACAATTGACAATGCTTTAAGCATATGCAAATTTTCCAAGGGAAAAACCAAGAGTCAATCAAGGACTTCAAGAAAACTGCACTCTGGGCATGTGGCTGTACCAAGTCACTACCCAGGGCCTGCTCCATGTGTCAGGTGGTCAATGTGCCTGACATGACACTAGAAGATTGATTGTCTCTGCTCTCAGAGAGGGGATAGGCCAAAAGTCTCACCTCCTGATCTGATGAAGAGAATTGAAGGGGCTCAAGGCAACTTGCAATGCCTCTGTCTACAGACATCTCCATCTCCTGCAAGAAATGCTCCATGACTCTGAATTCATGGGTCAGCAATTTAATTCCTTTGGCTTCTGTTTTAACTTTTAACTTTTTTTTTTTTGAAAATCCTCCTCTAGATATATAGCCATAACTGAAGTCAAGGAAAGTAGTAGTCAGAGCTTGTTTACTCCTGTTTTGTTATGTCATTTCAAAGGTCAATTGTTTACCTATGAGTTTTTAATTTTCTTACAGTGTCCTACTCACTTACTAGGAAGAGATTTACTAGCAAAATTGGGGGCAATTCTTCAATTCTGGCAAAGGTCAAAGTGGATTTTACCCATTGGGATTACTCCAGGTTGTGCTTCTTAGACACCTCTCAGGTTACTTTAAAGACTTGTACTACTCCAAATCTGGTGCCTTTGATGTTTATAGGCTCAAAAGTTAGCCACTCTTGTGAACAGGTGATTTTCCAGACCTATGCAAGCAGACAGGATATCAGAGACCTGCCCCCGCAAGACCCTGAGGAGGTGTGATTCACTGATAGAAGTACAGTAGTTTTGTCCAAGGACACTCAAAGGCAGGTTATGCAGTTTTCAGTTCACAACAGGTCACTGAGGCCAAACCTCTTTCCTCAGGAACCTCTGCTTAAAAACCAGAGCTCACAGCTCTTAATTGAGCATTGATTTTAGAAAAAGGCAAAAAGCTAAATAGCTACAGAACTCCAAATATACCTTTCTGGTGCTACATGCCATGCAACAATCTGGAAAGAAAGAGCCTTGCTAACTAATAAGCAATCATTTACAAAGCACAAGGAAGAAATTCTACAACCACCATAGGCAGTGTATCACCTTCTCAAGTAGGTTGTTGTCATTCATTGAATACCAAAAAGATACTCTAGAGTCTCTTTAGGAAATCAAAAGGCTGATATAGAGGCAAGAAAGGCAGTCTTACAGCTCAAGACCCTAGCCTTATTCCCAGTTCCTGAGGAACCATTAAGACCAGTCTATACTCCCTAGGAAGAAAACTGGGCCACAGAACAAGGGGGAATTAGAAAGGTACTCTGGTGGTATTTAGAAAACAAATTGGTCCTTCCTTAAGGGACACAGTTAATAGCAATAAAAACCTTTCATAATTCTTTCTATATGAAGAGATGCTACATTGGAAATGGTCACTCAACTTTTCACAGGACTAGGACTAGTGGGACCTATTTGACTGGTCTTCAAAGACTGCTCACTCTGTACCCACAACCCTGGCAAGCCCAAACCACTTCCTTTGTTAGAACCTGTGCAGAGGAGAGAGACATACCTTGGGGAGGACTGGCAATTAGACTTTACCCATATGCCATCACATGGGGGATTTAAATAGATATTGGTCCTAATTGACACTTTTACAGGCTGGATTGAGGCCTTCTCTACCTGTTCAGAAAAGGCTACAGAGGTAGTTCAAGTACTCCTCAAAGAAATTACTCCCCAGTTTTGGCCATCCCAAACCCTTCAGACTGACAATGGGCCTTCTTTTATCGCTCAAATAACTCAGTGGGTAGCAAAGACTTTAGGAATAAAGTACTGTCTCCATTCTATATGGATATCTCAGGCTTTTGGAAAGGTTGAGCAAGTCAACCAGACCCTAAAGGAAACTGGCAAAACTTTGCCAAAAGACCTCTGAGTCTTGGCTCCAATTACTGCCAACAGCACTCAAGAGGGTTCAAAACACCCCCCAAACTGGGCTAAATATGAGTCCATTTGAGATGTTATGTGGGATGCCTTTTCTGTCTTCTGTTATGGTAGTAGACTCAGAGACCATGAGATTCTTACAATATCTTATTAATCTAGGCCAAGTAGACAGGCTATCCAACTGTAAGGAAACAAATTCTTACTATCTCCTGGCTCAAGGGGACCACTTAATGTCTGCCATGGAGACCAAGTGCTCTTTAAAACTTGGAAAGAAGGGATTTCTGTAGACCAATTAATATCAAAACAGAAGGACCCATTTTCAGTGATCTTTACCACACTCACTGCAGTAAAGGTGGCAGAGATAGTTGGATTCACCTTTCTAGGATAAACCCTGCTCGTCTTGAACTTTCTGTAGGAAAAACACACCCAAAAGAATAAAGGTACTCCTGTTAAACTCTAGAAAGACCTGAGGCTCCTCTTCAAAAAGCAAGACTCCAATACTGCTGTGGGAGCAGATAAGCAAAGTCACTAATGACCCTCATTCACCACAGTTTAAATGAGTATTGAGACTTCTTTTTTGGGGGGGGGGTACTGGGGATGGAATTCAGGACCTCACATTTGTGAGGCAGGCTCGGTGCCACTGATCTAAATCCCCAGCCCAAGACTCCTATTTTTAATTAGACCCACAATGTAGAAAATCTTGCTAAGTCTTTGGCTCTCAGGCTCTCGACAATTTATCTGACATTCCTCTTTGCCATACTTTCCCTTCCACAGGAAGTATAGAAATCTGATCTGCTCCTCATATTTGGGCTCTATATCTCCAAAATAATAAAGTTTCTTTCTCTCACCTAACAGATAGCTCAACAGTCACTAACTATTTTCCCATTGTTTTCTGACAGGTTTCCTTTTTTTTTTTTCAACCCAGCCAGTGAGCCACAACACCCCAAGGTAGTTAGAGAGCATATAATCCTAGTAGGTAGAGCCTTTCAGCAGAAAGTAGTTATATGGAGATGGTGACCTCTACACCCTTAGCACCCCATAAAGAATTATGGGAATATGGGTCTCTCAGGGGGAAATGAGACAGGAGAATAGGGTGTGGAATACTGGCTGGGAAAGTAGGTGTGACCTATTAATTACAAAATTCCAGGATACATATGCTGAACTGTGGTCAAAGTCCTGTACATAGGCTTTTTGTGAGAACTTGAGCAGGTTTCAGATAGGACAGCCTAGACCTGATGCCAGCCTGAGGAGCAGAAAATTCCAAAAGGGCAGTCTCCATTGAACTCTCTATAATTGTGTTGTTTTACCGTAGTCCACTTTCATGCTATAGAGAGTATACTTCTTTTCCTACTTTTTCTTGGCCTAGACTCAATTTGCAGAGTATGTTTCCTTCCTACCTTTAATAAATGTAAAACCTTGCTACTATTTATGCTTTTCTTGATCAATTCTTTGTTGAAGACAGAAAGAACCTAGAAATCACCTGTAAGGAGACTCCAGCACCCCCCAAACTCAGTAACATTGTCTTTTCAGCCATAATCTACTACTCTTTGGAAATTAAAGAAGAGAGGAGGGAAAAAATTAAAGAAGAGAGGAGGGAAAAACAATCACAACCAAT
The DNA here is from genome assembly GCF_000247695.1 of Heterocephalus glaber. The sequence goes on from NW_004624812.1 coordinate 982,420, forward strand.
CTGACAACTCTGAAAGGAAGACAATGGTTCTTCTGCCAAGTTGTCCCCCAGATTAAGCATGGGGACAAATGCTGGTTGTCTAGGTAGCTTCGTGCCAGCCAGGATCCAGGAGGGCAGCAGGGTGCAGGGAGGAACCAGGTGGAAAGCCAAGGGATCTGGTTGGAGCTACCTGTAGATTTTTCTGGATTCATTAGCATCTTTCAAAATAAAATTAACTTGATGCTGATTAAAGCTGAAAAACCCCACTAGCCTAGCATGCTGAGTGTTGGACTCTAGGGGCCCTGAACAAATTGTTTTCTCTTTCATGCCGATCCTTGTGAACTCTTTGGCTCAGCCTGGCTCACCCATGGGGACAGAGCTGGAAATGAAAGCCCAGGTTTCGTATTGGCACCTAGCTGTCAGAGACATCCCCAAGCATCTCAGCAGGGGGGAGACAAGAAAGTATCTTCACACTACAAGTTGCTGTCTGCATATACAAATGGGCTGAAGAGCCCTCAGCCGTGATAGAATCAAAAAAGGTTCACCTAGCACCTACCTCCCTATGTGAAGTGCTTTTACACAAGAAGTCTCATTTCATACAGCTCTGTGAGGCAGCTGGCATTAAGCTACCTAAGATTGTTTAGGAGGACACTAGAGTTCAGAGCAGATGGAAAAACCTGGTTAAAGTCACACATGTAGCTATGAGCATCACTTTGCAAGTATAAATATGAGGCTTCTGACTCTTGTCAAGTATTACACATAATGGGATGCTAACAAGAAGAATAAAAGTGGGACTCTCACGTACAAAATGCCCTTCAGAATTATGCTTAGAGTCTACACACTTGAACTACAACAGGAATTCTTAAACTTTGGGAATCTAGTGACTCTACTGACCCCTACTCAGAGCAATGTTTTAAAGTAGAAAACAAAAGACAGAATTACAAAAGAAAGCAACTACATTGAAGTGAAGTTATGAAAATACTAAAGAACAAATTTGTGGTATAGTAATGTACTCGCTTCTTTAGTAATCCAGTGAACAACAAGATCTCCCAAAGGTCTAATAAGTACTATAATTTCAAGTAGTGATGAATATAGGTAAGATTTTGAGATTTCTGCGAAAACAGCAATGCGATATGAAAATATCTGGTATTTTAATTGGTGGAAAAGTCACAAGTAACTGATGTTACCACTGAGTCTGTCTTCTGTATTTATAATTAAATACTAAATTCCTGTTAGAAGTTAATGAAAACAAATGTGATTTCAACCTCCCATCCAAGTTCCTTGGTTTTCTTACACATCCAACCCCTGCAGCAATCCACTGAGGTAGGTACTTTTGCTTACTTACTATCCCCATTTCATAGATGAAAAAATAGCACAGTGAGATTAAGTAACTTTCCCACGGTCATACAAGGTCACAGAGTTGATATGGCTCACCAGAATCTCTTCCTGTCTCCAAGTGGGATCCTGCAGCCCTGTTGGGGAATTTCGTTTCAAGGAGAATGTTCCTTGTGCATTTTTCCTAGGTCAGTTTAGCGTCTTCCAGTTGCTTCCTGTCCTGTAGATGTTTTTGGAGTGTTTGGCCCTACCCTTGACCAGTGAACTCCTAGTCACCAGCCAGGTGCCACCTCCTCAGCAGAACCTTCTCTGATTGACCCCACCCATTACATTTGTTCCTAGCTCTGAGTGTCTGTTTCTCACAGCACTTAGCACTATGGCAAGTGAGCCTCTACCTGTGCGAATATTGAGTCAACATCTGCTCTTCTTGCTGCATAGTGAGTGTATGGGGATGAACTCTGCCTGGTTTTGACCACCTTTATATCTCCCCTCCCCCGTGTGCCTGCCACAGTGTAGATTTGATCAACAACCATAAAATGAATGAATGCACTAGGCCCTAGAGATATAACTACTTCTTCATCATGACGACTGGCTGACTTGATCCTCCTGTCTTCCATGTTACCCCTTCTAATCAATAGCTAAATTACTTCATCGTATTTATTAAAATGGGTCCCTCTGTCTCTCTGGCCTTCAGATTATCATTCTTTCTCTCCTCTGGATCTACTCCAATTTTTTTCAAACATTATTTCTACTTTGAACATCCTGGACCCAAATGTTCTAGGAAATATGTGTTGGATGTGTTGGGAGACAGCTCACACAGAGACTGGCTCTCGTCCAAAGCCATGCATCTGGTCTGTTGCAAGGTGGAAGTCTATGAGGTTTCCACTCAAGATCATCACTTCTACTCATTTTTAGGAATGAGCTGAGAGATAGAAAAATAAGGTTCAGGCTGGCAACAAATAGTACCCATCAAGACAGCTAATGTGCTTTCCCAATCAATAAGTTTTCAGGAGCACATGAGAACATTTCATTTCTGGTCCTTCCCTTCTGCAGAAGAAAGATCTGCTTTGGCTTTTTTTGTGTTGCTAGATTGAAAATGAAGCTGCTTAGCAGGGTTTACCTTCCCTTCTCATTCTGTTGGGGTCAAGTTAGGGATAGGGGATTTCCTTGGTCTCTTTTTTGGGCTGCTTTCCACCCCAGATGCCTTAAATCCAGTCTCTATGTTTCTGTTTTACTGTCTCGTATTTGGATCAATAATGATTCCTTAGGACCTCCTAATATTAAAAACTGATACAGAGGCCTTCCCAGATTCGGTCATTTTATTAAATCCCTTGGTTTGAGTAATTTAATTGTTTTAGAGGATGATAGTGTCAGTCCTCCTAGGGGTGAAGAAAATAGTAATGCACTTTGGAGAACATTCATTTGAATGAGTTTTCAAGACAATTCTCAAGGATTTGTAAAATCTTAGTGTATGACTGCACCATTAAACAGGAGGACACATCCCAAAGTAGCAGCTTTAAACTTGATAACACTGGTTTGGTTTGTAAGTAGGAATGCATCGTCATTTTTTTGACTTGCATCTAAAGGGATTCCAGGTGTTGGAAGGAGACCCCCAGACTACGGGTAGTACAGAGGAGCGATTTTCTTCCGTCTTAACTTGAACTACCCAAAGGTGAAGGTGGAAATACCTTGTCACATTCTTGTCATTGAATAAATTCCAATGGATCACACAATAGTGAGAGCATTGGGTTTCAGACTTGGGTTTAATCTTAGCTGATATGTGACCTAGAGGGTGGTATTTCTTATCCTCTCTGACACAGTCCTTCGCCTATCAAATGGGAAAAGTATTACTTCCCTCTGTTATGGGCATGAAATGAAGTATGGAAAGCATTTAGTATAGTGTATGACACATAGTAAACATTCATTAGTGGCAGCAATTTAAAAACAAAGACATTCATCCAGTGCTGCATCACAGTCTGGCTACCAGAATATACTGACAGTGTTGAAATGCAGTGTTCCAGAAGATGAATGCTATTTTTCCCATTCTGAGTTGAGGATTTGCTTGTAAGGTGATGTGATGTGTGTGAGGTGGCATGGGTAGTGACTAGGAGGACAGTCATTCAAGGCAGGTCTGGCCTCAGCTGAGGTGGCTTTTCCCACCTGGAGCCTTGCTCTCTCCTATGAAGGCATCTTGGAAGTCACTGCACAAAGGGTGTACATTTCCTAGAATTTGGAAAATACTTTAAAATAGAATGTCATTCTGGAAATGAGAGTAGTTGTATAATGTGATTTATAAAGAGCAGGGGCAGGATGAAGGAGGCAAGTGGAACACCGAAGGACCATCACTCTCTCAAGTGCTCACCTACCCTTGCCTGAACCTGAGGGCCACTCTGCACCCTCATCCTGGCCTTGGCAATCATGGTGTGCACCCTCTCAGGGAGGGCTGGAGAAAGGGCAGGTTCTGGAATGAGAACATGGCCTTTCAAGAGGGTGATTTTGAAAGGATCTCCATTTGGATGTCTCTGTTTGAAAAACTTTAGTGCACATATACAATGCATGTATGTATGTATGTATGCGTGTATGCATGTATGAGCGAGGTTGAGTAGCTTGGTTTTTCTGAAGCAGTACCTGAGAGCTTGACTTGAGCACAGGTGGCTGACTGGAAGGTGATTCCAGAAAGCAGGTGTGGAGGGGAGGAAATAATGAGATGGTGCTATGGCTGAGATCTGAAAGGTCCCCCAGAAGGCTCACTGTGCTAAAGACTTGGTTGCATGTGGACTTTGGGGAAGTTTTTGGATCACAAGGATTCTAACTTGAGTGGATTAATCCACTAATAAGATAATGGTTTGATAGCATTATTAGGAGGTTATGAAAGCAAAGGTGATGCCTAAGGGAGTGGGTATAGGGGCTTAGCCTTCAGCAATATATCCGGACCCAGTCTTTCTTCTCTGGCTCTTTTATTTCTCTCTGCTTTCTGGCTGCCATAATGTAAGCAATGTTCCTTTGCCATGCTCTGCCTCCAGTATGTTTCTGCCTCACCGCTGGCCTACAGTAATGGAACTGCCACCTCTGAGACCATGAACCAAAATAAACCTTTCTTTAAGTTGATTTTCCCAGGCATTTTGTTACAGCAACAAAAAGCTGACAAACACAAATGGGGAAAGAGGAAAAGACAGTAGGAGAAATGTTACAGAGGCCACTACTCCGACTCTCTTGTACCTCCTAGAAAGTACACAGAATGCCTCCCAGGTTCATCCCCAAAGGACAGGAGGCTAAAGGACTTACATGTTTGTTCCAGTCCCCCACTGGTGAGGATACCATCAGTAGTAGCAACTTCCTGACACTTCCAGGGTGCACTTGTTTGCATGCAGAGGAAACTGGCACAAAGTTGGCAGAGCCTCTGTGGAGGACAGCAGTAAGGTGAAGGCAAGCAAAGGGTCTGAGCTCCTGTGTAACTGTCTATCCCAGTTTGGGCTAAAATCTAAGCTGGGTTGACAGGATATTACACAGGGCCTAACTGCCAAGCCAAGAGAATTTTTCCTGCATCTCATAAAAGACAAAAATCAACAGTCACGAGACAAGGAAACAGATGTGAAAAGGAATTTGTGTGTCAGCCATTCATGAATTAACGGCTTTTGCTAATCATTCTTAGTTGACTGAAAAGAGCTTGGCTAATCCTTTTGACCAAGATTCATCCCCTAGATTCCACAGGCTTGAAGTATTCAGCTCAGATGTTGGGTGAGTTATTTGCCTTTAAGATGTGATTTCAAAGGCCTATGATGAGGTATAGGGTGAGATCCCATGCCCAAACTCACCTTCTTTTTTTTTTGCTTTGGAACATGAAAACTCCCAGCATTGGGAAGGCCACCTGCCCACATGTTCAATTACATAGTCATTCATTAAAAAAGAGTTAATGTAGGTAGGTGTGGTCATGCCTATAATCCCAGCACTCTGGAAGGCTGAAGCAGGAAGACCATAAGCAGAACTCCACCCTGGGTAAATACAGACATAGTGAAACTCTGTCTCAAAACTTTAAAAAAAAGGGCTGCAGATATAGCTCAGTGTGAAGGCCTGTGTTCAATTCCCAGGAACACACACACACACACAAACACACACACACACACACACGTTAATGAGAACCTCTAAGGTGCCAGGGACCAAACACGGGCTCAGGTGGGGTCAAAACGGGAAAAAAGTAGAAACGGATTCCCTTGAAGAGCTTGCTGAGTAGACACAGGAAGATGGGAAATAAAAATGTGAGAGGCATTACCATGAAAGAATATACTATGATTAAATGCTACAGGAGAGGACCAGAGTCAGACAAGTGCAATGGGAACTCGCAAGGGAGGTTCTAGAAATCTGGGGTTGCCAAGAGAGGTAGTAAGGAAGAGGTGATTTTTGACCTGAGCCTTGAAAGATACGCCCTGTCTTTCCACAGTTTATTTCTCCAAATATGCAGACATTTCTGCCTTTTAAAAAAAATCTAGATCAAATTGCTCCAGGTACAAAAAGAAAGCCAAGAGCATGACGAGAATGGTCACCTTATGACACAAAACTTTTCATTGCCTTGAAAAATAAAAAAAGATCAGCCTGGTAGAAATCAAATTGTTGGCTGGCTTGGATGTCATTCATGAATTAACAATCTCTCCTAATCACTCCTGGTTGACGTTTATCATAGGTACGTTTTACAAGATGAATTCTGTCATCAGTGCTGGCGGCTTCTCACCAAGTCCCACCAGCAGCTGCAAATATGCATTAATAATATTTTGTTTGGGTTCCCACTTGCCACTCTCTGTCCTCCTCCTTCATACGTCTGAACAGTATCGTTACCAAGTGGCACCCACAAAACGGAGCACAAAGGCAACTTGGAAGTTTTAAATGAAAACAGATGTTGAGAAATGCCATTATCCCATGCATGCTACAATAAATAGCATTAACATTCTAAGTGACAGGCCTCCGAATTGGACTACAAGGAGCTCACATTTTCAATTAAATGAGGGACTTATCCTCTACATGCCTGGGTTCTACAGGTGGCTTGGTGACAGTCATTGCTTAGTGTTTCGATTTAAGCGCTCCTGTTAAGAGCCAGCTAAGCAGGGATTGGACAGGCAGGCATTTAGAAAGGTGTTAGTGCCAGAAGCATTCACTGTCTAACCGCCTGGTTGCAAAACTAACTTAGCATAGCAGCTGAATGTGAGAGCTCTTGAAATGATTTCTTCGCAAACAGTGTACTTCTTGCACCAAGGGGTGGCATCATTGTTTCTATCAGTAATCACTGGATCTGGGGTCTCTGAATAGTTTGTCACCTCCTGCTCTTCACTAAAGCATTAGATGAGAGATCATTTTTATAATTATGAGAATGTTATTTGATGGGCACAGACCTTGTCTACACTTTCCTTCATATATGTGAGGAATACCACCCTGGGTGTTATTATTATTACTCAGATATTACAGATACTAAACCTCAGCACAGTGGTTAAGAGCATGGATGGTGTGGGGAGGTGAGTCTTGTCTTTGTCATTTGCCAGCTTAAGCAAAAGGTTTATTTTGTATGAGCCTCACTATCTGCATCTGTAAAATGGGACAATGGTATTTATTTTTGAGTTATTGGTTAAGAATTAAACACTTGGCATGATACTTATTTTAGGTTCAATTTTGAGATCACTACTATACTACATACACACTGGTGCAAGATTACTTTCACTAAGGTAATGCTCTAAAAGGAGGGGGATGGACAGAAAAAGTGTCAGGCTCAATAAATAAAGCAAGAGAGCACAGCTTTCTTGGAAGGCATATCTGTTATATGCTATATCTCAATCTCTAGTCATCCCACCTTCTATTCTAAGTGGCCAGTGAGGGCATCAGATGACTGTGGCTCAGCCTGGAAGTATCCTTTTGACTATGCTCTTCAAGCATATTATTAGGTACACATAACTCTGAGGGTACCAAGTCACCTTAGAAACCATGAATATGGCCCTCCTTAACTAACTTAGCAGTTATGGACTGCATATTTGACTGACATTTACTCCAAACTTGTAGGTTTGACAAGCTTATATAATAACAGAAAAATTTGGGTTTTTGTTGTTGTTATTGTTGTTTGAAGAGTTCTGGCCCTGAAGTGTTTTCTGCGGGGATCCTAAAACCTTCCTTTAAAGCACCAATATGAAATTTTAAGTTTAGAAAAGCAATTGGAGGTGATGGTTAGGCACAGAAGATGGTCAAAGAAATAATGATGAAGGCTAAGGCAGGAAGATCCCAAGTTCAAGCACAGCCTGGGTAACTTAGTGAAATAAATCTATTATCCATCTATCTATCTATCTATCTATCTATCTATCTATCTATCTATCTAATCTCTCTATCCTGTTCAAGCAATTTCTACTTGTCTTTATATTTTCTTGTTTTATAAAATTTAAATCTTAAAACTGAAAAATTAAATGTTAATTCTCTATCAAGTATTTCTGGATTTATTTTTATGTATGTATATATGTATTTTTTAGTGCTACAGATGAAACCCAAGGCTCACACATGCTAGGCAAACGCTCTACCACTGAGCTACATCCCCAGCCCCTGCAATTACTTTGGAGATGAGGAAAATGAGTCACATGCCCCAGCTTCCATGAGTGAGAATTTGAGTGGGCCAACGGAGTCAAATTTATTCTCACCCTCAACCCCATGTAAGAATCATCGTGTGTGTACTGTGGATAGATGTTCTTCCTTTGGCTCAATGCTATGTTAAATGAGTGTAAATAGCATCTACTGATGTGACCCTGAAGGGTCAATGTATGTTTGTTTTGAAAGTGAAATCCTCACAATAATTATATGCTTGACAGCTAAATGTGGTGGATAAGATAAATAAACATATGAAAACTATAATAGCTTTTAAAATAAACCTGTTCTTATAAAGTGACCCCCAAAAGTGCATGCACAGAAAGCAACCTCCTCTCACCCCTAGTTTCTGAGGTTATACCGAGGAAAGTTTGAAGCAGAAGTGTTCATTTATTTCCTTTTTTCTCAGCACTGGGGGTTGAACTCAGGGCCTTCACATTGAGCTACATTCCCAGCCCTTTTTTATTTTGAGATGGAATCGGCAGAAATGTATATTAAGATCTCTGCACACTCAAAACTACTTGGATGCTGCATGTGGTGGTGCACACATATAATCTCAGTTGCTTGGGCAGCTGAGGCAGGAGGATTGCAAGTCCAAAGTCAGTCTGGGCAACTTAATGAGACCTGTGTCTCAAAGTAAGTAAACTTTTTTAAAAGGCTGGAGATGTATCTTAAGGGTAGAGAGCTTCTCTAGCATGTATCAGGCCCGGGTTCCATCTCCAGCTCTGCAAAACAAAAACAAATAACTGCTCAGAGCCGAAGCTGTAGGTCTCATTATAGTAGGACCAGGATGAGAGGTGCCACAATATTGCTCTTGCAAATGTAAGCTCTGAAAAGGTCTTCATTTCAAAGGCTCCCGATCTCAGAGGTACCATTGGCTTCCACACTGGGAATGTCTTAATGAGAGGATGTGGATTTGAAAAGGTCAACGTGGTTCCGGGTGAATTTCTGCAGCAGCTGGAAAAATGGAAAACCCATTTCTTTTTGGTCTGGACTCCTTCCCTGTGCTCTTCTTCTTCAAGGACCTACCAGTGCTTGATTTTGTGTTTCTGTTTGGTACGCAGACCACAGTTTCCTTTTAACATGGATTTGTTCGAGTAGACTTCACCAGGGTGCACAGATCCAGCTATGTTAAAATAATGTCAAAGGTCTGCATTGAAGCAATCTATAGCAGAGAATTCTGAGTTTCAGGCTGCCACGCCACCTTTAAATCAATGGAATGTGTCCATGTACAGCTGTCGCTGCTGTTATCCTCGTAACAGGATCACTCAAGTTCTCTTGTCTCCTAGATGCTCGGTTTCAACTATTTCAAACTGAAGTGATTTGTCACACAGTGGCACCCTTCCTGCTACAAATGGCATGAGGATACATCCAGCCTGCCTTAATAGGGGGTCCCATCTTCTCTTTTCTCACACTAGTATTTTATTTGCAGAGGTAATGACCCCTGAGAAGTACAAAGTAGGCAGACCCACACATTATCAAAAAGCACACCCAAGTGTAGGGCGAAACAATTCATGGCAGACTGGATTTACCTGTGGTTTCTGGATCAGTTTGCTCACTGAGGGTCTGCAACAGAGCATTGCATTTGATTACTTCTACCTGCACAGTGCTTGCTAAATGTGTGTCTCCTTCGCCATTCTTAGGTGGCTCCTAGCTCATCAGCACCCTTTGAGCATCAGCAGCATTCCACTTGGAGAGCCCTGGAACAGGAGGCATGCGAGTATTTCCTCCCACTGAGAAATATGCAAGTTGAAATTGCTTAGTGAAGACAGCTGATGACATGCTAACATGTAGGAGGGATGTACACCCTCGCACCTTTAACCCCCCAAGCCCATGTGTCTCCAGGTAGATGGACAGGCTGCTGACACGCGAGGCTCCCTGCTGTTGTTTAACAAACCCAAACTCGAAATCATACACAGACAGCCCCATCTTGCTGAGGTTCTCATTTCTCTTTGTTCATTGTTTTTACAGGTCTGATTAGGTCTTACATGCCTGAAAATGAGATTCAGTCTAGATCTGACTCTAAACTTGTGAGGGAGAATTAACACCCTGCTGGTTCCCGTGGCTTTATTCCTTTGAAAGTCTACTTTTTGTTTCAGCCTTCAGGGTCTACCACTTTTCCTGCAACTTCTATTTCTCCCAGCTCTGGGACCTCCAAATACATTCTCCTAAATGGACTAGGGTTTGGGAGAAGTTTATTTTCTGTAGTGAAGGTTTTTTTTTTTTTTTTTTACTTTGTAAGTATGCACTAGCACACATTACCATTGAGCTTAATGCAACAGACACAAAATTGTAAATTGTGTTTGGAGGCCAGCTCCTTATCATTCCTGGAGCCATGGGGTAGGGCCTGTAATCCCAGCACATGACCTCAGTTTTTCAGACTTGGAAATGAGGATGACTTAGAAATTTAGGCAAGAATTTGGTTTCTTTGAAGGGTTTACCTTTCACATGACCACAGCCACCAGGATAGGTCAAAGCTAGAGTGAAGCAGCTCATTAGGATAATGACTAACACCTTATCCAGTCTGGGGTTAAGAAAAAGTCTGAGTTATAGACAAAGTGTGAAAGTTATTTTCCTTTTATGAAATGCCAAGAATCCTATCAGATTCTGGCTTCTTGGCAAGAGAGAACAAACCAGTGACACTGTGGATCATCTCATTTGCTCACTACTGAGGAAAAATGAGAAATTATATCACTCAAGAGCATTAAGAATGCCATTATTAAGTATTATATTGAGATGCCGTTGGCTTGAAATTTTGCCAACTACGAGTCCTGCCCTATCCCAATTTGTAAAGAAGATAATTCTTAGAGTCCCAGCAACCACTTCCTGGGGTCCTTCCTCACTAATGCACACCATGCTAGGGTGTATAGAATTGCACAGCCAATAGTACATGAGTGTGCACAGCTGGCAGAGTGGTCCATCACTCATGCCTCTATTCCAGACACATTAGGAGCCTTCCACAGCTGGTGCATAATTAGAATCTTGGAGCAAGCAAACCATTGCCTTTTTGCGAGAGCTCCTCCTACTGATCATGCTCAGAGCATAGCAGCTCCACCCCCATGACAACAAACATATGACAACAAACAGATATCAGGGGGAAAATAGGTACATCCACTTGGGCAGTTTGCACTGGTTGCCCTGCCACTTTCCTCCTTTCCATAACTTGGTTTGACACTTTCTGTTTTGACCATAGTGGAGTAATCCGATCAAAGTTCTGTGATTAACCCTCAGTGGGTTAAATTCTACAGATTTATCTTGAATAATTTCATCACATGCAGAAAAATTACAAAGAAAGAAGTGGTTGCTTTGAGCTTTGTCTTCCCCAGAATTTTGAAATAATTTTTTCCTATGTACATCATTGCCATGGTCAGAGATTCTTTGACAACTGGTGAAAGCTAAATTGCAGCTAAGGGTTCTGCAGTTTGGTAGAAAATTTAAAATGTGTGTAAAAGGGAAGAATTACATTAAAGCAAATTAAATGTGAGCCAAAAAAGAAAATAAAATAGCCAGGAAAATCCAAACTGACTTGAAACAAAGATAGATTTCCCTATCAAAGAAAAAAGTCAGCACAGCTAAAGCTTACTCAACACCTACAATGTCCTTCACTCTAAGTGTTCGGTGTTGGAGGCAGAATGAGTATTCAGATGTGGTCCTCAGGACCACCCTCCAAATTTATAATATAGTCAATGCAAACAGAGGCATGGACAAGTGTGAAGGGTTCCTAGGGGAACACAGATTTTGAATGGATGAGCATACATATGAGCTGGGTACTGAAGGATAATGTTGTAAAGAATTTAATCTTGCCCCACAAAAGGCCTGGCTTTTGTCAGTGTTTCGGCTCATGTCTCTAGCACCTTCATTTGCCTAGGGGCCATGGTTCACACTTGGATAGTCTAACAGAGTAATTCAGAGTGAGGTTTAGGGACATGTGACATCAATGGACTGGAGCTGGAGCCCCACTAGGTGAGCAGTCAGCCAATCAACCAACTGATCAATCATGCCTCTGTAGTAGAGCCCCCCAAAACTCAGAACATTGAAGCTCAGGAGAGTTCTTTTGGTCAGCAGTACTCCGCACAAATTGTTGCCCACCAATCAATGCCAGAAAAGTAGCATCCCCTGACACTGTGGAAGAGGACAACTGAGGCTCTGCCTTCTGTCCTTCCCCAGACTCTGCCCTGCACTTCCTCCTCTGGCGGATTGTAATCCTGTCCCTTTAGTAAACCTTAACTATGACAACAATAGTTTCCAACAAGTTTTGTGAGTCCTTTTAGAGTATTATTGAGCCTGAAGGTGGCTTTGAAGTCCCTCCTGAAAGTACAGATCATGTCAGAAGTGAGGTGGTCTTTTGGGTGGACTGTAGTCTGATCCACAGAAGGATGAGTGGGAGTTTGTTGGGGAGAGAATAATGGTGCTGAGGGATAAATATTAAATCTGATACCTTTAAGGTTTTTGCCTGGTATAAATCCTGATCAATAAAGCCTTGATAAATAACTTTTGTTTCTCCTACCAGGATTCTAAGGTATATGATGATTTGAGCAAAGCAGGTACAAGGCAGGTGAACAGACTACCTACACTTAAGTGAATCCAAACAGTTCAAAAAGTCTTCACTATCTTGATAGTCTGGCTCAAGATACCTGTCAGGGGCTCCTGGAAAATGGAGTTCTTTTTCTTTTTCACTGAATGAAAGGATATGGTAGCAAGAAGGTTACATTCTCTCTTTGTCCCTATTACTTGTGGAGAGAGGACTTCATTGAAGAATGAGTCAAAAAAGGTTTATGACCACTTGGGCCACAAGAAGGACATTGTCTGGGACAATCAAGCATGCAAGTATTTTGTGATGAAATTTGATATAGGACCACCTCCCCCAGGAAGCCCTCCCTGGACCTGGCAACTATGGAGACCACATCTGTGTTTTCAGGACACCCTGTGCACACTTCTGCTTCACCTCTCCTAATGGAACTGCAGTCTGACTTTTGTCCTCAGTCAATACCTGAGACCCCTCATATTAGGGTCAGTGTGGTCATTGCTTTGATATTTTCTAACTTTGGATGTTGATGTCCTCAACACATACAGAGTGTTCAGCAAGTATCTTTGATTAAATGAATAACCAAAACAACAGCTTTGGAGTAGTATGGTATGAAAGAAGTTCTAGAGGACAAAATCTCAGGTGTGTGGCCTTGGATGAATGACAACTTTGTCTAAAACCCAGTCTGTCGGCTGTGAAATGGGTTTAACATAACCAGCCCAAAAAGGAAGAGGGAGGCAACACATGGGAAAACTCTCCCTCCATGTCTGATGTTCAACAAATATTAATTTCTTTTTTCTTGAAGGCAAAAAAGAAAAATTTCAAACATAGCTCAGATTATATTTCAAAACCCCAAATTTAAAACTGTGAACTTGCTATATAAAGGTGCTTCTAGATTCAGTGGAAATAGGAATCTAGTTAGCTGTTGGTTGGGTTCTCCATTACAGGATTACTTTCAGGAGAATTGCAGAGGAACTAGATTAGAAAGAGTTCCCTTTCCCACCTTTTCTGATTCTAGCGATCATGGAGGAACTCACCTGATGTGAAAGTATCAACAGGGGGAATAATGGCTCCATTTCCTCTGAACTGAAATACAGCTAGGCCAACTGAAAGTCATTTTTCAAAAGATGTCAGTAGTCTTGCAGTGGTATCTCAATGACAAATGATTGTGATTAAAGGTGATTTTGTCCAAATACAACATGACCTCTCACACCGGAAGCCTTGTTAATTTCACATGGGACAGGAACTTGCTGTTCATTTCTAACAACTTGCAGTCCATGGCCAGAAATATATCCTATCTCCCTATACTCCTGAAGCCAGAAAGAACTGCCATTTACAGAAATATATTTAGGATATAATCTGTACGTAAGTGCATGGTTGATTTAGCATTATCTTGGGTTATTTGGAATTCACATTATTTATGTTACTAATCCTGTCCCTAGACCTCTAAATCATTGCCCATAATTCTTCTGACAAATAATAATGATACAAAAAAATCTTACTCAACATTATATTTGGACATCATCTGTCCGAAGGGTAATAAGATACAGCAACTACAATGATTGAAACGAAGGGAAAAGATTGTTAATATAATAGAGGTTTCTTCTGGGCATGCTTTAAATCAATGTGCAGAAGCAATTTAAACAACCCATCCTGTCATCGTGTTTAAAACACATTGATTTCTCTCTTTCTTTTCCCTGTTGTGGTTGATATCTCTTAGGTTGTTTTCCCCTTCCTGTGGATTTAGATAGCAAGCCAAAAGAAAAGAAACTTTAAGAAACCTGGCTGAAATAACCTGAGTGTTAGACTTGCCTCTTACAATATTTCTAATAAATCAAGGGGAAAAGCAAATCTCTACCATTGTACCACAGCTGACAAATTGAAATTAAATTGCACCAACTCTGGAGAAACCAAGATGACTTGCTTTGATACTTCTAAACCATTAGCAGTTAACAGGTAAGAGAGGATGCTGGACAGTTATATTTTAAAAAGGATCCCCTTGAACTCAGATAAAAATTCGTGATTCTAAACCCCAAATCCATAGGGAGTATAAGTTCAGGGGCTAAAAATAAATATGGAATTTTTTTTTACATATACGTGTATATATTTTTTTCTTTTTAATGCTAAAATGATTGTCTTAGAGGAGGGCAAATGGAATTTTTGCTAGCAGTGAATTTTTTGTGTTATCAGTTGTCAGGATGGAAAAATGTATAGTGGTAATAAAGGGAGGAAATATATGATCCATAAATAAAGAAAAACGGGACTTGTTTGGCATTATAAAGTTTTAATGCCTTAAGGTAGCGAAGACTCCAAACAAATCCCCCTCCTTTAAATCTTATCCTCTCTTCAGACTATGCCTCTTACATTCCTGCTCCAAAGCCTATAAACAGTGCTCCCGGCTGGAGAGGCCCAGCGTATCAAGAAGGCAAAGGCATGCTCTCAGCCGGCTCTGTGGGGCAAGTTGGCTTTGTGCAGGGGTCAAGGAGAAGAATTTGTCAGACTCCTGGCCAGCAAAAAGCTACGGAACAGTTTTTCATGAAAATAACTTTCATGGAAAGTCACTTTCTGTATCTATTTCTAAGAATTTCCATATGCTGCTGAAAAATAATGATCAAGATCATCAATATTTATTGATCACATAAAGATGTCAGGGCCAGGGTTGGGTGCACCAATGCAGGCATGAGCAGGACATGGTACCTACACAGAGCTCAGTCCCTGCTGAAGATAAAGCACCTAACAATGCTGCTGAAATAGTGTAGAACAGTCTTTCACACAATACATAGACAATAAGTAGTAGCTAAATGAGTGATTAATGAGTATAAATATATGGCTGCCATCAATTAGCTCTGGGAATATAAAGGGACTTAAACCAAGTTTTTTGTTGTTGTTGTTTCTTTTAGACCAATGGAGAAGAGGTTTGTGGTTAACAATGAAGGCAGTTACTCCTGACCAAGAAGAAGAGGAAGAAATACAATGTTGGGTCCAAAAAAGCTTTTTGCAACACTGCTTTGTATAATTATACATATATTGTTTTTATTGAGAAGTTTACCTTAGATTAAAAAGATGACAATTAGCATATCACAGGCAAACAATCCCAGGCCACTGTGTGAAGGCCTTTGCTCTGGTGGAAAAGTATTACCTCCCTGAAACATCCAGGTGGGTTCTGCTGCCATCACTGTACAATTTGCATGCTTTCATAATGTTTTATGTATTATGTTACTTAAACACTACAATGTACATGCACACTTCTGCAAATTTAGGTAAATTATGAATAAATTAAATCTTATCTAAATAAACAAGTGTCTTTTTGAACCTAGTTGCAAGCTGTCATGAATATTTAAGTGGACAAGGATGAATCTTCTTCCTGCTGTGTTTCTTACAGAGTGCATTCTCTATTCTTGATTTCAGGAAGGAAATTGCACAAAGTGAGAGAAACAAAATCAACTCCTCACTAGGGACATGAACATTGAGAAAGCTGGCCTGGAAGAGTGATGCATTTGAAAAAAATCTATTACAGAGATTAAATTATATGGGTATCTACTGACACCAGCAAATTGCTGTCTTTTCACTCAATTTGGGAAGCTCAGTTTGAAGAAAGAGTCTCCATTTTTAATTTTTCTTTGAGCTGAAAGTGGCAACTCAGACAAATTATAACACTAGATCTTACTGAAATGCAGACTAGCATCTTATCAGTTTATATATGGTATGCTAGTCAGTGTTCTATCACTATAACAAATACCTGAGATATTCAACATAAAGAGGAAAGGTTTGCTTTGGCTCACAGCTTTGGAGGCTCTACCCCATGATGGATCGAACCCATGGCTTTTTAGCCTGTGGAGAGGCAGCACATGATGATAAAGACCATGTAGTGGAACACAGTTGTTCACTTCATGGCTGGAGGACTCACAACCCCTTCAAGGACATGCTTATAATGATCTTAAGATGTCCTACTTGACTCCACCTCTTAAAAGTTCCACCTCACCCCCACAGTAACGCCCTGGAACTAAGTCTTTCACACATGGGTCTCTGAAGGACATTAAGATCCAAACTATAGCAAATAGGTTCTGTAGGTATGACCTGAACATGAGGATTGGCTCATCCTAATGCATATTTTCAAGAACATTCTAGCTCTCAGAGTCAACCTTAAGTATCTCAGTTAATGTTTTCAGGCCACATCTCTGCAACAGTTTTTTTTTTTTCCTGTTATTCATAGACTCTGAGTTAAAGGATAAGTGGGTCTGTGGTTACAAAATAATAAACAGGTAAGCTTTTAAACTTCCCCCAAGGTGGCACTTTCATACCTATAGTCTTGTATGTTCTTTTGCTTCAGTTTAGAGAATGCTTATCCCCTTTGTGGGATACTCACGCTGTCTTCCTTTAAGACTTGGCTCTTCTCCCTCAAGGGGTAGAGCAGGGTATGTTCACCTGCTTAGAAACTTTATAAGAGCAAGGCCTGTGTCCTCTTCTTTACACATCTCCCCAGTGTCCAGCAGCATGCGAGGCACATAGAGGATGCCCAAATCCCTGTGTTTACAGCTTAGTAAAGAAACCTCCTTATGGCATGTAGAAGATTAGTGCGTAGCAGCCCCCCATCCATAGTGTCAGTTACTTTAGGTCAACCATAGTCTGAAAATATTAAATGGAAAATTCTAGAAACAAATAATTAATAAGCTTACAATAACTTTTAATATAGTATATTGTTATAATTATTACATTTTATTATTAGTTATTGTGAATCTCTCACTGAAATTAATTTATAAATTAATTTATAAATTAAACTTTATGATAGGTATGTATACATATATGAGAGAGGGAAAGAGACGGGGAGCGAGAGAGAGAGAGAGAGAGAGGAGAGGGCTTGGTATGACTCATAGTTTCAGGCTTTTTTAAAAATCTTGGAATGTATCCCCCATACATAAAGAGGAAATATTGAAACATATTACTGGTTTATGTGTTAGTCTGGTTTGCTAGACAGCTGGGCCCTTAAAGGAAGAGGTCCTATCTTATTGATCTTGAATTTCCAGGACCAAGTGCTATAAGTGTTTGATAAATGTTTACTGAAAGAAAGTTATATCCATTACATTGTAATTGATTTTAGCCACAAATCTGAGACTCATTAGGTCTGGTGTACCTGCAATGTAATCTTTGCTCCTCAGAGCTGTGCTTGGTGTCTAGACAGCCTTCTTCATTTTCACTGACTGTGGTCTTCCTGAGTCTTTCTCACTAAGATCTTATACTCTTGTGTTCACCTACCCAACAATTGCCTTTTTGTCTAGTTAGGTCTTACAGAAAAAAACAAAGGCTACATGGTGGGCCTCTGGGTTGAAATAAGCAGGGATAAAAAGAGGGAGGAACCCACCTTTACTGGGCCAGGTGAGGAATGGCTGGGTGTGTCCAGACTCTACTGAGCTCTGCAGACTCAAGAGTTGGTCAGAGGAGACAAGAGAGCACTTGGAGGAAGTGGTGGGAAGGGCAGGGGATCTGCAAAGCATGCCTTATTGGGGTTGCTGTTTGAAGAATAGGCTACATCAGGAACTGTACCTAAGCTCCACACCCAGACCAGTGGATGGAGATAGCATGGCTTTCCCATGATGTTGAGCCCAGTCGGGCCCCAGCCACATGGATCGTTCCACTCAGTTGGCTATTTATGAACTTCTAAAGAATGTGTATGAACTTGTTTTAGGATCTCTTTTAGCTGTGAAAAAACTTCTCCTTGTATCAGGTGTAAATCTCTCAGACTTATGTAATATAAATCCTTTCTATCTATTCTAAGTGGAGAGGGCTGATGTTTATCTCCTTCCTTGTAATAAGCACTTATTCACTGCAGGTCAAAATTATATCAGGACTCAATCTCTTCTTTTTCAGATTAAGTCCTCTAATATTCTCTTTGGGTTCCCTTTACTTGGGACCTAATCCTGGAACACAATGGTGGTGTGAAACAGGTGGTCCTTCCTCTTAGACACAAGGAACTACATTTCATGGTCAACCTGACTCTGTCTTTCCTGTGACGGATTATACAATGCACTTAAAGAACTCCTTCCCATTTGAGTTGGCCCAAAGATGATCGAGCCACATGAAGGGCTATGATGAGCAAACTATTGCTATTGGTAACAAGGATAGGTATTTATTCTCAGAAATTGAACTTCCACCTGCCAAAGGGTCAGTGTCTCTTTGGCCCTGTCATAAACCAAACACTGGGGCTGACCACAAATTTGACTCAATGTGACATCCTTTCTGACAAATGGAGAGTTTACCACAAGAGAATGTGGGTCAAGTTCAGAAGAACCAAGCATCATAGGTTTGTTTTTCTTTCTGCAAATGCAAGGCATTTGCTTGTTGCTGTGAAGAACTTGAGAGTTTTGACTTCATCTGATCCCTGGACTCCCTACCTAACTGCATGCACACAATCCAAAACCAAACTGAGAGGCCGGCCCATATTTTTGTGGAGTGGAGTCCTTGTTCTCTCCTGCCCTTTAGGACAACATCCTGCACGATCACAGCAGCAAGAGATGACACAGAGCAGCTCTCTGGCAGGAAGATACGGTCTCTGAGCAAGACAAAAACAAGAAAAAACACTAATAGAAAACCCACTGGAGCAGTTCAAACAGTATGCTCATCAGCATGAAAGGCAAGTGTGCAGACCTAGAGATGGGCTTTGATCTTGCCTCAAAGTTGAAGGGAATTTGGAAGGTGTCCAAGTGTAAAGGTGCTTGTGCTTTCTCTTATGGTGAGATATCATGGTAGGGGTTGAAGTTCATATCCTCACCCAGGCTACCATTTATCTTGACAGAGAGAAACTCCAACCTCTAAGTCCTGTGTTCAGGTTTGATCTACCCGGTGACATCTCACAAAGATGTTCTAACTGTACGATCGACACAAGCCAAACTGACAGTCAGAGTCATGGTCACTAGGGAGACCATGCAGCTTGGCATGCAAAGGAGCTTGCCAGGGCAGCCTGAGCAGAGTGGGTCTTCCTATGTACCCTATCCCTCCAAACTGGTAAGCAGTCAGGAATATAGGAGAAGGGCTTGGAAAACCCAGAGACACTGCGCAGTCACGTGACTAGAGGGAAACGTGTGAGGGAGAAGAGCTGCATGTACTGATCATAGTGGTAGGGCTACAGAAAAGGGAGAGACTGAAGTGTAGGGCAATGATCTGTGGGCAGCACCCAGAGGTGAGGCTGTCTTAATGTGCACGCTGCTTTCCCAGTGGGTGTCTCTATCAAAGAGTAAGGGGCTGGAATCCACAATCATCAAGGTGGGGCCAGCTGTGAGGTCCATCTATTATCAGGAGACCAACAACACACCTGCAGCCTGTCTCAGAACTTTACTTAATAAATCAAAGCTGACAACTCTTCCCAAATTGATATGAAAAGCCTCTTTGGTGTACACGACCTGGATACATTTTATTCATTTCATTTTGTAAAATAAGAGGTGAATATCAATCACAAAGAATTCACTTTTGTCAGGTATCAATGGTACATCTTTCTTTAGCCACCAGTCAAAGAAGAAACCCCTAAAATCTGGCAGAGCCTAGGCCTGGTGTGCTAGGAGTCAAGTGGTGAATGCCAGTTACAGCAACTACAATTTGCAGAACCCTGGGAACTTCTGAAGAGATTTTATCCACATTATCTCATTTGAGCTGCAAAACCACACCATCAGGTGGGTTTTTATTATGTCCATTTTTCCAAAGAGGAAGTAGAGGTGGAGAGGATGTGGCTGGTGCTCTGGACATATGGCTGTATCAGGGAGTGGCGGAGCGGAAAACTATCATCTTCAGTAGCCTGCCCTCTTGATGGACAGAAGTAAGGCTCCCAGGGAGGTTTTTGGATTGGCAGATCTAGGTCTGGAGTGCGTGTTGGAGGCAAAGCTAACACAGCCACATCCTCATGGATACACCTGATCTCTCCGCTTATCTCTCACTGCTTTGGGGTCAGGTTCCCTGTACTTTCCACAGTGTCCTGAACTAATCATAAAAACTGAGGGCCAAAAGATGAGAATGAATGGAATTTCTTAGTTTCCCTGAGTTGTCATCTCAGCTACCAACAGAGGAACACTGTAGCCAGAAATTACAGAAGATGGTGTTTCAGCCAATGTTCATCACCAAAATCACAGGAAGGACTCAACTGCTTGAAATACCAGACCCAACAGTCTGGCCTGTGAGAGTCTCCTGATGGAAATGGGGGAGAGCTCAGGATAATATACTGAGACCGTGGAGGATTCTGACTGGGAGAAACCTTCATCTGACTCATTAGGAGACCCACATCCAAAGTGGAGTCAAAGGGACAGTCTGACCAGAAGACAAGCAGCTAGAACAGACCCCAAGGCACACAAAGACTTCAAAGGAGAGGCTTAATCCTAATGGAATCAGAAGCATAGCAGGACGAGTTGCTGGAAGTTGAGATACCTGTGGTCAACCTACAAAGCCTGACTGTCCCTGCTCTGAAGCTGATGGAGCCTTGGGCTGTCTCTGGTATAAGCCCAAGGATAGGAGAGAAGAATCCTGCACAGAGAAGGTCTGACCTCAATCATTTTGCTAATGTTCAACCACACACAGGAATAGACTCTGGTGTGCATGCGTGTATTGTTTTAAGGTGAGGTTTTGAACAGAAGGGCAGTGCTTTGGGTATCTGAGTGTGTAATTCCCTGGAGAAAGTCCTGGACAGAGGTCAAAGTATTACTTTTAAAATGTTGGCCCTGAAAAGTCTGTTCAAGTATTTGGGAGGCGTATGAGACTGAGTCCCTGTGGGGAAGCCACCTCTCTAGGTGGCTGCAGGGAAGCTTTCTTGGGATTGTCACTTAGAAAAGTGCAGATATTTATGTTTAATGAATCAGAGGATGTGATTCATTGTTGGAACTACTGGGAGAACGCATGAGAGTCACTCTGGGAAATGTCTATTCCCTTCCCTGGTCCTCAGGCCACACACTGTGTCTCAGAAGCAGCACCTCTCTGCTTGGTTGCTGAGGTGGTGGAGCTGGCATCCTTACCCAAGAGGTCTTTATTCAGGTCATGGCTCCATCTCCCCAGTGTGGTTGTCTCTCCTTTCTGGACTGCAGGATGCGAATTGTGGACTCAGGCTCCCAGCGAGAGCGATTAAGACATCCTGGCAGGGAGGCAAGCTCTTTATTTGCTCATTTTTGATGGGACAGCATAAAGCTGGATTATTTCTTTGAGCTCTCTTGGGGCGGTCAAAGTCCACATGGGCAGGTGGCTCCAATAAACAGGCCTGGTGACTCACTGGCTGCTGTAAGGCAGGGCATGGCCTCTGGGAGGAGGGCAGTTGTGACGGTTATGTACAGAGGTCTTCTTCTGTACCACATCACCTGTCCCCAGCAGCTTTCCATTTGCCCCTGTGCTGTGCAGCACAACTTTTCAAAAAATTTTAGAGAAAATGGAGGAGAGAAAAATAAAAGGAAGGATCCCTGGGATTGTTCAGATTCCGAAAATTGTGTTTTTAATCTCAGCTCTCCCATTTATTACCTCTGTAGCCTGAGACCCATTATCTCTTTTTTCTTAAATCTATCTGCATAATAAAAAGCTATTCATGCTACTTTGCATGATAAGATAAGAAAGAAGAAAGAAAAAGACTATTTCTGAGCATATACTCTGTGCCCAACCCCCTTCTCACCACAGCTGGGAATTCATGTCTTGAGATACCAAATTCTCTACCTGGGTCACCCAGCTTTGTACTCTGAAGCCCAAGTTATCTGCATTTCAATATGACTTGAGTTGGAAATGTCATGACCACATGATAGCAAAGAAAACCATGCAACCAACAAATTTATATTTTATTTGTGCTCAAAATATCTTAATGTGCTCTCAGCATACTAATTTTCAAAAGGGAAATTGAGGCATAGGAGTCCAGGCCCTGCACTGAAGGTACCCCAGCCAGGCAGTGGCATGCTCTGCACCCAGTTTCTCCCTTCCCTCCTTGCTCAGTTCAGGAAGGTTCCAGTCCTCTGCTGGAGTGGAACCAGAAGGCCCTCACAGAAGGTCCCTGGAGCAGCTCTTTCCAAGTCCTCAACCAAGTCCTCGGCCAAGTCCTCAGCCAATTGCACCTGTGAGCAGGGGCAGGAGAGTCCTCCGGGTATTATTCCTCTGGAGTCAGGAAAAGCTTGCTGACAACAAGGGATTCAAGTAGCTCAAGTTTCCATGTTGTGCAAGTGTTTTATGTTGTTGCTAACTTTTTTTGGTTGGAAAAATATTTCCTTTTTCCAAATGCTATCAGTTTCAACCAAATTATATGTACCCTAGCACAAGACAAGGATGCTTACATTGCTCTGTGTGTGTGTGTGTGTGTGTGTGTGTGTGTGTGTGTGTTTCCTTCAGTATCTCGGGAGCCTTCCACTCAGCTTCTTGAAGAATTAAGATTTGGTCCTTTCAAATGTAAATTAAGCAATTTACAAAATATGCATTTTGGCATATAGGCAACTTGGCTTTCCAAACAAACTGGACTTTTACTGATTTTGTGAATTGCCATCTCTTGGAGTTATCTTGTGGCCTTCATTTGAGTCTCTAACAGGAAGAGAATGCTTTCATTTATAAGTAGTGCATTCCCCTTTTATCTCACTCTACTCTTCATTTCTGAGTTTTTCAATGGGTAAAAGAAGCGATGTCAGTCTTAATATGATTTTCATAGGTTTAGATTCTTAAATGTTTTTTTTTTTTTTTTACCATTTTGTTGATTTTATTTACTATTAGAACAATATTTAAATGTGACAAAAGAAACTAAAATGTGAAAACATTCACCCACAGCCTCACCAGGCTGAGACAGCTCCTAACATCTACTTATGCTCCAGCCAAGTTTTTGTCACTACTCACATGTTTTTAATGCAGTTTTTGTTATATAACAATAACTTACAAAATAATTTTTACACAAACCTAAACAAAACAAAACAAAACAAAACTTTCTTGGCCATCTTTCAAGATCTCTGGATCTGTTTTGAAGAAATTTTTTTCTGTGTATTTCGTACTAGATGTATGATAGTAATTTTAGGTTTCAGAGATTAAGAAAGCATTTCTCAGTCTCTCTTAATGACTCATAGACAGAAAATACATACACTGACCAATCTCCAAAGTCAAGTAGCCAACCTTCCACATTAAAGAAAAATGCATATGTATTATCTCAAAGAGGTACCCTCTTAGAGCATTCAAAGAAAATGGTCCTCTTGTCTCAGTTGTGAACCATTTCCTACCAGGAAAAATTCCTCCAAATGTATGACCTCAACTCCTCCTGTTGTTGATTTCTTTCTGTTTTCATTTTTTTTTTAGATTTTTAATTTTATCTTGATTTTTATTGTTAAAACATACCAACATAAAATTTATCATTTTAGTCATTTTTAATTGTACAGTTCAGTGGCATTAAATACATCCACACTATTGTGCAAATAGAAGCACCATCTCTCTCCAGAACTCATTCATCTTCTGTAACTCAAACTCTGTACTCATAAAATAATAACTCCTCATGTCTCCTATTCCCAGCCCCTGGCAGCCATTCTTCTATTTTTTGTTTCTATGAATTTGATTTCTCTGGGTATATCATATAAGTGGAATTGTATAGTGTTTATTCTTTTTTTTTTTGGTCTAGTATAATACCCTCTAGGTTCATCCATGTTGTAGCATGTATAAGAATTTCCTTTCGTTTAAGTCCAAATAATATTCCACGGTATGAGATATTTGTTTATTCATTCATCCAACCATGAACACTTGGGTTGCTTCTACCTTTTAGCTATTGCAAATAATGTTGCTATGAATATGAGTGTACAAATATCTGTTTGTGTCTTTGATTTCAATTCTTTTCAGTAAATATGTAGAACTGAAATTACTGGAGTAATTCTATGTTTAATTTTTTTAAGGAACTGTCATGCTGTTTTTCATTGTGGCTGCACTATTTTACATTTCCACCAACAATGCACAAAGGTTTCGATTTCTCCTCTGCAGTCAGTCATTTCAATCTTTTCTGCACTTGGGAAAACTAGCTGTAGCATTCATTAAAATAATTCTCCATAGATACAGATTCATCATTGTCTCTCTGTAATGTCCATGTTACAGATGAGGAGTCTGAGGCACTGTGATGTTCACTCCTGGCCCAAAGGTCAGAAGAGAGGAGAGGCAGGATTTGCCCCATGGGCAGTCTAGCAGGAGCTTGGACACATTGTCTTTTTCATGAAGTTATTGCAGCTCTCAGGGAAACCACTCTCAGGACAGCTCCTCTTGCTACTTTATTTTTCAAATTTGCTAATTTGTAACTCAAAACTGCCTTTTGACGAGTAGCACAATGACCCTCATTTATGGTAAACCCCAGTGAGGGTCAGGGCTCTCACCACCCAGTGGGCCATGCTCAGCCAGCACTCCTATCACCAGCCTTTCCAGGCCTGCACCCTAGGCTCTATAGTTTCTGTTTACCTTTGGGTGATGTCCAAGGCTAGACATGATTCAGCAGTCCACAACTCTACATGTTGGTCCAAGCTGTCTTCCCTCCCAGCACCATCTCTGCTCATCTACCAGGACTTCCAGGTAGCTAGAGTCTCCTGGACTGAGTCTAGGCTGTGGCAAGAAGCAGGGCCTGTGGACCCAGGAGGCAAATATAAGAAAATTCAGAGGCACCAAAAGACATCCTGGTCCCAAAACATCCCCTGAAAAGAACACCTGAGAGCCCCTTCCTTTTCCTGAAGCCTGGTATTTCCTAAAGTTGGTTCCTAGGGTAAAAGTTTCTTGAGTGCTCCATGACAAAGGGTTCCAAAGTTAGGTAAGTTTGGGCAACACTGTGTGAGTTATCTATCCCTAGGAGAGAGTTATAAGGCACTTTAATACAGAAAAGGCTCTGGGAAAATCTCACAGTAATGAAACTTGTTTCTTTTGACTTAAACTCTGCTATCCACCAAGATCCCTGTTAAAATGCAAAACATAAGTAAGAGAGGAATTGTGAACCAAAGATAACATCTATCTACCTCATAACTTCTCCCCTAAATGTAGGGATCGGGAACAAGTGAAGACAATATGGCCTTTAAATTTTTTCTCAGAGTATTTAATTAAACTACTTGATCTTTCTAAGCCTTGGTGTATTAAAGTATCTTTTAAACATAAAAATAACACTTGCTTGTGTTAGAAAAAACAGAAATGTATAAGAATATAGTGAAAAATCACCCATAATCCTAGCTCCCAGAAATAATCAGTACTAGCTCGTGGAGTATTTTCTGGTAATATTGTGCATATATTATATATATAAAAGGGTAAGCATGCCAAGGATACTCATTTTATTCTGACTTTTCCCCACTTAATGTAGCTTGAGAATTAAATTTCCTGAGTGGAACTATCTTTGGGAGGCAAGAATGCTGGCCTTTTATTCCCACAGCAACTTTAAGGTATACATATTGGTACCCTCTCCTTACACTGAAGGACTGGACTCAATGCTCTGTGGGGTGGAGGGGACACAATCGAGGTTCCACCTACCCCCTGCATCTCTCCCCTGGAGCTCTGTTTCTAAGAGTTGTACTAGGACTCTGTGATTATCCAGCAGCTTCATCTCATGGTCAGTCCAGACTTGCAGAGCACGGGAAATGTAGCCAATGGGTAGGTGACATGGGGAGATGAGTGTTCGCCAAGAGTCAGATATGCTCTAGGGCACTGATAGCAAATCTTTTAGAGTTTTCAATGATAATAAACTGCTGCTGCTGCAGCAGGCATGCATGTCATAGGTTCCGCCACCACTGCTCTAGGGCATAATTTACACACCAAAGCGTCAATGGAACTGAGATTGGAGATTGGTTTAAGACACACTCTTGGTGAGGTCTGGTAATCTCAGCACTCTTGAGAGGCTGAGGCAGGAGAATTTAAAGTTCCAGCCTAGGCTGGGCAATTGGGTGACCTACATATACCCTGTCTCAAAATAAGAATGAAAAGGATGGAAGGGGGAGAGGAAGGGAGGCAGGGAGGGAGGAAGGAAGGGAAGAGAAGGAGGAAAAGCTGGGGATGTAGCTTACGGCAAAGACCCTAGGTTCAATCCCCAGTATCACCAAAAAAAAAAAAAAAAAGAAAAAAAAAAGGCAAACAAAGCACACTCTTGTTTGTCTCTATTCTGTTTTCCTTTTTCCTTCCTGTTTATCCTAGGGCCATCTGCCCAGGAATCCTTGCTCCCTGCCTATGGGAATTTTCCCTGAGACAGACACTTCCTTGACGGCCATGTCTCTCAGAAGCTGTAGCAACATTTCTAGGGCTTGAATTGAGGTCTCAGAGTTGACAGGTTTCCAACACAGCTCCTTGCTTGATTCCCAAGGATGCAGCAGGTGTGTGTGAGAGGAGTCTCAGGCTGCAGGGATGAGGCTGGGGGCTCTAGCTGCTTGGGTGTGACTAGGAGGAGGGCAGAAGGGGGCATAGGGAGTGGAAAGCTTGAGAGGGATGCAAAGATCCCTGCCTGCCCCAAGCACACACTAGAGAAATTAACTTGCATCACTGTCCCAGACAGTCCAATGGGGCAGTGCTCATGCTGGAAATGAAAGAAGCAGTAGACATCCACCTCTTACCCACTGGCACCCAGCCAAGACTCCACTTACCACAAACCACCCAGTCAAACAAGCTGGGAGGTATATGCATAAACTCCAGAGAAATATGACTATGAGCTCGTGCTGGAAAGCAATTGGGTCCATTTCAGCTCTCGCATCATGGCAGCGAAATACACAGATACAGACTAGATTCATCCAGAAGAGCATTCCTCTCATTAACCTTGAAGGACGACGGACGTCCTGTCCGTGGCCCTGCTACAGTCTGCAATTATGAGAGACCAGGTTCATGAAGCAATACCACTTAAACAGCAGACATTTACGCTGCCAAATGTACTTCCCTCTTAATACACTACAGATCCATCACAGACACGGAGCAGAGGGAGTGTGGAAGGGTGGAAGGGAAGATGTGGTAAGGACTCTTTGCCACTGGGTGTTATTTGTCAGCTAAGAAAGAGATTCATCTCTTACCCTGATCTCCTAAGAGGTTAGCAATCTCTATCTTTCTCTCTTCTCCTTAGTGTGTATGTGTGTGTGTGTGTGCACACATCCATGCACTTACACACACATAGACACAGACACGCACACACAGACATCCAGTATGAGTCCTCATTGAACAAGGCAGACCCATATTTCGGCTTTAATTTCATAAGATCTCAGCAGCAGTGACTCGTGTGTGTGTGTGTGTGTGTGTGTGTGTGTGTGCACGTGCATGTGCGTGTGCATGCATGCACGTGTGTGTGTGTGTATGCACGGGTGCACATGGTTGTGCATGGCTCTCTGCCTGTGCTCTGAGGGGGGGAGAGGGGCTTTGGTTTGCTGGAACACAAACAGACAAGTCTGTATAGACAGAGCTGACAGGCAGTGCCTTCTGCAAAATGATTCTGAGGGAAAGACAATCCTCAAAACCATTTCAGTCACAGTTCTATTTATGGCTGAGTGGCAGGACATTGTTTTGCAACATGTCTGGCTGCTAGAAGGGACTATGGTTTTTCGTGGGGGAAAAATTATCTGGGAAAGAAGCATGGTTCAGACAATGTTGCAGTACTGCTCCTGGCTGGAGCTCCCAGGACAGAGGTACAGGCACTGAAGGGTGTGGACCAGGCTAGGCGGGACCCTAAAAGAGGGCTTCTGATCTCTTTCATAGTGCCCTAGTGAGTTGCCAAGGCTCAGCCTTGTAAAGAAGTTCTTCAAGGCTGACAAGAAGTCTCTGCTAAACTTCCTTTGTAAACAGAACCTCTAAAGGAGATTTTATAACACACCATAGAAAAAGGAGCCCTGTTCCCGGTCTTCAGGATAGGAAGCGGGGGAAGGAACATAGGCTATCTCTCTGTAGGTGAAAAATGATCATGATAATAATACCAAAAATTTAACACTGCTTATCTGTGTTGGGTATCATTCTAGAATTTTATATATATTAGCTCATTTAATCCTGCCAGTGACCCCAAGATGGAGTGTCCATTACTATTGCCATTTTTATAGATTAGGGAACTGAGGCATGGCAACACTTTCAAGGTCATGAGGCAGAGCTGGGATTGGAGCCCATGCAGTCTGGTTCTGGTCCAAGCTTTCAAGCACAGCACTATATAAGTCTTTCTGAAAACAAGGAAATGATTGGTCTGGGCAATGGAAAAAACCCCAAAGGATGGGAGGAAACCATGCCAAGAGGAGGAAAAGGAAAAGACAGGACCAAAGGGCATCTGAGCCCTGAGGAACTCATTAATAATCTAATGAGAGAAACCATATACACACATGGACTTGGAAAAAGACTTAAACCACTGACCAAAACACATAAAATCTAATTACCACTAAGGGTAAAGCTATTACTCAGTCCAGAGAAGGGACATAGCTGGGGAAGGAAGTTGCTCCTCAAGGCACAGTCAATCCTTGGAAGAGGAAGCAACATCGAAAAGACCCAGGATGGAGGAGAGCTGGAGAATGAACCAAGAGGCCATGGGTAGCTGAGAGTGTTCCTCTCAGCTCCTTTGGCTTTGAGTTCATAACCCTCACTTGGTCTTGCTGTTTCTTTCCCACAACATACCACCCCCTCCTATGTCTGTCTCCTCTCTATGTATCTCAGTTGAAAGCAGACCTTTTCTTCTGGGAATTCCTTCCTAATTTACTTTCCTGCTATTCTTTACCTTGATAACTATACTAACTCTGTCAATGTACTGTTGTGTGAGAGGCACAAGCCAGAACAAAGCTGTGCCTCTGTCACTGTTACTCTGCATTCTTATCATTGTCATTGCCCAGCTGCATAGATACTTCTGAGAAAACCCAGCACAGTCTGAAAGGGGATACACTTTTAACTGACAGTTTAAATAGAAGGAATCAGGAAAAAGAGTAAGAAGAGTAAGGAGATACAGAGCAGGGTAGCATTGGAATTCATTTCAATATGACAAAGTTTTAATAAGCAGGTGGATGTGCCAGTTGCTTGGTGCTTGGTACTTAGTGCTTAGAATCTGAAAGACAGTATTTTGTGAACAAAACCAAAAGCCCAGAGTATAGGAACTAACACATGAATGTATGATGGGACCATTTAATAAAATTTAATGAAAGCATGGGCCACAGGCCTGGGAGCACAGAATGGAGTGCCTTTATTTAGGCTGCAGGCAGAGGTGCTGGAGAAAAATACTGAAGTGGCATCACTTGAGTCCTCAATTAAGATGCTGTAGTTTGGATCTGAAATGTCCCCAAATGGCTCATATGTTGAAGGCTTGGTTCCCAGATGGTAGCATTAGTGGGAGGTGGTGGAACATTAGAGGGAGAGCCTTGTTGGAGGAAGTAATGGGCATGTCTTTGAAGGGTATATCTTGTCCCTAACTCCTTCTTCTCTCTCTGTGTTTCTCTGTTGCCACGAGGTCAGCAGCTTCACTTCACAATGAGCTTCTACCTTGCCGAGGGCCTGAATCAATGAGGTCAAGAAACCATGGACTGAACTCTATGAAACTGTAAGCCAAAATAAATCTTTCCTCTGTTTAAAGTGATTTTCTTATGTATTTTGTCACAGCAATGGAAAGCTGAGACAATGGGAAGGAATCTGCTAAATGAAGAAGGGAGGAAGGGTATTCCAGGCAGGGGAAGAGCTTGGCCAAGGAAGAGAAGTGTATGACCTTCTCAAGACTTAACTGTCACTGCAGATATGGCTGGACAGCAGGCTGAGTGGTGTCAAAGAAACAGATTGCCAAAGCCCTTTGATTCAGGACTTAGCAACTAGGACTACCCTGCAGGGCACAGAAAGTTGTCAAAGGTGCTAGACAAGAGAACGGCTTGGTGGGATGTGTGATTTGGGGTCCCCCTAACAGTGGGGTGGAGCATGGCCAGGCAGGCAAGAGGCTACTACCTTAGTCCAAGGGAGAGTGGAAGAAAATCTTGGAAGCCACAAGGAGGGAGACAGAGAAACAACTGCCCAGCAGTGCCTGGAGACACTGAGAAAACTGAGTGATCTTACACTTAACTCTTCCATACAGTGTCAGTGACCTCCTTCATGTCAATTTTGGTGTATTCACAGCCCATCCAGCTTAATGCCAGATCTTCGACAAAGCCTTCACTGGCCCTCCCAATTGCAAACAAATTCTCCCTCCTCTGTGCTTCCCTATTCTGTGCCTGCATTTTTCTCCCTGGATTTATATTAATTGAGGTATTCATTTTCTGTGTTCTCACATGGATAGGGGAAAGGGCAGGGTTCTGGAAGTTTGAATACTTGTTTTGTACTAAGGACACAATACTTACTAGTTGTGTTGCCCTGGGAAAATTAACTTTACTGTTTGGAAGCCTGGGTTCATGGCTTCTGTGAAGGGAACATTGAGGTGGCAGTCAGGGATAACCAGCCATGGAGGTCATCTAACAGGAGAGAATGAGGCAGCCCACTGGTCATCAATAGGGAGTAGCAGGTTAGAGGCTGGAGGCACAAAGAAGGAAATGGTATTTCCTGAATTCAGGAGCCGAAGCCCATGCCATGGGAACTGGGACAACCCAGCCCAGCCAGAAAACACAACTACCTTCTCCTTAAAGGCTACCCAGAGAAGAGAGGGTACACAGGGCCTTCACCCTGTATCTCCCCTGCTCTGACTCCTAAGGGCACTTACCATTAGCTGGACCCCCAAAGAAGCCAGTTGACAAGGAGTTCTGGGAGGTGTAGTTTGCAAGGAAAGTGTGGGGAACAAATCTGAGCACGCAAACACGCAAATGACTAATACAGAAATTCACAAAAACCAAAATCTCTGGTCCTACTCACTTCACAGGATATCAGTGAGAATTAAATGGAATGATGTATAAGACAGCCTTTGTAAATCACAAAGAGCTACACAAATGTAGGCTTCTATATTGAAGTATTGCCTGGCAGTCAAGAAAATCTGCATCGAACTGCTTGGTTACATTCTCTCCCTGTCAAGGTCTAGGATTGAGTGTGGACTGTGTCCTTGAAACTAGTGCATGGGGCTTGTCCACCCAATGAGCTGCCACAGATGTCCAGGAGCACATGGACTGCACCAGGTGAGAAGGCACCCTCTTGCAGAAGATGAGCTCTGGTCACCCTTCTAAACCTTCAGCATCAGACTACCTTTGTACACATGGGCACTGCTCAGGGGCACATGGCTTGGAAAGGGGCCACTCCAGCCCTTGCTCTTTTAGTCAGTAAGCAGCCCTGTTAAGTTAAGCTACAGCTGAGTGAAAAGGTTCACAGTTATCCAGGTGATAGAGGGAATGGAAGAGACACTGTAAAGGTGCTGAGAAGCAGTTTTACCCCAGCAGGCACTCTACGCATGTTGTTTGAGTCTTTACTACAGAAGAGATGCTTGGGTAATGGGGCTGATATAGTTGAGCCCTTTCGTCTCTTCAGCCCCATTAACCCACATTCACCCAAATGGATTCTCAGCCAGTCCCATTAAGACATCCTGTCAGAACCATCCCACATCATTTGCAGAGTGAAGTGAATATCAATAAAATTGTAATGAGTAATTTTCCCAGCTTCACTGACTCTTACTGGAAATCAAGCCAGCCCTTTGCTGTGGGTATTGACAAAAACCCCATTCCTCCTGGGAGTTGCTTTTCTTCAACTGGGTAAATCTGAACCCATCTAGTGCTAGTTTAACATGCATTGGCAGCAGGCTTGGGAAAGAGACTCTAGCCTCTGTTCCTTCAAGGCAGTGAGCAGCCCTGATGAAAGAGGGGGTTCAGTGTGTCCCATGTGGAGGTAAACAGCATGAGCTCTGCACCAGGAGGCTTTCCCAGCTCCCATCGACTACTCCCACCACCTGTAAAACTCCACTGGACCTCATTAGTCCATCAATAACATCGAAGGTCCCTTCCAGTTCTGGGATTCTGTGACCTGGGTAGAGGGAACAGGTACAGAGAAACCAGCCTGCCAGAGAGTGACACATTTGACAGTGCAGATGCTGGAGGCCCTGTCTATGCAAACTGCCAGCATCCCACATGCAGACAGAGTGGGAGCTAGGCTAGTGGGTGCTTGCTGTGACTCTGAGCCTGAACATCACACCTGCTCCATGGCCATGACAGCCAGCACTGGGTGATTAGGGATGTGAGTGACAAGGTGTTAATTCAAGGCTTAGGAAGTGTGATGGTTAGGGACTGGCCCGTCCTTTCCCACTCTCTCCCTCCCATCTGAAAGGGTGTCAGCAACTCCTGCTGATGTCTGGCAATTGTGACCTTGGTTCCTTCTTTCCCCATTGGAGGTGTGGAACAAACTATGTAGGTATTTCTGCAGCACCTGGGCTGCTGGTTTGGAACCTGCTACCTGTGAAGAAGAACGGAGGACTGCTCAGCTACCATTCTGTGCTGGGATCCCAGAAGTGTATGCATATAATGTAGCAAGGGAAGACAAAGAGGAATGGAGTCAGTGATGCTCAGATCTTTGAAGTCGCTTAAAGTTGGATTTATTGGCTTCTGGGAGACCCCAAATAACTGCTGCTCCTCTGTCCTGCCTCCAGCCCCTACCAATGCTTACATGACAGAGCCACGGGCATCACTGATTGCCAAAGCTTTCCTGGAGCTAGGGGACCAAGAGCAAGTTCTGCAGGGATCTTATTGCCTGACCACACATATGTTAACCCACTGTCAGCCAGCTGGGTTTAGACAACAGGGGTGGTGATGTGGATGATCTCCTCCCCTCCATCCCTGGGCTTCCTGACTGAAGTTGACTTGGTTGCAAAGAGGATCAGGGTTACAAAGTTAGAGCACACTGCAGTTTGTACAACCCCTTTTCTTATCTATTTTTCAAGGTAAATGACATCTAGAGAGTAAGGTTATTATTCCTAAGAATACTGATAATGGACTGTCTCTCCCCATCCTCTGGGAAGTCTGGAGAAAGGTAGGTGTAAGGCCAGGAGGGGTTATGGTCTACCTGGCCCTGGTGACACATGATAGTCACATAGTAGAAGTGCAGGCAGGAGTACAGTTCTATAATTCTTATTGCCTAGGAGGGTACATTGCTCCTCTCCTTTTAGAAGCAAACATAACACTGGACCTGACTATGTGTAAACCGATCTTGAGCAGATTCCAAATACTTCACTCTGAATTAGGTATCAACCTGCTGCATCTTCTGCAAGACATAGTAACCACACAGAATCGAAGTATGGGTTTTACATGTGTTTGTCCCTCATCAAATGTCTAGGAGATTGATATACAAATATCCTCATTTTACAGTCAAGGAAGCTAAAGGACAGAAGGAAAATAAATCACCTTGAATGCATGCCACTAAAACGGGTGGGATTCAAATTCAGACGGTGGGAGCCACTCTGCACCTTTCCTCTCCATCACCACTAGTACCAACCACACTGTCTGCATGCTGCTCACCCACAATTTCCTGTCCATCTGCATATTTTCCTGTCCATCTGCATATTTTCCTACTGACCTTTAGGCACAGGAAAAGTGCACACTGTTCCCATGATTCCATGCCCACAGCCTAGCTCAGAGCCCCCACTTGCCCCTCGCTGCACACGTGTAGCCACAACACACACCTAGGGGCAGTTGGGATGGGGCTCGGAATTACATGACTCGCCTCCAGGCACTGAGGCTGCTCCACCTCCCACCACTTTCCTGGATTCCAAATCCTCTTTTACTTCTGCCCCCAGGCCACATTACTAAATATATCCTTGTATGAACCCATTTACCATCTGCAGCTAAAATGCCTCTTGACTGCTCTGAGCCAAGATTAGAAGTCTGTCTAAACGTCAATGATTATTTCATCGGCTAAAAGCAAATTGATCAAGCTTGCCCTCCCTGCAGACCAAGGAGGCTCTCAGTCTATTTGTAGCTGACTCTGATGTGCAAGAGGAGGCTGCTCCAAGTCCAGGTTGCCTGCTGCTTTCTGTATGGATACGTTTGCAGAGTGGGCCATTGATGTGTTTAGTATGCGATCAGCAGATATTGCGGCACAGGTCAGGTGGGCTTCTTAAAGCTGAATCCGGTTATTATTGCAACAACCCCTCTGTGCCTGCACATTTTGCAGGACCCGCACTGTGGGATTCACTGGGGTTGTGGAGCTGATGGGTTCTAATTCATCATGGATGTCCCTCACACCTTGACCACAGTGATTATCCTGAACTGCTCACAAACGGGAGATCATGCTAGAGACACTTACTGAGAAACATTCAGAAATATTATTTTTTTTTATACTGGGGATTAAACTTGGGAGATTGTGAGGCAGGCAGTAGCACCACTAAGCTAAATCCCCGGCCCCGAAATATTCTTAATTTTATAGGACCCTGAATGGTTTGCTCTTTTGATGAAGTTAAAGAATGACAGGATGGACTTGGGTGGGAAAGAAAAGGCACAAAGAAGTACAGAAAAAGTTTCCCTTTCCAAAACACTTCAGCAGAAATTTAAAAAAAGAAAAGCAAAAAAGGTGAGAGACAGAAGGACTTATTTATGTTTCAGAAGGTATTTTTTCTTTTTTTGTTTTTAATTTTAACTTTGTTTTTTCTTTGTGATCCCAAGCTTCTCACCTCCACTAGGTTTCCAGCTGCTTCCCTGGAGCTGAATAATACAGTAGCCCACCTAGCAGAGACAACCCAGGGCTAGGAAGGAGGGTCCCAAAACACAGGGAAGGGATTTTTCATTTCATATATCATTTAAAGCCTACTGCAGTGATTTACCAATGTCAGCCTGTCTTTGGAGCACAAAAAGAGAAGAAAGAGAAATATGCATGCTTTCTTTGTGTATCATGACTGGAATCCTAGGAGGATGATACAGAGAGGGAGGTGAGCTGGATGTCCTTTCTTGTCTAAATGCCATGGAGAAACCAAAGATCTTCCAGCATTAAGGAAGAAAGAGAATGAGAGGAAAGTGGTTTGTGATACTGCTTCCTTTTCCACCTGTTCAGGCCAGGCAGGGCAGACTCCCTCCTCATATGTCCTGTGGTTTCTTCCTTCCCAAGCCTTTGCATTTGGATCCATCCTGGACCCAGTCGGGTTTATCTCCTCAAATTCTCACCATTATCGTGCAATTCCACACTTTGATACCAAAACCTTTTCCCAGGGCTAATCAAACCATTTCTCACCAGCAATGCTGGATCTTCAGAACTTGTGTCCCAACTCTCTCCCCACTCCCTATTCTCCTGTGGGTCCAGGTGGTTCAGGGTGCTGCACTCTGTGTGCACTAGCTACCAAGCTCCTTGTGTGGCTGTTCGCCAGCCTGGAATGCTGCTTCTCCTGTCTCCCATTCCTAAACCCTTTTTGAGGACCAAACTAACACCCACTTTATTTGTTACTCTTTCTGTGACGAAGTCAGTCTTTCCTACTTATTCATGTTCCCAAACTTCTATAGCATTTTGAGCCAGCAATATCTCAAATTAGATAATAGATAATAATAGCCTTAGATAATGCCACAAATAAATTTCATGGAGTGACTGCTGAATGCCACATGGTTTACATGCAATATCTCTTTCCATTCTCACAGCAACCCACCAGGATGTGCTGAGAGGGAAATAGAGGCTCAGCCTTAGGCAATTATTTAAAGCTACATTTAGCTAGGATATAAGTAACTTGGCCAGAATGTGAAATCAAACTTTCTGCTTTTTTTATGAGCTCTTAACCACTGTTTTTACTGCCTCTCAGTCAGTATTACTTCTAAGGTAATTGATTTTTAGGTTTTAGTTTAGTTCCACAATAAAACTGTGGACTCCCTGAGGATGCCACACATATCTTATACATCTGTATCCCCTACAGCACCTAAACTGAGAGATAGATGTGCAACAGGCATCCAGTATAAACTTGACCATACATTGATTGGACTGACAGCTCCTAGACTGGGTGCCTCCCTCTCTCTTTTCATTAAAGAAAGGTCTAAGTAATGCAACTGACAAGCAAGACTGGGAGTAGAGTGGGTGGGCATAACCAGTTCTTCATCAAGAGGATTTCCTCATACTAGACTACTTCAAATAAATCAAGCAGATGAGAATTAAGTATGTATTATTGCATCCCAGACATACAGATGATGGGAAAGAATTAAGAACCTTCTCATCACAAAGGGCCAAGCTCCAACTGGAGGAAGATGCAACAGAGAGAGCAACAAGAGAGCCCTGGACGTGTGCCGAATATGGAGAAGGGATCTGAGACGGCCTTCAAGGTCAGTGTGGGTCACCAGCAAGGCTGGGGAGAGCTTTGGGAGAAGCTGGACTCAGTGCAACTTTGGGAATGGGTGACACTAGCCTAGGTGGAGAGGAAGGAAGCTCTCAGTCATGAGAAAGGAACTGACCCGAACTCGTCACCCCCATTTTGAAGTGATTGTGTTATGTATGGTAGGGGTGGGGTCTGGTTAGTCTTTGCTATTATTTATGATAACTCCTGAGTTATGGCGCCTGCTTGGTCATTTCTCCAGTTGGCCAGGAGAATAAAGCCTGATAATGTGCAGCCTGGAATGCTATTTCTCCTCCTGTGAGGTCCTCCACACATGCAGGGTCTGATCATTAACTGTCTTCCACGCTGTCAGTGCCTGCCTTATCCTTTGAGCAGGGCTCAATTCTACTGTCTGAATCTGATGTTTTGAAACATCACAGACTAGGTATCTTATGGACCACAGAAATTTACTTCTCACAGTTCTGGGGCTGTGAAGTCCAGATCAAGGCAGACTTGGTGTCTGATGAGGGACAGCTTCCTGGTTCGTACACAGCTGTCTACTTTCCCTGTTCTTGCATGGCAGAAGGGATGTGGGAGGTAGATGATATTGCTTCTATAGAGCACTAATCCCGCTCCCTAGGGCTCCACCTTCACAACTTAATCACCTCCCGAAGGTCCAGTCTCCTAATACCATCACCTTGAGGGTTCAGTTTCAGGACATGTACATCTACATCCAGAGAGCTGCTGGATGATCCTCTCTGCCTGAGGTTCTGTTTTTGTTTTCTTAGTGGAACAAGGCAAGAGTCCTACAGAATTAATACCTCAAAGGTAATCCTCAACCAATGACAGGTGGAGGTAATAGGTGAATATGCTGCTTCTTTGACCGTTGCTGTGGATGATTGTGAGGTCCATTCTATACAGAATTAAGCCTGGCTGCTGCTTTGGTGACACGCTGATAGTGAAGTCCCTTCCTGTCTTCCTTCCCACTCTTCTGCAGTGTCTCCAGGGATTACTTCCCACATGAACTGCTGGTACTGGGATCACAGGGTCTATTTCTAAGGGAACCCAAAGTAGGAGATTGTAGTCTTTATTAATCATAGAGATATACATATTTGCTAGTAGATAGATTCCTTAAGTTGTCCAAATGGGCCCTGTTCAAGTGTAGTAAACCAAGGTGACTTACTCCCAACATCTAGATAGCACTAAAGCAAGCACTGGGAGGTGACTGTTCTTACCTCATGGTACACTCATCACGATGTTTGGTTTATCCACCCACCTTCTTCATCCATACCCAACTAGGACTGTAAAATCCTTGAAAGTAGAGAGTGTGTCACAATGAGGCTTTACTGTATGTCCCTTGTACAGAACGGCACTCAATGAATCATCTCTAAATTGATATCTAAGCAGAAGGAACACCCCTCTCCCCAAAGGCAAGCTAATCCCTATGCCTTTTCCTAACTTCCAGGGTGATGAAGATCAGTTCCCAAAGCCACAGTGTTTCAGAGGGGCCTCGTAATAAGTTTATTACTTTATTTATCTTTTTGTGCAACCCCCAAGTGACTTTTCAAATGGTCTCAGGTACATCCTTTCTGAAATCCATTTCAAATGACCGTAAACAGTCCTCTAATCTTGAGTAGAGCTCAGTGGGTCCATGTGCAGCAGGAACTTCCTTTGAAATTGGGGCAAAGGGTATGTGATTAATGAGCAGTAGTGAGTGTAGGCTAGTGTATGGTAAAGGTGGTTACACCTAAGGGCAGGCTTCTGTCCACAGTTTGAGGCCATATCCCAAGTTCTCCTGCCCCAGTGTCATATTGTGCCACTCTTCTCCATTCTGTGGTAGCTGTACCCACACTCAACATCCTCCTTGAGATGCCGGAGCTGCCTGTGCCACAAACTTGAGACCAGATCCATAAGAGGCTGGTTACTGCTGGGGACATAATTATCAGAGTTGGCGTCTGAGCCAGGCTGATTCCCGATACTGAGCCAGCTGGATGCCCCATCTAGTCAAAGGATAGCCGCTTAAAATGCCTGGGTCAGAACCAAAGCTCTAAATCAGAGCTGGATAGCTCTCCTTGAGGCTACCATCCCTGGTCCCCAGATCTGCCAGTTTCCTTGAAGGCCAGTCATTAGTGATAAATCAGAGGGCACACTGTGAGCCCATGGCAGGCTATCTTGGCTCCACCATGCCTTCATGGTGCCAAGCTTGGTGGGCTCAATTCTTCAGACAGATACTTCCTCCAAGCTGCCCATCTACTTCCACAGATCATCTGGAAAGTCAGCAACCATCATATGACAGGAACTCCAGGAGGCCTCTAGGCCTGCCCACCTCCTGCCATCACACAGGAGAGGTGCCCAGAGCAAATGTTGGTGCTCACTCTCTGCTGCCTCCCCACCTCCAAAGTCGATGCCCAGTGAAGCCTTGGAGTGCTGCCCACCAAATGCAGGTCTCTGCAGCAAACAAGAGGGATCACTGGCCTGGGCTGCCCAGGCCATACCATTCACATGCTGGATGCTGGAAAGTATGTTCTCTGCACAAGGCAGTGCGATATTTTTTTCCTAGCTCCAAGAGAAATTGGGCTCAAACTGTTCTACTTGGCCTCCAGCAGCATAGATCTCATTTCTCTGGATAAGCAGGCCTGCCAAGGCTCTGGAGCCAGGGGCAGACAACAAGTGCATCCATGGAACTCCCTTTGATAAAAGAAGCAGATGATGCCTAAAACAATCCAAACAGACTCTTCAGAAGCAATTCATCCCTCAAACAGCTGTGTGCTGCCACTCAGGGCATGCTGAGCATTTCACTGACTGCTCTCATGCCTGGGTTTGGGTCATGTGTTGTGTATTCTTGGGAAAAAAGAATGAACAAAAACAGGCAATTTCCCCCACCGTTTACAAATGAGCCCTGCACAGCTAGAGAGCCCTGTGTGCCTGGAATGGAAACCAGCTCTGGCTTCATTGCATAAATCCCTCAAAATCTCAGACACTGGAAATGGAATCAAACAACGAAGCCCTGAGCCCATCTTCATGGAGCTTGCACCCCTTGGAAGCTGTGCCATCAGCAGGCAGAGGAGGGCCCATGGTCTGGAGCCACTGAGCACATCCCTCTATTTGATTTCTCCCACTTTGCATTTAATGCATAGTGGAGCTACATCAAGCATCCCTTCTAAGGAACCTCAGACCTTGTTAGCTTTGACAAAGTTTTATAGTGTCCAGTGTTTCTTTGTCTCCTTCCCTTCCCATTCGCTTAAGCCCCACATAGTTTCTTTTGCTCTGAATATGGGCACTTTCCTGCCCTGTGCTACCAGAATGGCACTGAATACCAATGGGAAAGTCAATTCCATACTGGTCTGCTTTCCATTTTTGAGTGTGCTGAGTAATACCTGAAAGACAATTGTGGTGGTTTGAAAGTTAGTTTAGCTCCACAGGTGCTAAGGTGAACACCTAGTGTTCATGGGCTGGTGCTGAGTTCTTAGGCAGCCGGAGGTCACAACCTCCAACCATAACCACCTGGCTGGAAAATTAAAGCAGCCTGTTCTATCAATGGTTACGCGTTCCTGTGTGTAAGTTAACAAATTCCCCCAGAATCCATAACAGATACATCTTTATTCAGCCAAAGAACTTGAGTATAAATTGTAGCTTTTTAGGATGTCTCCGTCAAAAGTGTAATCCATCATGGAATAGCGGATATAAGTTCAAAAGTACATATAATAATGTAATTAAGACAGCTTGACAAGAATGTATTTTAAAAGTATAAAATACCTGCAGGTATAATAGCTTCATAAAGTCTGTCAGATTTACTTCTGCTGTGAAGAAATTTAAAATGTTTTACTTTAATGTGATGCAAATGAAGGCTGAGGTATGCATATAATATAGTCCTTAAAAAAATAGGGAGAGAGAAAAGAATAAAAGTCAGATTCAGGCCAAACAAGACATTCAACTTTGCAGGTGACTGGATAATAGATCAAGCAAACAGATTAGGGAGCAATGCTGAGCTGTTTGTAGAAAACACCAATTTCACATTTCCCTCCCTCTTCGGCTACAGGAAAGTACCTGTTTTTATTCAAAATTAATGATTCCCTCTGTACATTTTTCTTTTTGTTCAAAAGGTTCAAACATAATTCTTATTTAAAGCAAAAGCAATTTTTATGTAATTACCAGCCCATGGAAAATTATTTTTCAACATACTAAAAGCTAAGGAGAGGAGCCAGTGAGTCACACCCGGCACAGAGGGCTGGAGACACCTCCACACACACCAGGACCAGCTGCCTCCAGGCTGAGCAGGAATCCAGGCATCTGCCCACCTCCTCCGTACCCTAAGTGATGGCAAACCTAACTTGACTTCCTGTGTACTTGGAGAAAAATGCTTTTATAAGCAAAGAGTAGTAGCTTGTCAATTTAGTATAAAAATCTGAAATTACAAGATTAATTCAATCAGCAAGGCCACAGATTGGAGCATCCAGATAACCTCGCACCTCTACCTCCTCCTCCCCAGTTAGACAAATTCCTCTAGGGAATCTTACTTCTCCAGTTGATTGTTTGCACCACAGATTAACCCACAAGTGTCCCCTTCTTGTGTAGATCTGATATACCCACTCCCAACCATTACTTAAACTAAAATCCTCCATCCTGATAGCATTTGCCAAACCTTTATGTCATCTTCATTTTCTTATTCTCAACTGGCATAATCTTAGGTAGGACTCAGATTACATAGCAATCTTGCCTTCATTGTGGTTGAGAGGTCTTGGCTTAGAGTGAGGTAAAAGGTTCTTTTCCTTGAGACGCAACAGACAATCATGGTATTTCAGCTCTCTGGCCATGCTTATGAGCACAGTTCAATGTTGCCAAAGCAAAAATCTTAAAGCATAGAAGGAGAAAGGTTTGTAACAAAAGGCATCTCTTATGTAGGGGAAAAATTACAAGCTTGAATCACAAAAGCACCGTAGTTTAAAATTCAACCCTGCTGGCGCCTCCGTGCTGATGATGGAACCCAGAAGAATTTTCAAAGTAAATGTACTTTTCACCATTATCTTGCTCATTTGCATTCTACTCCATTTGGATTGTGAATCTCCACTAGATGCTTTATTTTCAGGGTAGGTCTGCATGATGGCAAACAAACAGTTTGGGAAGGAATTAGCCATATGGGCTTGGGCATTATTTTGTTAATGTGGGAACTGGGTCAGCCCTACAAAATGTTTCCTCAAATACTTAAACTGGCACATTTTCTTTTTGAGAGAGGAGGCTTTCAGAATTAGGCATCCTAGTAGGCTGTGCTTGGAATCATAGCTGCATAGTTTCCAGCTTCCAGAGGTTCCAGGACTGTTAAAGACAAAGCAACCTCAGAGAGCACCTGGTCCAGCCTCTTCATCTCATAGCTAAGATACAGAAGTCCAGAGAGGTGAACCCTGAGCAAGGTCAAACTGCCAACCACAGAGGCTATGACCTGTGACTCCTGTGCCTCTGGGCTTCTAAATAGGCAGAGGTCTGTAGACATAATACAAGAGGCCTCTTTTCACTTCCTCCCTATGTCTAGGAACACCTACTATCCTTTAATGAACGCTTTTCTAAATTTCTGGCCCCTTTTCACATTCCCTTAATCTTTATGAAATCAAAGGTGGGAAATTTATGTCAATCAGTCAACCTGTATCATCTTAGCATACCTTCTATGTATGACTCTGTGTCCAGGGCATATGACCACTGGCTAACTCTCCCCTCATCCTCTTTCTTTTCTTCAATCATGGACAAAGTGGAAAAACACCAATGGGACCCACAGAAATCCCTCCTCTCCTCTAGTTAATGGAAGATATAATGTTGGAAAATGACACTGTCAATAGTGCCACAAGTGAAGGATAACAATATATGAAATAGACCTCTTAAGGGCAACCCATTATTTTTGTAATTTGTTTAAACAAAACCAAGTGACTCTTTAAACTCTAATTCACATCTCAGAAATACAATCCTGGTATCTCTCATTTCTGTCTCTGGAGTCACGGGAATAATTTTAATGCCAGCAGAAGGCATTCGACATCAGAGGTGAGCCAAGCAGAGGAATCTGGCTTTTATCAGATAATTAAGATGCTACCAAAGTCAAACCTTTATCAACATTAGACTAGAAATAAGCTATTTCCATCCAAGGGCCTTTCTATAGAGCATTCAAAGTGACAATGCTCTGGATAAGGGTTAGCTTTTAAAAATGGTTCATTGTTTTTCAACTTTTATTGGCAATCTATTCACATTATGCCCAATGCATTTGTCTTCATAATATGTACTTCACAATTACAATATCAAAGAATTTGTATCTACATAATAAAAATGATCTATAGAACAGTACAAGGAAAGCATAATAACACAGTGTGATCATTAATGAAATGAATATTTTGAGAAAAAACATGGCGTCCCATGAGAGAACTTGTCCTGCTGTCATAAGATGTTAGAAACAGGCAAAAGCATGGGGTGAAACAAATTAAATCTGAGTCCTTAGAGGTAGTGAGTGCAGCATGGCACTGCTGACTTTGGTGATGGGAGGAGTGCAGGGGGCATGAGAGGTGACCTTAAGTCAGTAATAATCACTTCAAAGTGCATTTGTTCTTCTATGTACCCTTCAGAACTTTCTGGTCCCAATATGTATATATTTTTTAGTATCGGGCATTGAACTCGGTACCTTGTGCTTGCGAGGCAGGCGGCAGCACCACTGAGCCAAATCCCCCGGCCTTCTGGTCCCAATATTAACAGAGTAACAGGCAACTGAAATAAAAGCTCAGGTGTTTTCTCTCAAGAATAACCTTTGGTAGGTAAGTTGACTCTATTGACCAAGATGTGTTCCGGCTGGTCCATAGAGGTGTGCTGGACTCAGCTTCCCAGGAAGAGGTCATTGACACAATGCGGGCATCATTCTTTATGATGGAGCAGCAAACTTAAGACATTTCTAGGTAAATGGATGCACCTTCAGACAGATACTCTTACATGAAATAAATTGGACACATATGTGCAAATATCACATTCTCTGGTGTGAGAAAATGAAAGTATAAATAAAGATCAAAATGTATAATAGATATTGTGAAGTAGGAAAAAAATGTTCAAATAGGAAAGGGAACTGCGGGGGCGGGGAAAAGGAAGGGAAAAGAAAAAAAGAGAAAAGAAGGAAAAATGGAAAAAAGCTTTTGCAAATAAGGAGGGGAAGAGGTGTTAAAGGGAGGAGAATAGGAAAAAGAGGAGAATCAAGATATATCATGTACAGGTACAAATTTCCTATGATGAATGTGATCATCAAGTATATCTAAAATGTACCAATAAAATTAATTTAAAAATAAACTTTATTAGTAATCTTTAATAATAAAAAAGAATGGGGCATCAATGTGGTAAAGTAAGCTTGGCAGCCACCTGGATAATTTAATCCATATCACACTGAGGGGAAAATAAGCATGTAGCTGGCCAGTGTGGACACCACATCATCCTCATCCATGGTGCACCTATGTCACTTGTCACAGAGCTTGACTCACTGGACTCATTCAGTCCATATATTTTTAACCTAAATTTTAAGAAAATGATAATTCCTTATGGAGCCAAGATATTTCATAATCAATAACCCTACAGTAGATGATAGAAACCTTCAAGATGGACTAAAAACAGATATGGTGAAAAGGAGTGGTATTAAAGGGGACCAAGGAAAAGGAACAAATGATAAGGAAGAGGTGGGAAGCTGCTCAAGTTTGCATAAGCCTATAATTCAGTGTGGGCACTTGGCCAAGGGAGGGCTGGGGACCCCTTCCTGGGCAGATAGAAGGCCTGGCAGATGTTCTGAATTGAAAGAGGGGAAGTCAAGCAGATGTCCAGCTCTGTTAAGAGACTACTGATTGAGAAGGAGTACTATCATGCTTCTTAGCTGACAGCAAGTGACATGGATCCACTGGTGTGAAGAGTTCTCTTTCCTACACAACCAGCCAAGTGCTGAATGACTCCACAAATGGGGCTCACACAGAAAAAAAATGGATTTAATTTGTATATGCATTTTCCACCTCATCTTGTGGATTCTGTATATTCAAGTTAAACATGACTTGAATTCATAAATATGGATGGATGGGGTCTGGTTAGGGAGAGGCTGGGGAAGATTATCTGATCTACGAAGCCCAAGCAGTCTACAGCAAAGGCCTGCAATCCAGCAGTAGAAAGCCCAGTAATGCACCATTTAACGATCAAGATACTATCTGAGACGTGTTGTTAAGTCGTTTTGTCATTGTATGAACAACATAGAGTACGCTTGGCAAACTAAGATGT
Source organism: Heterocephalus glaber (assembly GCF_000247695.1). Next base: position 1,027,206 of record NW_004624812.1, read on the forward strand.
CTATGATGTCAGTAGGTGTCATAATCTTACAGAACTACAGTTGAATATGCAGTTTATCATTGATCAAAACACTATCCTGTGCATGACTCTTATCTCTTTTCTTCATTCTCCTCCCTCTCCAACCTCACAGACAACACAAGGTCTACCCCCTAAAATGAGGTAAATTATATTTAAAGCTAAAATGATTTCAGCCCTGACTGATTTAGCTATAAGTATTTTTAGCTTGGCTTATGTGGAAAATTACCCAAATATATCACCTTTACTTGGCTAGCATTACTTGTCCAGGCGCAGGCAAAATTGAATAAAGAGAGGAGTTGAATTGTCACTAAAACATCTCTGGGCACAGCATGGTGTACAGAAACACAGGCACAACAAACACGCTAAAACATGGAAGATGTGACATACAGTAGTAGGCAATAACAGGGTTCTGAATCGATCGTTCACATTTTAATTAATTTTTTTTGTAGTGCTGGAGATTGAGCCTAGGGTTTTTGCACTGAGTTACATCCTCAGCCCCTTTTTTATATTTTATTTTTGAGGCAGAATCTCACTAAGTTGCTAAGTTGCTAAGTTGCTAAGTTGCTAATTTGTCCAGGCTGGACTTGAACTTGTGATCCTGCCTCAGCTTTCCAGAGTCCTGGGATTACAAGTGTGCACCATCATGCTTGGCTCATATTTTTTAAGCACAGAAAAACAGCATATTAACATAAAGGATGCAAAACATAGCAGAGAATCAGGTTAAATTTCCCCTTAGAGATATTGTCCGAGCTTCTCATTTCATAGATGATAGGACCTGAACTTGGAGGTGGAACTAACTTTACCAAGGTATTTAAGCTCGGGTTGAAACCTTCGAACCCCTAAGGTCTAACACAGTGCTTTCCTATTCCACCACGTGGCCTTTCATTCACAGAGAGACAGGCAGGGAGGTATGTGGACAGGAGACAGGGATAAATACATATTCTCTAGGTAGTGTTAGTGTTTAGACACAATTATTCTGTCTTCGGACTGAATACCCCATAGGCACATCAAAAACTTCCCATAGGACCTTTAAACTTTCCGGCATAGTTAAAAATTGTGGAGGGCTAGAAGTTCCCTGTAGCTATTAAAATAGTGTGCACTGAGAAGGGGTGCAGTACAGGTGACTAATTTCACCATCTCCTACCCCAAATCTATCTACCTATACAGATAAACAGATGAACAGACAGCATTGCACTTCCAAGCAAGATGTCCATGATTTTTACTCCTGGGGGAGGGAACAACTGCTAACTTCCCCCTACCCCCAAATTGCATTAAAACTTTCTTTTGTAAGAAAAATGAGAGGGAAAAAAATCAATAGAGCATGAAAGGACATGAAAAATGCATTTCAACCTATATTTTTTCTAACAGTGCAATTTTTTCAAGCTCTCTAAAAAAAGAGTCCATGTGATTTTCAAGGAAAAAATGCAACTCAACCCTGAATTCAGGAGCAAAGGCAAAAACAAAACAAAACAAAAACCCAAGAATAATGAAGATCTAAAGATCTGACCTAGTAATCAGAAGCAGATGAGAAATGGTATCACCCTTGGCCACCTTTGGGACTGCCAGTTCAAAGGGTATATTAAATGTGATGGGGGACAAATTTTGTTTTTGGATAATTCAGCATATATTCGCATTGAAGCTTTTAAGCCTCCCAACACAGTGAAATGTCTGCTGAGGAACAAAGTGTCCCCATGTGGACCTCAGTGCCCTTCTTTTTTTGCCCCCTCCCCCAAGAGAAATGGCATGGAAAAGAATGTGAGACAACCCTTGCAGAGCTCAGGTGAAAAGAAAAGGGGAAAAAAGAGTGCAGGTTAAATGCAATATTAAAGATGATCTCTCCTAATCAGTGTATCTTTCTTCCTTGTAGCTAAGCAATCTTTGTCAATTACAGGGCATTACTCTGCAGGCCAAATGGCAATTACAATGGCATCTTTCTTCCCATCACTGACAGCAAAAGTAGGAAATATTCTGACTCCAGCTTCATGTAATGGAAACTGGAGCTCATTCCAGAGGTAATGTGCAGGGAACCTGTAACCAGGATGCAGATGTTATATGCAGCTGTTATGCAAAGATGCTCCTGTTCTCAGAGCTGATGTGTTTATTTAGACTAGTGCTAAAGCTGAGTTAATGCCAATTTCCAGAGAGGATTAATATACACTAATGTGGAATTATTGAACTGTTGCACACATCTGGAAATGCACATTTTAACTATTTCCTTTTTGTGACTTCCAGGTGCACCAGAGAAGCAGTCAATGAGATTATCATTGTTGCTTGGGCCCAAATGAATGGATGTCATGGTATCAGGATGCATAGGTCCTCCTGATTAAGACTGTCGTCCTCAACCAATACAAATTTCATTCCTCTTTATCTGCACTTCCATGTGAGTTTCCCACCTTCATTTTCAAGATCAGGCTGAGAATTGTCCCAATTCTCTCACTACCGAGGTACTTAACAGGCAGCCACAAGGTCTCCAACCAGAATGGAGAAATAGCTGGAGGATCAAAAGGCTTTGACTTTCGCCTCCACTTTGTGGTTCAGTCATCTCACCTTTGTGGAGTACTGAGTTTAACATGTGAGAGAACGGATGTTGGCCAAAAGGCCACTTAGAGGAATGGCAAAGATATCTCAAGGACTCAACTGATCTCATGAACCATATGTTTCTATTTCCAAAGATTTATACCACCATGCCACTCACCAAGTGGCAAGCCTGCTTTTGTAATGGACTTTGACTCCCTTCCTTCCCAAGCCCTGTCCATCTCCATCATACTTACTGAGACAGGCGCCTGTAGAGACCCCTTGAGTTAGGAAAGCTAAAGGCATGAGCTACTGTGAAAGCAACATAGCCGGCCTACTCCTCTCTGTCCTCTCTGTCTCTCCTTGCTTGGGTGAGGCTAGTCCAGATGTGCAAATTACCATTAAGTATCCTAGAAAGACTTTGCTTACTTGATCTTGGCAGCTGCTGTAAGAGTTGGCTCATCAATAATTACAAATCACATGGCCATTCAAAGGCCCTCCCAATATCAGCCATGAAAGCAATTTATCATGTGAGATTCTGCTTGGGGCTCTTCAACTATTGTTGGCTTCACCTTCCCCAGCCCCCCCTTTTAGGTCCGAGATATCCAACTGTCAGGCTGATCCCACTGAGCGAACATCAGTCAAATCCTCCCTTCCCTCATCTCTGGTTCCCAAGTACCCCGCAATCATTTGTGCTTTTCTCCAGGAACCTCTTTCAGTGCCACATCAGAAGAGCTCTTTAAAAGCTAACAAGAACCAATATTTTAGATTCTACTGCCAGGCGCTTCAGCTCAAGTCACTTTATTGTAAAATTAGATGTCATTGTGAAAAGCATGGATATAAATATAAGAGCAAAAGGCTCTTTCTTAATGCGGAAACCAAGGTAACAATATCCTATTTTTCCTTGTTGTCAAAAAGTTTCTTTTTTTTTGATAGCTCAGCCAATATAATGCAGTGCATATTTACACTTACCATTAAATAACTATTATGCAAAAGTACTCCACAGTAATATCTAAGTATATTTATGGAAAGCTACATTATATTGCCAAGTTTATTTTAGACCAAAGAAGCCCCTGGGAAGGGATATTGTGTGTTTTAAAGAGTAAATGTAAACTATTAAATAGAGAGAGCCTTTGTGGAGTGTAACACATTCTACCTGGGTAAATCACAGAGCAATTACACAGTAAACTTTTCTTTGATGAAGCACTGAAGTGATGACATGTAATTACTTTTCCAATGCTGCACCGTGTGTTTATCAAAATGTTAATGCAAGCATAATAACAGGCTGTATGTTTGTGCTGAGAATGTCAGAGCCATCCAGCTGTCAATCACATCTGAAAATAAAATCGCAAATAAGCGGGCAGCTTGATAACAGGAGTGACAGCCAATACTCACTCAGTTGACAAGTACTTTGCTCCCCTCCACCAATCACAGTGTCACTGTAATGTACCTAATAGGAGGAGTATATCTTTTATTAGCTGGAATGGGACTAAGTGGCATAAAAGAGCTGAACTTTGTGGCTTCCCCTCCCCTTCCTTGTGTTCTACTAATGGGGCCTCTCTCAGGGGCCAGTGGACCCCATCCTATTCCCTTCTTCCACACTCCTTCAGAGCAGAGCCTTTGCCAATGGCCACAGAGTCCCCAGAAGGGGTAGCATTATGGAAACTGGATGGAGACCAGGCTTCTGAGCCAACCAGCCTGGTTCAGTAAGTAAGCAGCAAACCAGCTGCACTTTCCTCAGTCATGATCACTGAGGCAAGAGGTCTTAGGCTGTGACAGTTGCAGAAATTAGCTGAGTGACTTTTGTTGCTTGGTTTTGAAGTGTCCCACTGCCAGGGAATCAGCGCTTAGAGAACACAAGGCACATTTAGGAGCTTTCCTGGGGCATGGGGATGGGGAAAAGGCCTAAAGAGGCCCCTCCCTGGTAAAGTAATTTTCCATGATCATTTCCTTGTCCTCTCAAGGATCTAGGAAATGAGCACTTTGGTTGTGGAAACTTTGTATTTGCTGTGACTCATGCCCTCCTGACTTTATCTGAGGACACTTTTCACTGAAGGATCCTTTCAAATTGCCAACTACTTGGTAAAGAGTGAGCAGGTGCGTGTATCACCTTCTCCTTTGGATTGTAATTGCAGACCTTCTTTTCAGTATGGGGCCCCATTTCAGAATGTCACCTTGTTTATGTATGGTAGGGCTGTTGGACCTCCTCTTTCTATAATTTACTTCCCCTATTAGATGAACTCAAAATGCAAATCACACCTATATGTTTGTACTTTGCTGTTATAAAGTGTTGGAATGGCTTGGCCACTCAGCCCTTTGCATAAGTATGCACTTATACCCAGGAATGTTCTCTGATTTTTGGTGCAAAAAAGACTATTGAGGCATGTCAGAGGAGCAGAAGTCAGGGAGAAATTACGTCCTTAAATCCACTGCTCTTTGGCAATCTTATTTCCATGATTTTTCATGTTCTTTTATGAGGTCAGTAAACGTTGCAAAGTCAACAGCCAATCTTTCACACTCATGGCTGCCTAAAGTGCAGCAAAGAGCTAACCTCATCTCTTGGGTGGCTGCAATGAATGGACGGAGATTTTTGTATCTCATGCTTAGAATGTTGAGTGGGTGCATGTTGAGTGGCAGCCTTCCAGTTCTGCAGAAACTGTAAAACTCACCCAAACATAAAAACTTTTGCTGTTTCTAGTTTTAGAGACCATGGATTGGGGAACTCTCACTTCTGACGTACAACCTGTTGGACAATCAGTGACAAGAAATGAGAGATGCATGTTTAGAGATATGTGAAGGTCTGCCTGTCTGCTGAACCAGTCTGCTGGTACTCTAACTCCAACAGACCTGCATGACTCTCCCATGGTAGCAAATATCATTGTAGTAAAAAATAAAAAGCCTCCTATTGTTTAAGTGAGAGTAGGTAGGGTTTGTTGCTTTAATTTACTTTGCCCTTCTCTTCTGCAAAGGGATTGAGTCAGCTACTGAATCTGGGCCTTACTTCCATACCAAGTGAGCAGGAAATAGAATTATCATATGTTATAAAGAGTCCTTTTCCAGGTGAAGAAATAAGTTCAGGACATTCCAAATAGAAGTACTGGCATGAGTGGGGTCATGCAAATGATCATAGTGGCCATGTACAGTGACACCTCGGTTGTTGATTTCAATTCGTTCCAAATTTGTATTTGAACACTGAAAAGTTCAAGAACTGAGTATATTTTTCCCATAAGACATAATGGAAAACCAAATAATTGGTTCTGGGGCCCAAAGATTACACTTACAAATCCATTTTTCCAGGACTTTAACAGATTTTGGAATGATTTCATTCTTTAACTCTAGTGCTTCTCAAAGTTTTCCTCTCAGCTTTACCGCTGGTGTCACTAACTTGCTTTGGAGCCATGGCAAGTGAGGCGCAAAAAAAAAATAAAAATAAGCACAGTGATGAATGTTTTAATTCACTAATGCAAGCATTATATGTTGTCTGGATGAGAGTGGCACTTATGTCACCCCTTTTTGTTGGCAGCGAGACAGGATGCATGACTCACTCTTGCCCAGTACAAATTTTTTCAAGTCAGATTTTTGGTTTGACTATAGAGCAAAGTTACAAACAATGAGCAGATTTTTTTCAAATTTTGCTGTTCAAATAGTGGGAAATTCAAGCTTGTGGCTGTTCAACAACCAAGGTATCACTCTACTTTGGAACTAATGCAAAGTCTTGTATGATGATGAGATGGAGTTAAGAGGAAAGTGAGGCTATTTGGGAAGGCAATGCAGGTCACCAGAGGTGGTAACCGCACAGCATAGCATTGAAAGCCATTTCCAGCTGATTCCCAGCATCTTATCTTCTCATCTCACTTTCTGTCACCTCCCTGTCCTGCATCCCGATCCATCTATATTCTATGCATACATTAGTTCCAAAGTGCATGGTCGCTATGATAATTCCCATAACCCTACTCCTGTGGACACTTATGTTTGGCATGTCCTCTACTGAGTACTGCATGTGGAAAAAATTCTGGCTCTTTCTTCATGTTTTGTAAAGTTTACTGTTCTCTTCCGTGGATTCGTCAATGCTCTGGGAAGAATTCATTGCTCTCAGCACTTCTATAACACTTTATTTCAGCATTCATTTCCTTACCCATATACATTTGTGTTTCCTGCATCACACTATGAGAATGTCATGGACAAGCAGTTGCTCTGCACTTTGGAATTCCTAAGCCTAGCACAGGTTAGATGATAGATCCATGAAGGGGGATCAAAAATACCTGTTGATCTGAATTAAAGATTCAACAGTAGAAAGTATGGTATGTATAACAAGAGCCACTAAACATTTACTCAGAGTGCAATTTGGAAGGGAAAGGTGAACACATAGGTTTTCAAATCAATACAAAGAGCATTCAGATTACTAAAGCAGTTCAATGACAAAAGTCTCTTGAAGCCATCAACTCCTTATCACTTGGAGAATTAAGTAGAGAGTGTCTGGCCACCTGAGGAGATTGTACAAATGACTTCAAGGATCCTTCTGATTCTTTTCAACTTTAAGACTCTCTGAAGCATTAAGCCTTTATGCATGAATAAACAAACTTCTGTAAGTCTACTTGTTAGAAAAAATTGTCTGGTATGATGGTTCTGAGCATGGATAAGATTCACTCGTGGAGCTTCTTGAAAATCCTCAGCTCCACCCCCCAGAAAGTCTGTCCGGTGTTGTGGAAGTGGTTCCTGGACATGTACATTTGAACAATTCCTATAGATGATCTATTGTAAGTAGCACTAGGACTACCACTGAAGACACACTATTCTAGAGTGTGTCAGTCATGGACCCTAAATCACTGTAAATCTACACGTTTCTTAATGTTGATGTGAAGTTGAGCCAACCCTCAGGCATCTTCCAATACAGCTGTGGGAACAGTTTATAATTTGGGCTCAAAGTCCAAGCATAGGGAGAATCGCAAGTCAACAAAGCTTGATTGTGAGGATGAAGGACTTGCAGAGCTTTGAGAAAGGCTTGGCAAGTTCATGACAAACACGTGCACAAAAGTGGTGCAGGTCTCATATCTCTGAAGTCAAAGGCAAAGTAGCATTTCATGAGGTGAAATAGCAAATGTGCAAGCAAGCAAAGACCATGACCCAGGAAACTAATTAATCAACCAACTAGATGACAGATTTTGAGACATCTGCCTAGAGAAATGAGATAAGCACATTTGCCAAGATTCTGGGAGAGCTCAAAAGCAGTGATGTCACCTCTCAGGAGAAGCTAATGAAGTGGAAAAGGCCAAGCCATCTGGAGAAGCACTGCAGCCATTTCTCAGCACAGAGGAGCCCTGGTGGAAGGTATCAGAGAAATACATCCAATGGTTGTTTGGCAATGGAGTATCTTCACAGTAGACAGACAAGACATGAAAATGTTTGGAAAAGTTCACACTATTTTTTTTTTTTTAGCAAAATATTTATTGGTATATTTTAGATATACAGAGTAACATTCATCATAGAGAATTTGTACTAATTTGTGAATTTATCTCAAAATTTTGTGAATAAATGCTGGGTAAAGAGACAACATGTTAAGAAGTTGCTATATTGTTATTACATATAAAAACTGTTCCACAAATTCAAAGTTGGTATAGAACAGCCACAGATTCAGATTGGACAGTGGTAGGAAATAGGGTTATTTCAAAGATTGCCAAGGGCTCAAATGTAGGGGAGGAATTTGATGCCAATTGGTGACCATGGTTACCATCTTCTTCATTCACAGACCCTCACTTTTTCTATTTTTACATTTCAACAAAAGGAAAGATCCTAAATATAAAGGTATATCAAATCTGATTCACATTCAAGTGTAAATACATCCCAAAGTAGGAATATGGAGGGAAACATAAGGTATGTCAGTATGGAGGCACCTTCTACAGTGTGCATATTGGCTTGGTAAGCACCACAGCCTTCCCAGTGAAAGAGGCTGCCTTAAAATGGATGCTTTAAGAAATGTTCAGGTATGTTCTTTTCAAATGTATGAATTTCTAGGAAAAGCAGTTTAAATACAGATCATTCTAGATTCTTAACATCTCTAAGACCTATTTAAGATTTATAGCATTGTTTGTGAATATCAGCAATCATATTAATCATTATCACCACCATTGCTAACATCATCATCAAAATTCTTCTTCCAACTGAGAAAAAGGCACCAATACTGAATCTGTCTCATTATTTTCTTGTAGGAAATTCTTTCTTGGTAACTGGAAGTTCTTTCTTTTCTGAATAAGAGAGTTATAGTTCATTGGAGGACAGAGCAGAGGGCCACTGACTGGCTTTTGAGTTATCTCAGGTTGTATGCCTCGGGCATGCCCCATTCTTCTGTCTAATTCTAGGCGACTTTGGGCTTTGAAAGGAGGTTTCACTTTTTTCTGTTTGGTGACATATGCTTCATCTAAAAAATTATGAGGCCCACGGGTAAGCATGGCTTTGAATTCACTGATTATAGGTTATTGGACCTAATCAGTACAAATGAAGAATGAGACTAAGGAAGAGTTTCTTTTTTCCCACATTCCATCTGTTTCTCACTTTGATTTTGTTCTCTCTTCTTCTATTCTCTCCATCTCTAGCTCAACATCCTGACTCTGTTACAGTTTCCTCTTCATTCCTCTTTGGTACTCCTTACCTCCCACTCACAATAGTCTTAGCAAACATGCTAAGTGGTTTTGACCCATTAACAGCTTTGTTAATATCTATTGTCAGCAGCCCCAAACTGCCCCTTCCGAGTCTCTCCAGAGACCTAAGTGCATGGATATTTCATTTCCTGGTTTATTCTGTACAGCCTTGGCTCTCACTGTATCTCCTACCTGGTATCAACAAAAGAATGTAGCTCATCACACTTTCCTCACTAAAGGTGTTTTTTTTTTTCTTAAACTGAAGGTCTTCTGCCTGAAAACAGCCATATTTTAGTGCTACATTCCAAAACAGGTGTTGGATAATTCAGTAATTAGTATGCACATCTAACTCCATGCAGCCTCTGTTGATCTCTCAATTATAGTTAGCTGGGTCCTCTGAAGTTGCGGTAGTTAATTAGAGCATTATTGAACAGTTGGGATAGAGAGCCAAGCTCTGCAGTCAGTTGACAGCTTGGTCCCATGGCCCAAGCACTGGGTTGGTACTGGACTGGGGAATGCCAGTCTGCAGGATGACCTGGTGCCAGGAAGGATGTCACTATCTTTTGAATAACAGCTGGAGGGAGGCCTCTTTTATAGGGAGAGAATAATGGTCACATTCCTTATTCTGTCTCACCCTTGACAGGAAAATTCACATTCCAGTGGTGAACAGTTTCAGAAATGTCTCCTCAGGGGGAAAAAAGAAACCTTCGATGTTCAAGAAAAAGGATAATGGTTCCAAGTGTGTTGAGAAAAGTCATAGTCTAAGGTTAAGACATGATTTAGAGATCAGTCTCCCTGTACCACACTGCTTCACCTTGATGGCTCTCCCAGAAGAGTCTGGGAAAAGCAGAGGGACACAGTGGGAGGGTACAGGTCGGGGTCCATGCAAGGTGAACTGCACAAAAAATCATAGAAGGCAATTTGGAAATGATAGCTTCAGAATAATTGAGGTATCATATCATTTGCAACATCTGAGTCTGTCCAAAACTCCCTGTAATTGCCCAGATTCCATTCTGAATGTAGCTCCTGAAGATTAGGGCAAGCATGCATTCATCGCTCTAAGACTAAAAGACAAACATGTCTTGTCAGTGGGATGGTGGGGAGATGCTTTGGGGATTGGAGACTAAGGAGCAAGGGGCATTACTGATTATGGTCACAGTCTGTGTGCTTTCCAAGGAGAATTCTCTCTACCCAAATTTAGCTTCAGTGCTGTTCTTTATCCAAATTCATCAAGTCAGAAGGGTCACTGCTTTTTCCTCAGCAAGCTGTGAGGCATGTTATTCTGTAACCCATCCATTACTGCAGGGAGGGGCTGGAAGAGGCAGAGAGCTGGCTTCGTCAACAGAGTGGGTTCTTATTTTCCAACCCCTCCTTCCACTTCCCCGGGGTCCCTGATATGCCCAGGAATGTGAAGAAAACAGAACGATGCACATGGCTGAAATAATACTTGAAATTAACCAAATATGGGAGATGGAATCAGTACAGTGGAAAGAAGGCTGCATTTGCAAAATCTAATCTCCCTGCTCAACCACAATGTGACCTTATAGAAGTCCTATTACCATCAGTTTACCCAAGGTGAGGTCACCCACCTCCCCAAGGAAGCTAGGATATAGCACAGTACAGGAGAAAGAGTAGGATGCAAACAGATTAGAAGGAAGAGACTTGATTCCTACCTCTATTCTTTGTTCAGTGATAGATTCTGGGCCATTTTACATTGATGTGGGCATCAATTCCTTTCACTTTCAGTGGGAATCATAACAGGACCCACCTCACAATATCAAGGCGAGAACTACCTGTGATAACTATGTGAAAGTACTTGGAATCCACAAAGGAGAATGTAAACAAACAATACTGTATTTTCTGGAGTGAGGCAGGTGTCTGATCAAGAGGGCTGAACTGATTGCCAGGAAGCTGGGAGAAAATTCTGAGAGTTTTGAAGGGTAGACAGCAGCTACAAAGACTGACGTCAGGCAATTTACAATTTGGAGCTCTTGAAGCCTCCAGGAGTCTTTGAAGTGAAGGAGTTGCTTTCCACCTCGATCTCATTTTGCTGTGCTGTGAATTTAAAGACTCTTTCCACATTCTTCCTGCAGCAGAAAAGAACATAGGAGGGTATGCCACAAGTTCTGGGCCTTCTGTCTTGATTAGTCTACTCTCTCCTCCATTCACTGTCTTTTCAGAAATTGGCCAGAGGCTCGAGTCAGGCACCAGACTCTGCATGTGGAGGTCAGGGTGCTCTAGGGGTCCTCCTATCCTAAAATAGACCATTTCAGGATGAGATGGCTCCTTCCAATTCTCACTAAATGGACAATAACTAGACTGCGGGGTTGGCTGAGTTTATTAAGTGTCCTCCTTCATTTCAAGTCCACAGACATTGAGCACTGGCTTCCGGTGAGGCAAAAGTTGAGAGCCTAGAACAACAGCATCCATCCCTTTTCACATCTGCAGTACCTACAGTGCAGGAAGTCCACTGGTGAATCTGTTAGTGCGCGTACACCTTCATCCTTCTTCTCGCTGTCTGGTGTGGATGTTCATAACACTGCTACACAGTAGGCAGAGGTGACCTCATTGTTCCTATTATACAGGCAAGTAAACTACAGTCCAGGGAGGTGAAGTTTCCATATGTAGGTAAATGGTGGTGCCAAAACTTAACTAAGGGCTGTGTGTCTGTTTTAACAGATTTCTGGAAGATAACTGGCACATGAGGAACTGTGCATGTTTAAAGTAGTGTACAATGTGATGAGCTTTGACACATGTACCATGTGGAAGACGCTATTACTACAACAGTGAGGACAGTGAGCATGTCCATCACCCTTCCCAGTTTTTTTAGGCCCCTTTGGGATCCTTCTCTTTTGCTCTATCTTTTCTTCCTGTGAGTCCTGGAAGTCCCCAGAAATCTGCTTCTGTCTCTAAAGATTAGTTTGCTTTCCCTAGTACTTTACATAAGTAGAATCACAAAGTGTGGACTTCTTTTTGTCTAGCTTCTTTCACTTAGCATAATTGTCTTGAGCTGCATCTACATTATTGCAGGTACCAGTAGCTCCTTCCTATCTACTGCTGAGGAGTCTCCCATTGTGTGGACGCACCATGATTTGTTTTGATTTGATGTCCAGTGATTTTTAAAAAATTGCTCCTTTTAGAAAAAAAAAAGGAAAAGTAAGAGAAAAAGAAAAGAAAAAGGTCAAGTTCCTCTTCTCCCACAACTGTAAGTGATTACAACTCAAGTCTTGTTTCTCAAATATTTCCTGATTAAATAGACAAACATATTAGAGGCTGCATGAGGGTCTCTGTACACAGCATTGGGAGGAACCATCTCAAGTACGTTTTATTGGGACCTGCACATCAAGTAGACAACAAGAACTCGCAAAGGCATAAACAATGGGGAACTCTGGAAAAATTATAAGAGCAATTTAGAAGTGGATGATTAGATATCTTTTGCAGGATGTTTGGGAAATTAAATTAGCTTTTTTTTAAATGAAGGTTTGTGGGAATCACTTCTTAAAAATATTGCTGCAATGGATTATTTTTCTAATATTCTTCACCTTTCTTCCCCGCCTATCCAAGGAAGTGGCACTTTTAGTCCCTAGCTGTGGCAGCCAATCATAGCTTCTAATTGCATTCACTGCATAAATTGTTGGTGTCATGAATAATAAAATTAGTTTAAATAAACCCCCAAAGAACTATCTAGTGGAGGATCTGCGTCCTTTCATTCTAGGGGAAAGGGTCAGGGAAATATCAGTAGTTAAATTCTAGAATTAAAATGAAAATATAATTATGCAAGGGGGGAGAAGGAAGGAGAGAACTGAGGATGGGAAAGGGAGGAGAATGCTATGTGGTGCTCAGCAGGTTCCCAAGACAGAATGTGTCCCCTCAGCAAGGAGCCTTCTGACAGTGCTGCATAAACACAAAGGACAGTCTTCACCAGTACCATAGACAAGGAAAGGCTTCCCTGGCTATGCAGGGGTTCAGAGGGAAATCATTGGCCCACGACCAAGCAGGCCTTCTCCATACTGCCCTACCCTAATGCAATCTCTCCATGCAAATTCAACAAGCCAGTATACTTCTGGAAAGTCCACCTGTCAGTCTGGCATGATGACTGTTCAATCTACAGTCAGATTTCAAACAGATCTCAGCAAAAACTTGACCATTTAGTAGCAACTGATCCCCCCTAACTTTCCTGCTCCTCGGCTGTGGATAAGGTCCCTTGAAGTTGTCCTGGGAGCGATGATCAGCATCCACTGGGCATGGTGACTCCACACCCTGGCTAAGTGCTCTAGGGGGTCATCCTGGTGGCCATGAAGTTCCTATCTGCTTCTCTCTTCCTTTATGGACACTGCTCAAAAGCTCCGCCTTTAGACTGTAGGGATGCTGCTGCTGAGTGAAAGAGTGGCCAATGATCCCAATGGTTAAACTGAGGATGCCCTCAGGCAAGGACAGCCCTGTCCTGGCAGCAGCCTGCTCTGAGCCTGCTACTCCCACAGGCTAATAACCCCTGTCCTCAGCACTGCTTCTCTTTGGGTTATGTGATTTTCCCAAGCACAATCCCTTCCTTCAACTCTAACCCAGCGCCCCGATTCAGGATGATTCTAGTGTCTTCTGTTTCCCGCTGTCTCACTGCATTTCTGAGCCCATGCTCCTGACTTTAAATGAGGTTTATTGTTTGTGCTTAGTAATTTTCAAAGGCCTGTCACCCTCTTTGAGTTTGCCTTTAGATCTTCAGCCTGCCAAAGAGGTGGGCTTTTGAAGCTCCTGTCATTAATTCAGTACCTAGCTTCTGCATTTAACAGCACAAGGGTTTGAAGTATACATAAGCCACAGTGGAACATCTGAGAGGCATCCCAAGACACTGAAAATTTTAAAGGGTGATTAAGAAATAGCATGGCTCTCTATCTTCTCATGCCTTAGAACTTTATTCCAGAATCAAAAAGAGCCTGGGATATCAAAATATCACTATGTGACTCTGATAATGACTTCTCAGAGTTTCAGACATTAGGGTAACAAAGATTTAATTTTAACTACCAGCAGCTCCTTAAAAAATTAACTTCAGCTGTTGTAAAAGAAGGAGGAGCTGGGAGGAAGGACGGAAGAGGAAGAGGAGGAAAATGAACTACCAATTCTTTTAAAGTCCTATGCGGTAATAATGGCCCCACTGTCCATGGATGGAAGGACTCCTTGGGAGGAGATGCATGGGCTATGCCAGTTGTAGGTCTGTCCTGCTAGTGCTGCCACTGTCATGTAGCACAATAGCAAAAGCTTATCCCAGAGGAGTCAAGCAGTCTAGCAGTCAATAAAAATGTATAGACATTAGCTAGCAGTCACATGGAAGCCATTTAACTTCTAAATTCCAGTCCCAACCAGCTGAATTAAAGAAGAATGGGTCCCAGAATCTATTCTCCTGAGAGTACAGGCAGCGGTGGAGGGCCTGCTTGGGTATCAGCAGTAATAACCTCCCCAGTGAAGTCCCCCACGTCCTTGAGTGGTTCAGAGGATCATGGTCTTTGGCAAATCTAGCCCAGGGAGATGAATCTTATATAAGAATATCTGCAAAAATAAGGTCACAGTTTGATGTCTGTTATTATGAATTCTAAAGCCATCACAAGCTTGGGAGCAGCAGGTTCACTTCCCTTTCCTTTCACACTCAGCCAGACTCAAGAGGCCTGGATTCTGGTCCTGCCTCTCTCAGTGTCTCCATGTGGCTCAAGGGAAGTCACACAACCTCCTTTGTCCTTGATGGCCTCTCACTGAACTTCCGATATATTTTTTTTAGCAGTGGAAGCTTCTTGTTTTTTCCCAAATGAGAGTCTACATGGAAATTCACTGTATAAAATAATGAAGAGGGGCTGCCCTGACAGAGAATGGGCTCTCTGCTCTGCTGTCTCTCTCCTTCCTACCCTCCTGCCCATAAAACTGGAGGGATCTCAGAGGATCCCCATTCCTCTCTGAACCCAACATGGAAGCAAAGCTCTCAACAATCTGCTTCTGGCTACAGCATCTTATAACTTGATTTTAATCTGTGCCATTTAGGATCTACTGGGGAGAGGCCCAGGGAGAGATACCAATGATAGGCTTTTTTCTTGAAAAATCAGCTATCATTTATCCTTAAGGAAGAAAAAAATGACAACCCTGAGAAAATGATTTCCCTTTTATATTATGAATTATGAGTGCTGAGTACAGCTGGGGGTAAGGCCAGGCTGTGTGCATGTGTGTGTGTGTGTGTGTGTGTGTGTGTGTGTGTGTGTGTGTACGCACATGCTGATGGGTGGGTGTGATTGGAGACTCAACCTTTTTGCTGCTGGTCATTTCATCTGCAGTAGCAGGGTACAGAGAGATTTCACCATGACCTGCGTTCTAGGCCTCAGCATCATGGTCACAATAGGCCCCAATGGGAAAGAGGCTCTGGGTTCCTTTACACTCCTACAAGTGCATGCAGCTCACTGGGTCCCTCCCAAGTGAAGAGAAGACAGATGCAGGTGGGGCTTATCTACTAGACAAATCTATGCCTGGATGTGTCTAGTACTGCCTGACATCCTTGCAGCAGATTTGGGCTGGGATAATGCTGAAGACTCTAATTGCCTGTGGGATGTGATTTCACTGTCCCTCTGCACAGCTGTTTTCATGCTGGGGTTGGATTTTGGTGCTGTAGTAATTTTCCCCCATTGTCTGGTATCCTTCTATTCACATCTGAGAAGGTTAGCACAGTGTTCTGAGGAGAAAATTTCACCATTTAGGATTCTTGCAAATAAACACACTGACTATCCATGCTCCTTCTTCCCTCCAACCACTTATAACAAGTCAAATGAACACCTTTCCCAATGGCTCTTTTCCTATAATCTCACTTCTTTTAAAAATCGTGTTGCAGTTACATTTGATGCCCTGAAATGTCCATCATGCATTCATTTTATCCAACTCAGTGTTAGGCAGCAATTAGCAAAGGTAACACTAATTAGGCTTTACAAAGTAATATTGTTTCTCTAAACTTAAGCCATAGCGTTTTAAGCTTCTAATGATTGCAAGGTTATTTTGCTATTCTTCATAGTAGCAGGGATGTTAATGAGAGCATTTGGTATGCATGAGGATGCCCCTGTTTCCTCTTGGGGCTTATTAGCATTTATTGGGGACACTATACTTAATTTGTTGCTAAACTCATACCCTAAATGGAAACAGTGAACCGGCCACCTGAAAGCGTAGAAGTTTTAGACTCTGGTGCAATCAATGCTGCCCAAGGTCTGGCTGTCTGGATCATCATGAGATAAGCATTTGTTTTCTCCTGGACGTAAAAACTCCACATCCTCTTTGTCCGGCCTTCTTAGTTGGCCAATCTGTCTCTCGCTTCTAAATGTACTTAAATATGCTTCTTCTTACTTGAAAAAAAGTCATATTATTGCTGTTTTGAATGTAGTTCCAAAAGTTCACGAGTTAGAAACTCCATCCCAAAATTCACGTTAGTGGAATCTGGAGGGAGGTCTTTTGGGAGGTGACAAGGATTAGATGAAGTCATGAGGATGGGGCTCCCATGATGGCACTGGTAGCTTTGTAAGAAGAAAACTTGACCTAGTATATTTGCTCAGTCTCACAGTGCAATGGCTCTGCCATGTTGTGAGGCAGAAAGAAGATCCTCCCCAGATGGTGGTGGCATGCTGTTGCCTGCCACCAGAACCACAAGTGAAAGACACATAAATTATCCAGTATTCAGTTATAGCAACAGAAAATGGACTATGTAAAGTATTCACAAATACCGTAACATTCATTGTTTCAGGTTTTAATCTCACTGACAACTTACTCTAGTTATTTTTACTGGAATCAGTTTTGTGTTTCCTGCATGATAAGCTCTAAGTAGGTAGACTGCAAATCAGCAAGATCATCTCTGCAAAATATCTATCTCAGGGCCATGTATGACTCATTATTTCATGTGAGTTTTTGGATGGGCTGTAGATCATGAGATGAGGGGCATGATAAAGGTGAGCTTCCAGCAGTCTAAGCAGAGTTCTCCCCTAGCCCATGCAGTTGGAAAACATTACAAGATATATATCCATTGCAAGCACATCTACATCGTCATGTCTGGGTGCGCTGCTCAGAAGATGTGGTCTTCAGAGGCGCTGTTGGAAATCAGGGTTCCTACCTTCTTTCTAAGGGAGTGAAGGGAAGCGATGAATGGGGGAATATGTATGCAAACTAGAGAAAGCAAGAGATGTCTTCATTTCATTTCTTTGCTCTGTAAGTATCTATTCACCAGGGCTGTGAACTGGGCACTGTGTTATGTGTAGGGATATAGGAAGGAACAAGACAGGCATTATCTCTGCCTCTTCAGCTAACATTCCAAGGCAAAGCAGTCAAACAAGCAACTAATTCCTCAGCTGACTCTTATTTTAAATCAACTAGGCATGAAGAGAGCCAGGATGATATGAGTGAATAGTTGGTCCTATTTATTCAGTGGGGCCCAGGAGATTCCTGTGGCCAAGACAGGTCAGCTAATGTTCATTAAGGAGGAATGACTAGATAAGGACTCTAGGCAGAGAGAAGCATCCATGAGGGCCCCAAGGCAGGAACAGAAAATACCTATCAAACCAAGAGAGGGTGGCACTGGACACATAGGGCCAGCCAGACTAGGGTGGGAACATGGAGAACTCTGCAGGCCTTTTCACAGATGCCCTGGGCTATGGCAAGCCACTGATGCTTTTGAAGCAGGACAAAAACATGATCATTTATGCTTCTCCCCATCATGGACATTTTCTTGACCAGCAATCAGAGAACAATTGAGCTTTCCTAGTACTAATCTGGGAGTCACTTAATCACCAAGACATCAAGATCATTTGTAATGTGCTCCATCTTCCTAGAGGATCTCCAGTCCTCTTCAAGAACCAACACATTAGTGAGTGAAAGGGTGAGGTTTGTTTATTTGTTTTTGTTTTATGACGGAGAGGGATAGAACCCAGGGCATCACACATGCTAAGCACAGGAAACACATGCTCTACCACTGAGCCACACTGCCAGCCCCAAGCTTGAACTGTAAAGTAAGTACCTTCTTCATTTTCAAAGATTACATTTTCCTTCTTATGAGAGGAAGAAGGCAAGTGAGAACAGAAAGCAGAGAGGGCTTGACAGAGAAATGGAAAGAAGGAAGCAATATTCTCCAACAAGACCTTGGAATTTTCCTGCCACCCTTTTAAGGAAATGAAATATGAAGAAGAGACATCAGTCACAGGTCTCCGACTGAGCAAGTGACAGAGCTAGGACTCTTCTGGTTACTGAAAACCCTTGTGCATATAAGTCATCCTTTGGACCAGTGGGTGGGACACTGGTGCAGTCAGTTCCCTGACCTCTCTCTGACTGCTGCATTGAGCCTGGCACGGAACTCAGTCTGTCAGAAGTCATGGTGGCTGCATGACCCAGTGCCCCTATTGGGCTGGCTGTCTCAGACCCCAGGCAATAAACACTACTTGCAGCCACACTTAAGATGACATAAAGAGAAGAAATTGCTGTGGCTTTGTCACTAGAATGAATGGCATATTCTTATAGCCAGATAATGCAGAAATAAAGTGCATTTGTAATAGACAACAAAAGGATTATCCCCCATTCATTTCAAATCACCCTTCATCCCACTAGGGATTACATTTCTCTTTACTTATCTTGCAAATAGTTTTTTTTAATTCTTGTTTTCCCTGAAGAGCACATGCATGGCCTATGGCAAATATAAAATGGAGTTGGACCTCTGAGAGGCAAGGCCACCATTAATCAGAGAGAAGCCATTCTCTACAAGACTTCTAATCCACTGCTAGGCAGCTGGAAACCTAAGAAACTAACCACACACTACCTATTGCAGAGCTGCAAGGAGGAAAATGTTCCCTGAAATACAGCAGCATCAGACAGCAAAACTGGGCTAGTCAAGGAGTGTCACTGAGTCTGCCAGCATTAGACTTTGGCCTCTGAGCTGGTTTTGTAGTTCTCTTCTGTATTCTTTCCATACATGTCTGCAGAACCACTGGCAGACATGCTTTTTAAACAATTCTGATCTCTCTGTGGGAAAAACATCAAAATCTAGAAGTAGTCAAGACTGAGGGTTCTATTGAATGGAACAATAGCACAGATGACCTGGAAAGCTACAAGGAGAGTGTGGGGCCTGTCCATGGACTTCAGTTTCCCCAATTCAGTGTCACAGGAGACTGAGTGAAATGGCTGGGACTTTAATTCTGTCATTCCCCCAGGTGAAGGGTAGCATAGTCAGAGCATGCACTTGGGAGGTCTCTGACATATAAGGACTCACACTCACCATGCGTTTCACCTCAAACGATCTACTCAGGTCTCAAGCACATTTCTTCCTTAGTTAGTGTTTACATTAGTTACTTTTCTTGTGGCTGGGACAAGATACCTGACAGACACAAGTTAAAGGAGGGAAATTTTATTTTAGCTCACTGTTTGTAGAGGTTTCAGTCCATAGTCAGCTGACTATAAGATAGGGCGCCATGGCAGAGGGGCATCACAGAGAAGAAATTGTCCATGGCAGGGCAGAGCAGAAGGCAGCAAGCAACATGCCTCCCTTTCCTATTATATTCCATCCAGGATATAGGCTTGCTGGTTGGTGCTACCAACACCTAGAGTAGGGGGCCTCCCATAGTCCACACCCAGAACTTGCTAAACAAATGAATGGACCGATCTAGTTATCACATACCCTTAATCCAGTATCCCACACCTATAATCCAGCCACCTCCCACAGACTCCACCTGTGAGTGCATGCATGAGGCTTTAGGGGGGACATCTAGATACAAGCCATACTACATGCCTATCCCTAGTCACATATCAACATGTGCTCCACACAGGCTGGGCACTTTAATAAGCATCATCATTTCTCTCTTCTGATATTTCTGACACATTTTTTTGTCACTCTAAGACTTTGAAGAGTCCAGGGTTTCTAAGGAGAGGACAGGGACATAGCAGGAACAAATGATGCCCCCTAAGTATCATCAGTGCTGAGGGTCTCTAAGTATGCTCTGAGGGCCTCTCTCTTCCCTGATCTTCCTACTTATCCAAGTGATCAAACTGAGAAAAAAATGTTATAAATATGGATTACAAACAATTCTACAACTCAAGCAAACCCTCTGGTACACAGGCTCAGATGAGCACATATGACCCCATAGTAGGGGTGGAGCCTGCAGAGTAGTCTTCCCAGGTTGGCAAGAGGCCTCATGATGAGGAGGTCAGGCATGGAAGGTAAGGGGGCATGACCCAGTTTGGGCAGAAATTTCTGTAAGGTATTCAAAGCCTCATAAAAATTATAAGGTGTCCTTAAGTGTTCTCTCACTTTGGAAAAAAACCAACAAATGAATGCACAAGCCAAGTGGGCCCCAGCATAGTCCATCATGAGCATCACTCCTTTGTCATTCAGCTCTCAAACTCCTTACCACCACCAGGGGAAAGAGAGAGAAACCTGCATTCATAGAGGGTTAAATTCACAGTCTCCTCTTGTTTGTATATAACAGGACCATTAGAGTATTTTTATTTCTCCTCTCTCTGTATTCCACAATACCACATCAAAAATACATTTGCAGCAGAGCTTATTTTCTGAAGACAGATAATTTGGTTAAATCTCTTCCACTTTGATTTCATCTTCAGTTTCGGACGAGCAGCAGTACAACATGCAGCAGCAAAAGAGCATTTTATTCTCATAAAAAAGAATTTAATGACCCTCCGATATAAAATTGATCCTCTGATAAGATGGCACTTGAGGGCTACTTTGATAGAAACGTTAAACCAAGTGAATCTGCACAGAGCCAGCAATGCATGGCACCTTTAGTTGTAGCCTACACTGAGCAGAACCTACACTCTTTCCACTTCTTTGGGAAGAGGGGTAGATGCTTGGGCTGTCATCATGTGTCCAACACTCTGAGTCACGGAATTCCCTCACAATCTTAGCAGTCATTGTGGAGGTTGGGAAGATTGGCCAAATGCCTTACAGAATCAACCCTCTGTGTGTGTGTGTGCGTGTGTGTGTGTGTGCATGTGTATGTGTGTGTGTGTGTGTGTGTGTGTGTGTGTGTGCTGCTGGGGATGGAACCCGGGCATTGTGCATGCTAGGTAAGTGCTGTAACACTGAGCTACACTCTCAGCCCCAGTCAAGCATTTTATTTCAGGCACTCCCAGTTTATGTTTTCCCTGATTCTAGTCTCCAATGCCACAGCTCCCAATCGAGTTGAGAATAAAGAATTAGGATCAAAGTTATTAGCGAAAAAGGGCATGAAAATAAAAATAAAAATGAACCACTACTTTATACAAGTTAGGTTAGGGGAATTAGAAAAATCTGGAATATCAAGCAATGGCAAACATGTGGGAAAACTGGAATCCCATGAATGAGAATGTCAACCGGTCAGTTATTGTGGAATATGCTTAGCAGTACCTAATAAAATTAAGTGCGCAAATATGTTAAGACATAGAAAACTTACCAGGTGGTATGAAAGCTGGGATTCTCACACAGGTCCACAGGAATAAGGAATTAGAAGCAAGCCAGAGATTCGTAGAAAGGGAATAAATAAATAAAACATTGTAGTTGAAACAATTACAAACAATAAATTGGGAAAATACCTAACAACATAACCAATTATTAAAACTAGTGTTGGATGGAAGAAGATACAGAATTATATCTATACCATACTATCATTTAGGTAAATTAAAATAATTCATGTGGAAATGTCACATATTTTGCATATACATTTAATGACATATATCAGTCATTTAAAAAATAGTCACCTATGAGCTAAAGGAAAAAAAATAGGAATGAGGACCAAGGATAAAAGTGGAAAATATAAAAACAACAAAAAAGACTTCTTAGATGGGTGATGATGTGCCATAAGTTGAAAAATATGACTAAATCAAGTCTTTGCAGTTTATATTCAATTTTTAAAAATAGCATATAACTCAGAACATGGCATAAATCCCAAGATAAGTGGTGAGTTTGATGGTTACAATCCAGGCTCTCTTTTCCAATAGTCCATTGAACCTCCTTGTGCAATCAGTGGGAATGATGTAAGATGAGGGGATTTAAAGGCAGGGAAAATCTTTCCCATTCTTGAGGTCCCTGCAATTGCAGGTAATACAAATATTAAGAGAAGGTAGGGCCGGGGATTTAGCTCAGCGATTTCGCTGCCTGCTGCGAAGCGCAAGGACCCGAAAAAAAAAAAAAAGAGAGGTGAAAGCCAATTAGTTTATGACAAACTAATTGACTCACAAGAATGGAAAAACCCCAGAAGATGCACGCCAATTGAATAAAATGACTTCTTTCCTATAGATTTCTATATCTGTATATCTATCTATCTATCTATCTATTTATCTATCTATCATCTATCCAGTTAAGGAAATGCACTGGGTCTTGATTTAGGCATAATGATCATTCAGAAAAGGTGATCAAAACACGAGTCTGCCTGAACCTTTTACAGCCTTTTGCTCCTTGTAGACATAAAGATAGCTCGGAAATGAATAGAGGTCATTAAAGACATTTGGATTTGTAAAATGCGATCCAGTAACTATTAGACACAAACTCTGATCATAGAAGGAAAAAAAGGAAGAAAGAAAGAAAGGAAAAAAGAAAAGTTAACTATTAGACTCAAACTCTGATCATAGCAGGAAAAAAAGGAAAGAAAGAAAGGAAAAAAGACAGAAAAGTATCACCTATCCTATCTGACAAAGAACAGGAAGGAGCTGAAAAACAGATGTGGAAAGCTGATTAGCTTCCTGCTCCTGCTTTATAATGGTGCATGCTTCTCTCCTTCCATCTA
Source organism: Heterocephalus glaber (assembly GCF_000247695.1). The sequence goes on from NW_004624812.1 coordinate 1,050,136, forward strand.
ACAAACCTGAAGCAATGCGGTGGAAGATGATAGTCCTCAGAGTGGGGTCACCCTCAATGTCTGGAAGCCGTGCCCTTTTCACCAACTGAAGAATCAGACCAGATTAGTCCTAGGGCCGGGGTTTTGGAAGCAGCTGCAGTGAAGGTGTGATCAAGCGAAAGGGCACAGTGAGGAGGTTGATTAAAGCTAGTGAAGGGCAAGTAAAGCAGCTGCCCCCGAAGTCATGTAACAATTGGGCGTAACATTTAGTTCACAAGTGATCCGCAAACCTAGCCTAAAATGTGTCTGGGAAGCCTAGTAGTTGACTTTTACAAAACAGAATGAAAGCAAGCAAGGGGAGGCTGTGGAGGAGGTCCTGGACCTATATAGCAACTCAGAGACTCACCCAGTGCCCAGTTCTCTTTCTACAAAGCCAACATCACTCTTTAGATAAGCAAATTTGTTGCTGAGGGAAAGCAACAAAGTGTCATATTAATTGCTTGGTGTTTATATTTTTTTAAAGACATAGCCAGTTGATGGATCTCTTTCTCTGTTCTTCAAAGTTCTTCCAGTTGTTTTGCAGACAGGAGACAAATAGTCTGGTCAAGAAGCTAATTGTGAATGTGTCTATACCTGTGTGTGTAAACACACAGCTCTCATGTGTCTAATTTATAGCAAATTGAGTAGGAGAATTGTGCAACTGAAAAGTGTGAATGTTTAAATTTTTAAAATTATTGGAGTAAAATGCATATTTCCACTTATTCCCCTCAAAATAATCCTTCTCGTTTAAAACATGCTTACTGCATAGTTCTTTCCACTTTCTAGAGTGGTTCTCCTTTTTTTCCCCATTCCCCCCTCCCTTTGACCTGGTTCCAGAAGCCCTCCTCAGTGAGGGTTTCTAGCTGTGCTGTTGTGGCTGTCTTGATGTTCTCAGCTGACTCCAAATGTCTACCTTTCATGGTCATTGTGACTCTGAATAAGAGCCAGAAGTCACCTGGTGCCAGATCTGGTGGATAAGGTGGAGGAAGCACCATAATGTTTATAAGCCTGCTTTTCTGTTAGATGGCACTAGGCAGCAACATTCATTCTATTTTTGATCACACTGCAAAAGACACGGAAGAGGACTTTCAGAGCTGCTTAAGAAAGTGACAAGAATGATGGGGTAGGTGTGGTCAAAGCAAGGAAGAGTATTATGAGGGGGAACTGATGGCAATGTGTCTTACTGAAATAGATTCCTTTTATTTTAAACAGTCACATAACACAGTACTACTAAGACGTCACCCCTTCAGTTATGGATCCCTTGCATTCTTCATACTGAAAATCCCTTCATCACCTATGATCACAACAAAAGTGGATTCAGCTGTGGTTCAGAACTACTACAAGGTTTCCTTGACTGCATGTGAGAAACTCAAAAGCACCGGAAGAGCAAGGATGAAAAACCAAACACTGTAAAATGTATTGATGGCAACCTAGTAGAAATGCATATTCATTTTCCAGTAACGCATTTCCATTCCCTTCTTTCTGCAAAGAGTTAAACAAAAAGGTAATTAAACAATGATTTCTTTATAAGTGCTGGACTTCTGAGGCCTGTTTTCTCTGTTGGAAAAAAAATAGATTTAAGATAATGGCCCTATTCTCCTCAGAATAAATTAAGCTCAGAGATAAAGAATTCCATTACTAATGCCTTTCAGCAAAGCCCAGGCATCCTTTAAAGGCAAACTTTAAAGTATAATGTGCCGTGATCTTGTTGAAATCTTTCCTGTAATGATGTTTAAGTGATGGGTAGGGGTATCAATGGTTCAGGTGAAGTATTGATTGTGTATCTTCAGGGCTGCTGGGCTCTTTCAACATATTCTATTTGAGGGAAAGTATTGCCTTTATTTAAAGACACTTTCAAAACAGTTACAAGTTAACTCAAGTAACTGATTTTAAAAAAAATGTATAAGAAAAAGGGTGAGTTGGGAGAGGAGGAGAGAGGAGCTAAGAACCTACAGGAGACTTAAGGTAGAAATCAATGACAAAGACCAAAATATGGGACCAATAGTCAGGCTTCAGGTTATTGACTTTAACCAGCTCACGGCACCTACTTCAAGTTAAAAATTCTTTTTAGTGTTCATCCTCTTTCTTTTCTGTAGGAAGAGGTGGACAAAGGAGTCACTGTCACCCTTGCAGCAAAAAGTTGTGCCTTTTTCCTCAGGGAGTGGGGGCCACTTGAAGAGACAGCTAGCTGTTAGGCTGGAAAATCTGCACAATCTCAGCAAATCCATCTGGATTCTCTCAGGAAGGCAATGCGAGGAGCCATAGAGAGCACATAGACAACTCCATCAGCAGGAGGGGAGGCTATTGATGTGAAGAGCATGGCTGGTGGATTGGGACAACAGTGGCCTGGATGGGAAGCTCTTAGAAAAGCCAGAAGCTCTTGCCATGCCTTACAATCATCTGACTCACTATCTTATTTAATGCACAACTTGGGTGCCTAAAGCTATCGCATGTGATGCTAACACACTGATGACTAATTGTGAACATGGGTTTGTAGATTCTCATTTATCTCTTCTACATAGTTGGAACCATCTTGAAGGCAGAGACTGAAACATTCCCCTTGTCATTCACAGCCTCAGTCAAATTCATGCCTCTGGAGGGTGCTCGGTATGCATTCATTCAAGAACTGGCTCTCCTCCTTGGAAAAAAAGAACAATGAATGGATATCCCTAGAAGTGATGTCACCTTAGAGTTTGTAGCTAAAGTGACATCAGTTGGTTGCCAGGGGCTTGCCCCAAATCCCACTGTAGTCTCGAATATCTCAGAAGCAATGGGACAGGCCATGCTGCTACATTCTTCTCTTCCACAGGACAATGACTAATATCCCCCACTGCCCAGTGCTGTGGGGTCTGGCTCCTGAGTGTCACCCTCCAGCCAGGAAGATGCTCAGAGTCTTGCTCAAGTAGTGTCACTAACCTGGAGCATGCACAGGACTTTGGGGTCATCTGATTGATCAGCTGACCCACCTAATGTGTGGTCCTGACCTTAGCATGAAAATACCCACTGTAGAGAGGAGCCTAGATAATTTATAAAGGAGACCCAGATCCTAGCCAGATGGATTATACTTTTGTGTGTGCTATAGAGAAAGGGTTCCCACTGCCTATGATTTTTGTCTTAACACTCATTCTAATTCTTTGGATGGAATTAATCTATTTGAAATATGTGTGTGCATATATATATATATATATATATATTTACATATATATTTAAACCATATGTATTTGTTCATGACTTGAAAATGTATGTTTCTTAAGAAACTCATTTAAAGCTTTATGGGAAGTAATTTTTAAAAATGCACTCATAACTACACCATCTTAATGCACCAATTCCATTTCATAAACATTTGTTTGGTATTTGCTCTGTGCAGCAAGGTGCTAATTCCTGCGGGTTCGTAAAGAGAAGGCATACTCCCTTCTCCCCTTTCTCCTAAGTCCACAATCTATTGGGGTGGATGAATGACAGCCATGGTTTAAATATCAAGTATCCTCTAGAGACTCATGTATTTCAGATCCAATCCCCAATGCATCAATCTTCAGGGGGGTCCTAGAAAAGTGACTGGATCATTAGGGCATTACCCACAGATCAATCCATCCATTGGTGAGTTCACAGCTGAATGGGCTGTTAAGAAGTGGGGCCTAGTCGTTGGAGGAAATAGTTACTGGGTACATTCTGTCCCAGTCCCTTCCTCTCTCTGCCTTTTTTGTTCTTGTTTCTGCTTCTCGGCTTTCATGAGGTGAGCAGCTTTCCTCCACCATGTCATTTCTGCCTTGGAGCCAACAGACCATAGACTGAAACTTTTGAAATTTTGAACCAAAATAAACTTTTTCTCATTTTAGTTGTGTATGTTAGATATTGTGTCCCTGCAACAGAAAAGGGATTAATATAATGACAAAACTGACAACTACAGAGCAGTGTGTTGGGAAGCAGGCAGAATATTGGTTAGCACTAGGACACACTTCCAGTATTCATGATAGAATAGTCTTTTTCTTACCTGATGAAGATCATGGAAGATATGCATTCTTATATTCAATTACTCCCGCTACTTGTGTCTTAATCACATTTCCTTTGAGGCTATGTGGATGCATCTATATCTCTCAGGAAGGGTTTTCTTTTAAAAAAAAGAAATCCTGTTACCAAAATGCTAAAATCTTTGCTTATGTTTATTGAATTACTTCATATAAATAATAATTTTTCCAAAAGGAAAAATGACCTTGTGAAACAATATTACTCACTTGGCAACATATTGTACCTGCTTGTTGTTTTCTTGCTTGTCTAATTACTGCAGAAAGAATAGCTGTAGTAAGGCATTCTCTCGTCAGCAAATATGCTTTTGATTTAAGAAATTACTACAGATAAATGCTGGAAGCCTTGTAGTCATCTTTGCTATATTTAGAGGGAAAATAACATCCCTCTGCAATTACCAGTTGGTATGAATTAAAGGCACCCCCATTTTCTTTCCTTTCTTTTTTTCTTCCTTCTTTTTTAATATCATTTTTCCCTCTATTTTTCCCTCTGGGTTAACAATGCAGGGATCAGAGTTGCACAATTATTAAAAAGAGGCCACTTAAATTCAACCCTCTATAGATACAGTGTCTGTGGCAATGTTTAATTAGAGATTAAAATTGAGGAATTGAATAATTGAGGTTACTAATGAATTTGAAAACTCAGCAAAGCAAGGAGAGCTAAGCATTTTTCTGGGTTTGCTTTTCTCCCTCTCATTTCCTACTATTATCACATTTCTAGCCTTGACTGCTGAGTTTATTACTACCCCAAACCCTGGCCTAAATGGAAACAAAAAAGCTCTGGCCTCTTTGCCGAGCTCCTGGAGACATTCTGTCTATTGGATTTATGGCATGTTGGGAAGCTTGCAATTGCAGGAGGCTGGCAATGATGAAAATGAGACATGTTGGGCCGCTAACACTTTCTGTAATCACCTTAATAGGTCAACATAACAATGGGTGTTTTTTTGGCTGGAAAATAAGAAGATGATCCTAAATCAAAGAAAATTTAAGACATTAAAAGTGCTCCAAATACTCCCTCTAGGGATCTGGGTGATTTGGGTACTGTGCTTGGTAGGCTTGCATTATCAGCGCTGCAAGTAAGCCCTTGGTTCACAATGGAACCTTCCACAAGGTGACCCTATACATTTCAAATCTGGCCTGGGAGTAATTCTCAAGCAGTATTTCTGCATTGAGAAGCAGGTAGATTACAAGACCCTGAAGGTACCTTCCAACTCTAAAATGCTATGATTTTATAAAGATGGCATGGAGCAAACTGCCTCATTCTAAGAGGTCTATTCCCTTTGAAGCTTCTTTCTAATACAAAGGTAAAGTTTTCAGAACTGTTTTTATCATTTGGACACTGTACTTCACATGATCCATTTCAAGCTTCATTTGGCACAAAAACTAGATGGTTTAAATTGACATTCAAGGTAAATGTCTGTATTTTTATGGCCAAAGGCCCCCAACTCGTGATTATTTGCTATTTTGCTGTTGCTGGTTAAATTGTGTTTTGATATTTTCTACATCTCAGACTCCAATCAGGCTGATTACCAGTAGGGATACTGCAGCTAACAAAAGGGACTTGTTCTGAAGCAATGTTAGCAACGGTTAACACAGCAGACATTCAGCCACAACACCTTTTATGAATAAGAGGTCACTGCTAATAGCATTTCCTTAAAACTTATTAGACACACTTCTTAGCTCAGGTGCTGATGGCTTAATACTGATGACTTTAAATATATGTTTTTGGCAGGAGGAAAAGAAGTAATCTGTCTTATAAGACTATTCTTACTTGCACCAAGAAAAAAAATCTGTCTCCTGCTACTGCTTAACACAGACATATCTTAGGGGTAAGGAGGTCAAGAGAGGAAATATGCATAATGTACATATTTAATCTTGTATTATCTATTTTTATCCCATGTTCACTAAATATTTCTAGCATTCTCTATCTACAAGTATCAATGCTATTCCTTCAAGACATGAAGGCCCCAGAGAATAGAAGCTGTGCACATATTCTTTGAAGGTATCTAGGACACTTCCAAGAATAGCTAAGTATATAATAAATAATTGACTATAGATGATGGTGGTGGTGGTGATGGTAGAGAAGTAGTGGATAGCATAAAAATCTACCTTTAGACGGGTATTTGTGCCAATGCTGCAGATGAGAAAGCACTTTGGGAAGGACAGGGTGGTTTCATGGTTTGGCACAAAAGGCAATGGGATCTGTGAAGTATGTAAGACAAATGTGTATCATGAGTGGGGACTCCAATACCATATGGCTTTTCTTGCAGGGGGGAATCCGGGCTTGATTCAGAGGCTTCTGTCCTTGAAGGGCTTGGCTTGATTCCAGCACAATGCCATGCACAGGAGGGGACAGTGGTTCATATTCTTTAGTGAAAGAGATGTTCCCATAGGATGCTGCAAGCTGGGGGACTGCCTACTATAAGACAAAGGAAATCCCTAACCTTTGGCTGCCTTATTTTCTCATTTGCCAAGAAGTATCATGGGGGTAAACAGCCCTAAATAACTGCAATGCACCAACCTGGCAAAGGAACATCCAGTACGTAGGTCTTTCCATAATGTTCCTCTCATTGAGATTCAGAGTCCATGATGCAATTCATGGCATTTACTGTTCATTACTCAGGGGTAAGGGTAGGGAGAAGCTTTGCTTTGTAGGCCTTATTGGGCCAGTCCTTCTTGAGATGTGCAAGCCCATCACAAACCTTGTCCACAATCTGGAGTTGCTTGTGATTCCATGTGCTAAAGGCACCTTCTCATTATCTAATCTGTCTGGCCATGAACTCTTCATAAAAACACCAGAGGTGCATGTGAGATGGAGTTATCACCCACCACTGCAGCATGAAGACACAGGGTCCTATGTGCCAACTGTCCATCGGTGCTGATAGCTAACAAGCCCACTAGAGGTAGGCTGCAGTGGGGGTGTGAGCCTCCACAAAGTGCTGCGGGGGTAACCTCTCCATACCCAGCAGTGCAGAATTCTTGGTTCTGCAAAGTGAGAATGCATGCAGGAGATGAAAGAGATTGAGAGGCAGAGCCATTCTGCTTGGGGTTTGTCTACAAAGTTGTCAGTTCAGGTCTCTGGGTCAAAAATCATTTCATCTGCTGAAGCAGATCCTTTGTAGAACAAAATGCCAGGCTGACTTCAAGGTGCACAGAACCCTGGGCTGCCATCATACGGCAGCAGGCTCCAGCCCCGTCCTGCTCTTCTCCTAATCCCTCACTCAGATACAAACTTTCTTTTCTCCCCACACTCCCCACTGCCTTTGAAGACTTTCTGATGGCCCCCTTTTTGCCTGCTGACTACTCAAGAGGCAGGATGTTCAAAGATGTGGCTCCCAGTCACAAAAATCAAAATCATCCTGCCTGTACAGCTGCAGAGACATTTTTTGTTGTTTGTTTATTTAGTCAAAGAGAAATATTATAGGGGGGCAGGCATGGGGTAACTGCTGAGCTCCCTGGTCTTTTATTAAGAGAGGGAGCCAGGGGTGTGACTCAGTGGTACAGTGCATGCCTAGCATGCTCGAGGTCCTGAGTTCCATCCCCAGCACCACACAAAAAAAGTGGGAAAGTGAGGTTTAGGAAAAGAAAACACTGATATCCCTCGAGTCATAATAAGATTTTGTCCTGATTAACCCATCACGAATTGAGACTATCATAAGTCAAAGATGCATTGCCACACCTAACCTTCAGCACATCCTAGCTTAGCAACACAGCAGACTGTAGTGTAGGTCATTTCCCCTAGTGATCATGTGGCTGGCTGGGAGTTGTGGCTTGTTGCTGTTTTGCAGCATCTTGAGAGAGGACTGTGTCATGAATCACTAGCCCAGGAAAAGATCTAAATTCAAAATTCAATGTAGACTTTCAACTGTACGTGTATTGCTTCTGCACCACTGTAAAGTTGGAAAGTTGCAAGTTGAACCATCCAAAGTTAGGAACTGTCTGTATCAACAGCAGGATCATTCCCAAAGAAACACCTCCCAGTCCCTACTAGATGGAAAAGACCTTAAAAATTATTTCACTGGTGCTCCTGTCCGATAACTTTTATCTTCTCCCATCAGATAAATGGATGGAGATTCTCCTGAAGTAGAAAACCTCATTTTTGTTCACTGTTTCTCACCATATGTGGGAATCAGGAATAGACTTTTTGAAAGGTGTGAATTGCATGCACTATAAAACTATAAAACACATTCACTCCTGAAGTTTACAATCACTGAGGCTCCCTAGAGTTCTCCTCTGTAGCTCAAAGTATAAGCTGCTTTTGGCTTCCTTCTGGAATGGCTGCTTTGTCTCACTATAGATGGCTCTGCCCTTCTGAGATCCACAAAGGGAAGTCAGAGTGATTTCCTACTTCTGCATAATTCTATTTGATAGAAGAAAAATAAGAAGAGAAGTTCACTATTTGTATATCCAAAGAGATAAGGAAGGCAAACCCAGGAAGGAATTCTCTGCTTTCTTATCTTGTCACATGAAGACATGTCCCTCATATACATCAACACACTCCTCATGGAGCCTGATACACAATAATGAAGCAATCAACACATGGTATCGGTACTACTGTTGTTGGAGTACTTAAATTTCTAATTGAGACTTGGTCAAGTGCAAGTTATCTCTCTTCTAGTTGGACGTGTCCTTAAACTTTTTCCTCAGGCTCCCCATGATCCAACACAGTGAGCGCACCTGAGCTCCAGGTAAGTCCCAAGCCTACTGTGAAGATGCTCTGTGCGCCCCAGTCAAAGGAGGGGTGTGTACCTTATCAAATTGTTATCCCTGTCAAACAGAGTTATGTTGACTTTCATCAAAGAATGTTAATAGTTTTCCCAACACTTTGTGATGGCTGCGACAGAGAGCAAATTGAAAGGCAAGATCATTTCCAGTGGCCCGTAACACAGGGAACTATAAGAAAAAATATGTCTTGCCAAAGCAAGGTCAGGCAATGAGACTTTTGCTAAAAGGACAGGTTGAGAAGTGTAAGAGAAGCCTGGCAACAAAATTCGCAAAAAGAACAACTAGTGGAGCTCTTCTACCATTTGTTCAAAAGGATTCTGAGCATGAGCTATAGCAAGGCTCAGGGCTAAAGCCTGAGGTTACAAAGATGAACATACCTTTCCCTTTCTAATGGGAAAGATGCATGGGCTTTGTAAGTAGAAAATGAGAATAAAGTAACAGAGATGCACACAAAGCCCGCAGGCTCTGGCTTCTGCTGGCCTGCGGCCTCTCCTCCCATTTGCTCCAGTCACAGAAGGGCCAGGTTCTCCCTCAAGTCCCAGACCTTTCCCTCCCATGGGCCTTGCCACTTGCTTGCCCCTTCCTGGGATGCTCTTCCTCCAGTATCTGCATGGTATGCTCCTAGGTCCAATCAGATCTTTACCATATGTCTCCTATTCAAGGAGCCTTCCTTGACCACCCCAAGTGAAATCTTACCACCACCAAGATTGCCCAAGCCTCTTTCCTGGTGGCAACGTTTGTTTGTTTTGTTTACTGTTCTATCTCCAGTGTACATAATAGATATTGGTAAACACTTGTCCAATAAATTAATTTAGGTGGACATTTCAATCAGTAGCTTTTAAGTGGCAGACATCAAGAACTAGAGCAATCTTTTTTTATTATTTTGTCCAATTAAGAATTCTGGAGCCAGATTTCCTGTTTTAAAAACCATGATTTATTATCAGTGTGACCATAAGCAAGTCACTTAACCTCTCTGTGCTTCAGTTTTCTCATATGTATTGTAGGGATAATAATAGTGACACTCCCTCAGGGTTGTTTCAAAAACTAATTATATTATTATATAACATATTTTATGGTCTAGCATAAACATGGTACACATGTTGGTGTTACTGCTGATTAGAAAACAAAAGACCATGAGAGATAAGTGAGTTACTCAAAATTACATATTCATTAATTCATTCAACAAATGTTTAAGTGCTTCCCTTATATCAGAAACTGAGGATTCTGTAAGAGGTTCAACAAAATTAGTTCCTACTTTTATGAAACAAATAAGGAGATAAATGTTGGACAAAGAGTCTCACACACACACACACACACACACACACACACACACACACAGAGCATCTGGGTGAGCACTATGAAGGCTCAGGGCACCATGGCTATGAAGAATGGGGAACTTGATCTGTACTTATCCCCAAGGGGCTCAGGGTATATGGAGATGTCCCTGATGATAAGGCACTCATACAGAGGCCTGAGGGCTGGGCAGAAATTAGCCATGTTGGGCAGGGAAGGGTGGGGCTGGGGAGGAAGGAGTTTGTTGGAGGTGGCATTCAAACTTGGACCCCAGCCTAGGACTTTGCATCATAGGTGTGCAGCCAAGGCTTGAGTGTGAACTTTTTCACTAGTCTGACATTATACCACAGCAAGACAGCCAAGACTCATTACCATCATGCTTGTGTCTCCTCATCTCTGCCCCTGGCAGGAGGCTGGCACCCTGTGTACCCACGAGTGGAGACAATGCTCTGTTCCTTCAGCACATGCTAAGGACTAACTCAACTCTGATGATGAATTGGTGTTCTGATTTCAGAAATGCACCCCAGGGATAATATGGAAGGAGAATGGGCTCCCCCGGATGAGGTCACAGTGACACCAGCCTCAGGGGTCCTCCTCTCCTCCAGTAGGCCAGGAGTCTCCTGGGAAGCCTGGCTGAGGATAGGAAAATCCACTCTGTTCCCCATAAACCCAAGAGAGATAGGACCTTGACCTCAGCACTGACCGTTTTCCATTAACTTCTCAGCATTCATGGAAATGGCTGTGCCTGGGGCTGAAACATTGCCATTATTAAACACTTGGCTAAAATATGGATGAATCCCTGGGAGGGGGTTATGCAAGATTCAGATATATGGTCTGTGATATGGATAGGGTATATCTTTTTATTGCAATAATAAGTTTCTCAACTCCTAAAGGACCCTGTATTAACTGAAGATGACAGGGACCGAGGGATGGGAAGCTGGCAATTTGTTAAGGTTGTGGAACAGCGGTTACAGGGGTTGTAAGAGATAAAACATTTCGGAGTCATTAAAATCCACCTAAATTGTCTCTCTGAACTCAAAGCAACAAACCTCACTCAGGCTTGAGTCTATCACCAGACATCTTTTCTTTACAGTGTCTCCATTCACCTAGAGGTGACATATGGCTCAATGTTATACTCCCAGGAGTACTAGGGCTTTGAAAAGACCATTCCCAGACCTTCCTGGGGGAGGTGGCTTTGAGTGCTTAAGAGGAAAAGGGGGAATGTGATGGACACACAGTCCCTTGGGTGTAGAAAGGCTCTCATCTACAAGAGGCAGGGTCAGCCAGGAGCACTCTGGCTGGCTACAGAGAAGAGTCCACCTGGAGAATGGTAAGGCTATTTTAGTGTTGGGAAACGGTAAATGGAAAAGACCTTTAAATTCCTGATTAGGACTTTGTAGTTTGTTTGTGGTTAACAAAGGGCATAACAGAATCTAGGAAGATTCACGGTCAGACTCACAATTCAGTGTGTGGGTAGTTCTAACGAGAAGTCTGACTACTATCAGAAAGCTTACTAATGGCCAGGCTCCATGATGAGGGATTTTCAAAAACTAAATTTCTTATAACAATCCCATGTAATAAATCATAATATTCCCATTTTATGAATAGGGAAATAGGGCAAGTTTCTCAGCCACTCCAAGATTCAAAATCACATAGCTGATAAGGCAGGTGGGTTATAGTCTACAACGTGACAAATCATTCTACGCTGTTAGCCACAACACAGCCCTCTTCCGAGGAAACAATGTGTGTATTTGGATGGAATGCACTGAATTTCCACACTGACGTCCCACACAACTAGCAGAGGCAACACTGACGGACATTCCTAATAGCAGTTGATGTCAGTGGCACAGAATTCCAACACCGACTCTGGACCAGGATCTTGGGCTTAGCAGTGACCAAGACAGAAAGATGTACATTCCAACTAGGCATGGTGGCACATGTCTGTAATCTCAGCTATTTAGGAGACTTGAGGCAGGAGAACTGCGAGTTGTTTTTTTTTTTTGGTACCTGGGATTGAACTCGGGACCTTGCACTTGCAAGGCAGGCGGCAGAATCACTGAGCTAAATCCCCAGCCAGGGAGAACTGCAAGTTTGAGGAGAAGCTGGGCAACTTAGTGAGACCCTGTCTCAAAAGAGAGAGAGACAGAGAGAGAGAGCGAGAGAGAGAGCGAGCGAGCACGTGCACTGGGGGTGTAGTTCAGAGGTAAAGAGACCCTCTAGCAGGCATAAGGCTTTGGGTTCAATCCCCAGGATCATAAAAAAGAAAGCATGTTCCAATCGCCAGGAAGAAGGAAGGGTGAGCTTTATAATATCCCCTGCAGCTGTCCTTGGTCAGTAGACCTTCCTGTATTTTATCTTCCATGGAGGAGCAAGTGTTCCTGAATAGAATGGGCTGGAAGGCAGGGGAGCAATAAGAACCATGAAGCTCCAAGGGATGACAGAGGGAGAGAGGGTGGTAATGACAGTGACAGTTACATATTCCAAATTTGGCCTCTGCAAGTAGGCGACACAAGGTGGGAGGGAGGCAAGCGAAGAAAAGGCAGTCATCATGCCGGGATTCTTTGAAAATGCCATTGTTGTCAAACTTGGAAAACAGTTTCCCACCCCGAATAAAACACTGACATTTGTCTAATTAAAAAACCTAATAGAGATTCTGCAGACAGAGGGAAGCCGCCAGTGCATCTGCCGGCAGAGTCTCCATATGGCCCAATCCAATGTGTACTCTGCTGCAGAGACAGAGCAGGGACTCTTGTGTTAAAATTGCCTGACCATTAAATTACCTCCATGGCCTTGCTGGCCATGGCTACTGGTGAAGGGAAGGCCTGGCTCAGATTTTTGTCTTGCCCCTTTTCCCTCCTCAGTGGCCAAATGACATGGAAGTGCTAGTGGGAGGAGGGGATAGGAGGGCAGAGGAAGGGAGGAGAGTCTTTCCCAGACTGTTGGGAAAGATGCCCCCTTTCTGGAGCCCAGTGGAGATGGGACATGTTAATAAATACACTGGGACAGCTCAGCAGAGATTGGTAAAGAAATGCTGCTGAGTGGCTGCCAGCTCCACACGTGCGGTCTGTACAGAGTCCCAAATCATCATCCAGATCCCCGGCAAGAGCTAGGTCAAGTCTCGCAGTAAGTCAAGCCTCTGGCAAAGCCTGCTAAAGACCAACCTTCCTTTCAGAAAGACAAGATAGGATAAAAGTTCAAGTAATTAGTAGCATGGCCAACTTCCCTGGAGATGTGCAGGTGCTCCACACTCCCAGCAAACTGACTGGGCCCACAACGGCTCCTGGCACCTGCACGTGCTGCCCATACATGCCTGGCTAGCCCTTGCTACCCCCACTCTGCTGTCCCTTCACCTCCCTGAACTGGAATCCGTCCTCCTTACTTCTCTCCATGCTAATCACTCCTTGCTGCTTCACCCTCCTCCAGCAAGTTCAGGTATTTCAGCACTTCTGATGAGCTCAGCCCTGAGCACCTCTCACTCTATGCATCAACAAAAAGTACATCACACACACACCAAAAAAAACCCAACCAAGCAACACACCATGAGCTGTGAGATAGGAATAACTCATCCTGTCTATTAGTTTGGAATAAGATCCTGATGAACAGGGAAGAAAGAAGAGCTCTGCCTTCCTTCTAGAAGCCATGCTGGGTAGCTATGGGGCTCCTGCCTCTGCCCTTCATTATGTTTCTGGGGCTTTTGTTTCCGATCTGAGGCACCACAACGCAACCTGCTGTATCCACCTAATTACCAGCCTCTCCCTCTGTTCCCACTGGCATGGCAGGTGAAGCGTAGCCAAGGGGGACTTATTGTAATGATAGAACCTAGTGATGAGCTTCCTTGGCCACAGTAGCCATTCATTATCATAATGAGCAATGCTAATTTATTGTGATGACACAGGATGGAGTGCTGACTTGGGACATCTGGGGTGCACCAGTCACTCCAAGCAGCCAAGAGAGGCAGTGCCTTAGGAAACCAGCTCCCTCGAAGAGGCTTTCAGCCAAGGACATGTAGTTAATGGAAGTGGCTGTTAGGCAGGTGAAATTTAGAATTACCTCTGGTTTTAACTACCCAAAGAGTAGAACGCTATTATTCTCCAATATCTTGAGCAGAGGCTGGACAGATGGGCTCACCTCTCCCATCTTCTGATGTCCTTTCTCCCATGAAATAGTTGGGATCACTAGTGATTGCAGGTGACATCACATTTTCCAAACATGGTTGGGGAATATGATTCATTCCCCTGAACCCATTCCATTTCTCCCCAATGAACAGCAGCAATTATGTTTAAGGAAATGGCCAGATTACTGGGTGAGCCTGATTGATTTCAGGGCTATCCATTCCCACCCAGTGATTGGCTCAGAGTGGGGCTAGAAACCTATTTAGACTGAGACTGCTGAAAGGAGTCTCCGAACTTATTTTATGCTTAAGCAAGAGGTTGCTGATGCTTGCTGTCTTCCAGGTATGAAGGAGGCTATTAACCTAGGAAAAAAGGTAATTCCTAAAAAAGGAAGAGACTAAGACAGGGACAGAAAAAATGGGGGCAATGCCATCATTGAACAGGGCCTAGTTTTGGACTTCAGCTTATGTTAGCCAACAAAATTCCTTATTGCTTAACCAAATGGAGTCTGTTTCTGTTATTGGAAGCTCATAGAACAATTTCTGTGAGAAAACATCTGCTTGGAGAGAGCCCACCAGAGCTGACAGAGGGACATTTGGTGTGGCCTGGCAGAGGGGAGTACACACAGGCTGTGAGACCCACCCAGTCAAGGGGCACTCTGTGCCACTTTCACCTCATATGTGCTATGGAGGGGGCACATGACCAGGCAGCACAGTAGTCCATGTTCATGAGTGTTCACGAAAAAGAACTCACCCTCTCCACCTACAGTACTGCATGTCAGTAGTGCTATGGGTGACTGTTTTATTCACAAATACTAACCAGGCTAGTATTGGCCTTTGCTCTGCTTTGCAACTTGCTTCAGTCATTGAAATACAAGTGAATGTGATGTATGCCACACAGTGCTTTGAATGCAAGTGTCTGATTTGGCTTGGCCAATTTCTGCCCTCTGTCATGACAAAGAAAAGTGTCAGTTAGGTGCAACTCCTGCCACCAGACCTCTCAAATGAAAAGGCACACAGAATAGAGTCACAGAGGACTCACAGCCTACCGTGACATGAATGAGAGAGAAAGAGTTCTTGTTGGAGGCCACTGAGATTCTAACAAATAAATACTTATTGAACAATGTTACATCCCTAGGACTCCACAGAGTGAATTGGATGATGCAGAATGCTGAGGGATGGTTTTTGTTCTCAGAGTGTTTACTGTTACAGTTAAACACCAGGAAGAATTACAGACACTGAAAAGTTCAGGGATACGGTGGGCAGCCACCAGAATTCACAGGGTGGGAGAAGATCAGCTGGGACAACCTTCAGAAGCAGATGAGCCCTGGAAGGTGCTGAATAAGGCTGAAAGCAGACAGGTTCCCTGTCTAAACAGCTGAAGGTTCGCCACTCACCTTGCCAGCCAAAAGGAGGAGCCTGGCAGTGCTACTGCACTCTCTTCTGGCTGCCTGAGGCAGAGATGCTGAGACATTCACTTTCACATTTGAATGAAAATATCTTAGTGTACAAATTATCACTTTACAATTAATTATGCAGAGCAAGTAATACATATGAGACCTCAATATTATGACAGCTTGGAAATTTACTGTTTTCGAACTGAACATGCAACAAGTCTCGCCAAGTGTATGTTGGAAAATAGCACAAGATTAGACAATTAATATTTTAATTTTGTATATTCGCAGCACATCTGTGGGTCAGTGTAAACATCACAAACAACTTGGCAGATCCCACTTGACACTCCCCCACCCCAGACTGACCTTAAAAACCAACGATCCTTAATTAGGCTTCTCCTTCCCCTTCTGCCTTTGGGGAGAAGAGATTCTTATGAAAACGATATGATTACACCATATTGGAGTTCACCAGGGATTTCAAATGGTTTGAATTTGATTTAAAAAAAAAAGAAAGAAAAACAGCAGATTTCTTTGCTGGAGTCTTCCCTCCAGAATCTCCAAGCACCATGTGGATTTCAAGGGGAATTTCATCAGTATGTTTCTGATTCCTTTACACTTAAATCATTAAAAGATTTTTGAGGGTTTTTGAAGTCCAATAACTCTCTTGAGCCACTCTTTTTCCCCCCCAGCATATATTTCATTTCTCTTCATAAAAATTAGGAAATTGAATTTTAGCTCTGGGTTAAAAAGAGAAAAAGGCAGCTGCTTATCAATGATGGTGGCTAAAAATTAAAATCCTAAATCTAAAAGTGTGTCTTGAGGTCCATCAATCCAATAAATATTTGCCAATTCTCTTTGAGCCCATGTCTCAGAGGGTAGAGATCTGGCCTATTATGATCTAGGAAAACAGCTCATGAGTTATATGTGGTGCATGGTTTTGTCCAGACAAAGCTAGATCATTAACTCACATGAAGAGGGTGCAATTGTAGCATTTAAGCTAGATGAGACCTATAGTACCATGCATCCATGCCTGCTGTCCTCATCAAGGCAAGGCCCATCTTAGATCTCTTCGTACATTCTCTCTTGGTAGCTGACACATTTTTTTTTTTTTTGTCACACTGTAGTCAAACTATTCTTTGCTACATCTGACGCAGCCTGGTCTTACTCTCAGGTAAAGCATTTCACCTTTTCTCATTCTCTTGATAGATCAGAACCTAATCTTGAAATGGATCATATCACTATTTGGAAATACAGAAAAGAAAATGCTTATAAAGGTTCCATGGGATGTAAGCTCCATGACAGCAGGTACCTCATCTATCCTTTTCATTCTGTCCCCAGACCTAGCCAGTGTCTGACACATAGGAGATGATGAATAATGTTTGTTGAATGAATGAATGAATGAATAAAAGTCTAATCATATGTAAAATGTATTCAACCTTTTCACAGCATTTCCATACCTCCTGATTAATAGTATTCTAATGATACTCTGTGTGAGTAGCAAAGACAGAGTGATCATTGGTTTTCTTCTAAAGTAAGTGAGGCCCAGAAATGAATAAGTTAAGACTTTATGGCTGATCAGTGGTCAAACTGGAGACTTCTTATCATGATTCTCAGCGTGTGCTGTTTTCCTACAGAGCAGCGTTTCTGAAGAGTTAGCATCCATTAGAATTATCCAAAAAGATTTGCTAAGCACAGGGGTGGGGATTTAGCTCAGTGGTTTTGCCGCCTGCTGCAAAAGCGCAAGGACCCGAGTTCGATCCCCGGTACCAAAAATGAGCCCTACCCCCCACAATGTCAATTCGCTAGGTTCAAGGTCAGAATCTGCATTTACCAAGTCCCCAGGCAATGTTGGTACTGCTCCTCCTGGGACCATACACTGAGAGCCACTGTTTAAGGCTGAAGCTTACCAAATGCGAAGGAAAGATACAGAAGAGAGATAGATGCTTCCTAACATCCTCTGAGACAGGGACTGAAATATCAAAACCTAGCTCATCCACATAGAAACCCAGACTGCATGCCTTAACTACAGAAGTCCTTGTTCTTCATTAAAGACTAATCAAATCAAAAAACCTTAATAATGTAGACCATGGAAGGGAATATTCTAATTTAGGGATATTCTAACTTGGAAAGAATATCAGCTGGAATTTTTCTGAAAATGAACTTAGGTTTTGAATAAAGATTTAGGAGCTGGAAAGGACAGTAGAGGCCACTTGGTCCAACCTTCTCCATTTTACACTTATAAAAAGAAAATGGTTTAAATCAGTGATATAGTTGACTTAATGCCCCCGTTCTCCTTATGCCTGATCCACTAGCTTCAGGTATAATCAAAGGGAGGCAGGATTCCTCCCCACCTCTCACCCTGCTTCTCCTAGCAGCTTATGCAAGGGCAGCTGATCATCCACAGATGCAAGTTTTTTATTTTGTATACCAGCGTTCAATGCAGCATTATTTGCAAGAACCATAATATGGAAACAATCCCAGGGTCCAACAGATAGATGATTAGATAAACAAAATGGGGGCCATCCATAGAATGGAATATTATTCAGCCATAAGAGGAAAAACATTCTGATATATGCCTCGACATGAATCAACCTTGAAAATATGTTAAATCAAATGGGCCAGACACAATGGGTGAATATTTTACATCTCTACTTACTCAGGTATACAATATCTAAAATAGTCAAATTCATAAAATAGCAGCTACCAAGAGCTACTGGGAAGTACTGTTTGGTGGGGACAGAGCTTCTGTTTGGAGTGATGAAAAAGTTCTGGAAATAGATAGCGGTGAAGGATATATAGTGTGAATGTAATTAATGCCATTGAATGTACACTTGAAAATAGTTACAATGTAAAATTTAAGGTGATATATATTTTTACCACAATAAAAAAGTTAAAAGAGAAAAAAAGGAAGTAAAAGTGAAAAACCTACAAACAAGAAAACACTTCCCAGACCACTGAGTACCTCAATACCCACTAGGCCTTGCACACAACCCTGTTCAGCTGTGAGCTTGGCGGGTAATGAGAACAGACGAACTGCTGAAATCTGGCTTTCAGCAGATTTTGGTAGTTGCAAGAGTTTCTCTTGTTAAGGGATGCTCCCTTTTGTGTCCCTCCATGTATTTCCTAAACTTAGGGATGGACTCCAGAGTCAGGGTGAAGTTTCTGGAGAACAGGTTGTCAGAGCAGTAAGGATTTTGTTCCTTCTTCCAGCCTACTTTTCCCTGGCATGGGTACCTGGATGTGTCTGGTAAATGCTAACCTCCCTATTTCACTGGATGTGTGATTGCACAGCTTATGGTCGTGGAGCAGAATTTAGATTTGGTGACTCATTTCTCCAAACCGGGCTTCCATAAGACCCACACTGATACCTGGCATGTTTATTGCTGCCTGGGAAACCAGTTTTGTGCATTCTCAAAATTATAAGGCTACACATGATGATACAGATGCCTCTCAGAGGGAAGACAGAGACTTTCAGGGTAGCAGTTGAAGGACACACAACTTGAGTGAGTGAGATGGATGTTGAGGAGGCAGAGGATATGTTTGTCATTCACTCACTCATAGCACTATTCCCTCTCACCTGTAGGTGTCCAGTTGGGCTTCAAAAGCATCTCTGGATGCTGGGGAGATCCACTGAATTGCAAGTAAGCAAATAAATATGATTTAGTAGTAGAAGAGGATTTGCCACACCACAAAACTTCCTCCTTCATTTATTTTGACAATTTGGTGTCTAATATTTATGGCTGTGCTTTAGACTATCCAAGTAGTTTTAGTGTGAGAAAGTCTTCATAAACTGAGCTGCTGATTCTCTGACAAAGTGATGAGCAAGCTTATGGGGCAGAGGGTGATCCTTGGATTTTAGTTAACCAGTTAAATCGTTCTATTTGTGTGTAAATATTCCTACCATTGTCAACTCACAACATATGTTAGGTACATTTATACAGAGAACTATAATGATATATTCCCTGCCTCTTGGAATTTATTTTTTAAGGATTGAAAATATATACAAAGGATATTCCATTTTTCATTTCTGTGCCATTGCAGACATTACTAATGGAGCATCTGAATTTTTCCTGAATTTTCAGAATATTTCCTGCATTGGATGCCAGGCATCCGCAACCAGTTGATTGAAGTGTGTGCAAAGCTTTCCCGCTGTAAGCACATTGGATATTCCTCTGACTCTAGATGGTGCATCAATACACACCAAAATATTTTTTAATACTATCATCTAAGTGTTCACACCTTCCAAGTAGTAAATATGTGTGCCATTTGCAGAATTAAGGCATAGCCTTTTGTGGGTTTTGGCAAGTCTAATTCCTCAGTGTGAGTGCTCATGTGTTGTAGGTGGGAGAAAAACCTGGTGGTGTGTAGGATTCATTAAAGGCTTTCCCCCTAAGACAGGAGGATGCTGGTCCCTTGGTGAAACACTTATCATAACCACATACACTCTTCACTTCCACTTCTCTAGAGTTCCAATTGAGTAATTAAAATCACTTCTGTTAAACGAACATGGTTGGCTCAATAAGCCAAGGGCAAGTTTATGGATCTGGAGGATGGAAACTACCTTAAAGCTTGGCAGTTCTAGCTGTGGTGAGGAATAACAATTAGAATAATTGATAACCAGGTTCTTGATGTCGAAGCACCACGCAAGGCTTCAAAACATCCATAATGGGCATGATTCTCTGGCTGGAGTAGATCACAGAGCTGGAATTGGGTTCTTCCAATTGCTCAAGCTGCAGTGGCCAGGGACATGCTTCCTCTTAGTGATGCCAGCTGCATAGAGGTCTTTTGAATCCATAGCCAGTTGAGGTCCCTGTGGTCTGGAAGAGAAACCCTCTCCTTGACACGTGCATGAGTACGGGGCTGCACAAGCATGTGTGCCATCCCTGCGGAGACGTCTCAGACTTGACGTGTTCCAAAGAGGACAGGCAGGGCTGCTGCAGAATCAGGCTTGGGGCCATGCAGAACATATGTGGGACTGACACCTAGATACATCCCCTAGTCTAATTTACCCTTCCAACTTAAGCAGTAACAATACTACCAACTAGTATTAATTGCATCATTTATTGAGCAATTACCACATTCCTGACATGATGCTAAATGTGTTTATAATGATATCACTTAATGTTATCATTTAATTATATCATTTAATCTTCATATCAATCCCATGAAGCACTTATCATTCTCCATCTTACAGAGATGAAAGCTTTGAAAGATTAAATAACTTTCCTAAAGTCAAACAGACAGTAAATGGCTAGGTTAGAAATCTGACCCCAAAATTCACCCTCCTAAAGTACTGTGCTTTATTGTCTTTGCAGTCTGATCTGTTCTCCCCTGGCTGACTCTACCTATAAAATGCCCACTTTTTTCATCACCATAAGCTGCATCTGTAGATCCCAAGAGACTTACTGATTAGACAAAGATAAATGCACAGCACTATAATAATGCTATTAAATCACTGCACCGATGAATAAAAGGTAGAGCTAAATCTCCCTAAATGCAAAGGTCCTTGTGACACTGTGGAACTTAGTCCACTTGATCTGGCTTTGGGATTCTAGTTTAAGAAGTTTCCCTGTGAAGAGATGCTGCTGCTCCTACTGCTGCTGCTGCTCGGTTTTCTGCAGGGCTCCTCTCCTCTAAAATGATCAGTCCAAATGGTTTATTTTATGTCCACAGCCTCTTAACTTTTCTGATTGTACTAGGCTATTTCTCAGAATATATTGTAAGACAAATACATTCTTTGACCTCACTGAAATCCTATACATTCACGCTCTTCCCTAATCAGTTCAGACTTCATAGTCCGTCACTCACCCCTAGTACTTTCCCCTCATCTGTTCAACTTTCTTTGTAGAAAACCTCAAGCCAGGTCATTTCATGATCTGCCTTCTCTGTGCCTAGTTCTGGTTGGCAAGAGTTACTGGACAAAATAAGCCCAAAAGTGAGTTGAGCCCTTTGATGGTTAATTTTACGTGTCCATCTGCCTGGGCTAAAGGATTCCAAGATAATTGGTAAAGCATTATTTTCCATTATTTCTGGGGGTATCAGAAAATGATTGAAGTTTGGATCAGTGCACTAAGTAAGAAGTACACAGTGCACTTCTGTGTGGGTGGGCACCATCCAATTAGCTGAGGTTCAGATTAAACAAAAAGACAAAAGAAAGAAAATATCCTCTCTCTGCCCCCCCCCTCCATTTTTCCTTCGTTCCTTCACTTCCTTCCCTCCACCACTGTAGAAGCTAGGACTTCTTTCTTCTGCCCTTGCACATCCAGCTTCTCAAGCTTTTGGACTCCAAGGCCTTCACAGCAGCCCTAGGTTCACAGGCCTTTAGTCTCAGAGTGAGAGTTGCACTATTAGTAACCATGGTTCTGACGCCCTTGAACTTGGTCTGAGCCTCACCATCATCTATCTTCCCTGAGTCTCCAGCTTGTAGACAGCATATCATGGAATTTCTCATAATCTATGATCACTTAAGCCAATTTCCCTACCAATTGGCTCTCATGTATCTCTATCTATATACTCTATTAGATCCACTTCTGTGGAGAACCCTGAGGAATACAACCCCACTTGTTGTGTATGATTTCCTACCACAACCAGCCCCTCCATGCTGCCCTAATTCCTCTGTGCTTCTGAGGTTGGATAATCTTTCATCCTCTATAAAGGCTAAATCAAACTTTCTCCATTCTTCTTAAATTTTACTATTGTCTTTCCTCCACCACTCTCAGCAGATGATCTCTTCTTACCTCTCAGAGAAAATGAAGCCAACAAATAAGTGCTTCCTCAGTACCCTAACAGAGAGTCCACTCTTCTGTATTTTGTCTGGACACAACTTTTCCATCTTTCCTTCTATGACATGAGAAGAGTGTAATGCCATACAAGGTTGTATTAGTCCATTTTTCATTGCTATAATGAAATAACATTAGGCTGGGTACTTACAAAGAAAAAAGGTTTACTTTGCTTATGGTTCTGGTCCAAGATTCAGGAGCTGCATTGGATGGTGACCTTCTTGCTGGTAGAATCCCAGGACATGTAGGGTATCACATAGCAGGAGATAGGGAGCATATGTGTATATTCTGATCTCTCTTTCTCGCCTTATAAAGCCACTGGAATTCAGTCATAGGAGCCTCACCCTAGTGACCTTATATAATTCTAATCACCTCCAAAGGCTCCATCTCTAAATATCACAGTAAATTTCTGCACATGAACCCCCTGGGGGCATTCAAACCATATCCAAACAATAGCAGAGGCTTGTCCCTCTAACCACACAATGAATGCCCTTCCTTCCCACTTCTAGGGAATTTGTTCTATCTATTTTACTCTTTCCTTCTCCTCAGTAGGGCTAAACTAAGGGCAAGTTTTTCCCATCCTTGAAAGAAATGCAAAAGAGACAGCAATCACAACAAACTCTCCATTTTCTCCTTGTTCCTCTGTAGCCATTTCCCATTTTTTCCCTCTCTCTATAACTCAAGTCCTTGAAAAGGTTGTGCTATGGCTTGTATCTAGATGTCCCCCCAAAGCCTCATGGGCTTTTCAGAGCTGGCTGGATCTAGGGTGCGTGATACGAGGATTAAGGATGTGTGGTACTAAATTAGCCCCGTGATTTGTTTAGCATAGTTGTAGGTGTGGATAAAGAAAAGCCCACCTTGAATGTGGGTGGCACCACTCAAAAGGCTGGTAAACTGGATGGGATAAAAGAGAAAGGAAGGCTTGCTGCTTGCTGTCTTCTGCTTGCCATGCCATGGACTGTTTCTCTTCTGTGATGCCTCTCTGCCATGCTATCCTGCCTTAAACAGCAGACTATGGACTGAAACCTCTACAAATTGTGAGCTGAAATCAGTCTTTCCTCCTCCAACTTTGGGTGTTGGGTACCTTGCCTCAGCAATGAGAAAAGTAACTAATATGAGTTGTTTGTGTTCACTGTATTCATTTCTTTCCTCCAACTCCCCCCGCAACACACAGCTTTCTAGTGTCATGTCTGCCCTTCATCCTAAACAGCTTTCTCCAAGGTCACTAGTTGCTCTAAGTTTCAATGTCCCCGGCATTTCTTTGCATCATTAGAGTAGGGTTGCTTTCCTTGCCTGGGCTTCCATGATAGCATGGTATCCCTTCCTTCTTCCTCCTTTTCTGGAGTTTCTTCTCATTTGCCTTGTGGATTTCTTTTTCTTTTTCTTTTTCTTTTTTTCTCATTTCCTTGATATTGGTATTCCTTGAGACTTTCACCCAAATTCTTTTTATAATCTGAAAACAAGTTTGTCTCTTGGCTCTAGCTCTAATTCCATATTTAATATGTACCAGACAGCATTTTTTAAAGCTCCTTAAGCTTCTTTAGCTCAATGTACCCAAAGTGAAATCTATTGGCTTTCCCTCCAAACCTCATCCTTCTTCAGAATTCCAACATCATAAGTGGTTCCTCTACCCATTTGTCCAAACCAGATCATATAGTGTCATTCCATATGCAGTCATTCTCTGTACCCAGTCAATAATTAGCTTCCTATTCTTACTCTTAAAGATTGTTTCCCATTCTATTCTCAGCATTTGTCATAGTGGCTTGCAGAGAGATGATAGTAAATAAGTATTTTATGGCTAGAAGATCAGACATCTCCTGATTCCTTCCCATTCACCTCTTATCTTTCCTACTTTGAGTCATTATCATCTCTCACCTGGATGTATCTATCCACCTGGTTGTCCTGTCCTTAGTCTCCTCTTTTAGTATACAATGTAAAGAGAGAGAGAGAGAGAAAGAGTGTGGTCTTCTTATCCTCCAGCTCACATTTTTCAGACAGGTTTTCCACCACCCATTATACTACATGGCACTCATTAAGTACTCAAAAATTATTTGCTTAATAAAAAAGGATTGAGTTCTAAAATAAAGAGGATTTACACACCTACAGAAAGTCTAACACCAATTATGTCTGTGTCATTATTGTGTTTGCCCATTTGCCCTCAGAACATATTTGACTGTACACACCAGACCCATGCCTACTCTCCAGCTCCTGTTGGCTTCCTCCCAGAAACCAGCTCCAGAGTGGTATTTATTTAAAGGCAGTGTATTAGTAAGTTTTTTGTTGTTAGGAAAAAATACCTGACATGTACAAGTGAAAAGAGAAAGGGCTTATTTTGGCTCATGGTTTCAGAGGCTTCAGCTCATGGGTGGCTAGCCCTTAGACAGAAATATCATGGCAGAAAGACGTAGAGAAAAGCTGCTCGCCATATGGCAGTCAGAAAGAAGAGAAAACAGGAGAGAGCCAGAGAGGAAGGGACCAGGGACCAGAGATAGTCTCCAAGGTCTGCCCTCAAAACCCAAAGTGTGCTTCATGAATCTCCCAGGCAGGTCTCCCTCAAGCCATTCAAGTTGACAATCAAGATTAATCATCACAAGCAAAGGTGTTGGGTGATTTGGAAGAAGTGTTAAAGATAAGGAACAGCTTTGCTCCATTAAAATTCTCACCTAAGTAAATATGGCATCTTTCATGCTGACTCTCACTTCTAGTATTGCTGGACTGTGCTGATTAACTGGATGCCCACTATGTGCTCATCTTGTTCCACTGACAGCTTCCTCTCATTTACCAACACCCCTGGTTACTTCTCTAATGTTAAGAATGGAAGTTGTTATTAGCATGATTTCCTCCCCAACAGCATGTCTATCCAATGTGACTATGGGTGTATGTGTGTGCGTGTGTGTGTGTGTGTGTGTGTGTGTGTCTGTGGTGGAGGTGGGGGAGAAATTTTTTAAAAGAGATTCCCTAACAGCTGTGCTCTTAGAACAAAAGGAAAGAAGGTGTACACACTTTTGTTCTAGAGAGATGCAACCTTTGCCATAACCTGCTCCTCTCCTTACAGGATCTTATAAGACCTTGCAACAATTTGGTGGATGCATCTTCTCTGCTGTGTCAACTCTGCCATTGGTAGTTGAGTGAGTCCCCCACCCCTCCAGGCTGATGGTGACCCTGGGATCTAACATGGAAGTGTCCTAAAAGGGTAAGAAGAGCAGACAGCTCAAGAAGGAGTGAATCAGTGAGAGGAGCTGAGAAAGGAGAAGGGAAGGAGTGCCTGCCCCATGAGCCAGGCTGGAGTCCCATGGAGTGCCTGAGGCAGACTTGAGGGATGGTGGTTATGGATTAAATGGAAGAGGCTGTCAGGTTCCAGAACTCAGCACATAAGCAGATGTCAGGGACTGGGAGCTTGCCTGGCTTTGTCCTCTCCTCCTGGGCATTGTGACTTCCT
Organism: Heterocephalus glaber; assembly: GCF_000247695.1. Next base: position 1,075,917 of record NW_004624812.1, read on the forward strand.
GCTATCCATGGCTGCCAGTCAGGCAGCTTCATTCTCCACTGGATCCATGACTGCCAGCTTCCTGATGCCACCTCAGGGACTGTGGTAAGGTGATATCATTGAATGGCTTCTGTTGACTCTTCCTACCCTTCTGACTTGTTATGGTTAAGATCTAGAATGTCCCCCAAAAGTCTCGGGTGTTCAGAGGTGGGGCTTTTGGAAAGTGATTGGATCACAGGGGTGCTACACTCATCAGTAGCTTGATCCATTACTGAGTTCATAGCTGAAAGTACTGTTAGAAGGCAGGTCTTGCTTGGGAGAGATAGGTCACTGGGGATGTGTCTTTGGAGGATGTATCTCCTTCCCTGGCTGTTCCTTCTCTTTCTGCTTCCTGGTTACCATGGGGTGTGCACCTTTCCTTTGCCATGCCTTTCCACTGCCTTGTAGCTGCTGACCATGGACTAAATTCCCTGAACTGTGAGCCAAATTAAACCTCTCATCCTTTAAGTTATGGGTGTCAGGTGTTGCCTCTTGCACTCTTCCCTGGCCAGAGGCTCTGATGGCAAACCTCTCTCTCCTCCCCAGCACAGACATCTGTCTTCTCCTTCTCTCCTGCCATTATGTATTTTCAGGTACCTTTTCCTCTTTCCCCCATCTCTGCAGTCAAGAGAGCAGGAGTCTTTGCCAGGTTGAAACTTACAGCAAACAAATACCCCTGGATGTCGGGCATCCATGTCCTGATGCCTAACCTGTCCTATGCGTGGCAGTGACTTGGTCAAGGGTAGAGACCCTCTGGCTTTCTTCCCCTGGTGTCTTTTAAATGACCCTAACATTGCCCACCATGTACTCATGCCTGGGACTCTTCTTACTGTCACATGAAGCTTCAGCCCAGTGCTCCAGAGTAGAGGAGATTATCGGTAAACAGAACATCACAGGAGCACGCTGTCCCACACCTATCAGGTAGGTGCTTGGCCATAGCTCAGTCATTCTGCTTCTTCTTCTGTAAGATAGGGAAAGGAAGAGCTAGACCATGGGCTGACAGAATGAAAGTTAGCACTGAGCATTCCTAACACAGAACCCAATGTTGCTGTTGAAAGTAATTAGGTCCACTGGAATATTCTGTCACATAGTTACCACTGCAGGTCCCTTTTAAGCCACACCAGAACCTCTTCTGCACTTTCCTCCTGGCTTTGCAGAGGTAAACACAGCTCTGAAGGACCATGGAAGGAGCATTTTGAGTAGCTCATACAGTGAGGCAACTCCCTGGTTAATTCCTATCTGCACACACTCTCTTGGCCTCTGCAGAAGTCCCTCTACTGTACCATCCCTACCCAAATAACCTGCTGCCAGAACTCTGTCTGACAGTGTGATGGAAGCCACCTGGCATTGGTCTGAAAAGAACTGCAAAATCTCAGATGAGCATTTCTTTTCCCATCCGTGGTTGGGATGCTGTGCACAGCCAAGCATCATGGAAACCTCTGATATTCGGGTGCCTGCTGAATACTAAAGAGGGTGGGGGAGAAAATGAAAGAAAAAAGAGAAAGATGTCTCGGTCAGAAGTTTTTCTAATCGGTATGGATTTTCCCCTGTTTCAGTGGATTTGAGAGAGGCTGTAGGAAAAGGAAAGGGAAAAAAAAATCAAAAGCGGATTATTACCCTGAGCTGCTCTTCTTTTTCATGCTGAGCCGTGACAGCAGCTCTCTGCCTGCCCTATCTGCATGCTAAAGGCTGAGGGATGACGCAGGCAAAATATTGACAACTGAGCTGAGATTATAGGTTACTTGGATCTTGAAAGATAGAATCAATTAAAATGGAGCTTTCTGCTCACCAGATAAATTAGCTTCCGGAAAAAATATCTGCCTTTCCCCCCAGTGTCTGGAGTCACAGGTGAGGTGAGATCACCCAAAAGACTGAAGTAAAAAGCTCTCTACTGCATGGCACTTCTGTGTGAGCACTCACGTACACACTCATACAGACACAGTCCCTGCATACCTGGTACACAGTGGTGACTCACTAAATATTGGTTCTGCTTATGACTGCTTGTGCATACACTCGCATATTCATATGTACTATCCAGTTACCTATACAACATTCCATATTTGTCCCTATTTTGCAATGCTAAGCATCATGAGATCTGCCAAATTTCTACAAGAGTCTGCCAGGCTTACATTTTCCTTTGTATCTTTATCATAAAAGATCATAATACATTATTTTAATACACACAAAAAAGAAATATTTCCTTCACCCAATCCCCCTTTGGACTACCTTTACAGGAAAAAGCGGACTTGACATTTATTATAGCCACCTAGCAATAGAGTAAAAAACAAACCAGGATTTTAAGCATCTTTTTTTCACCCTTCTGCTGCCCCCTTACTAACCTCCAGCAACATTCACATAAGAGCCAAGCATAGGACCTTGTTTGGTCATCCACCCAGGGCTCTTGTTTATTCTCCAAATCTCAGTGTAACCATTCTTGAGAAGTGTGACCTTGGAAAGAGAGCATCATCCAAGAATACTGTCCAGGCAGTATTTCTAGCACTTTGGCCTCGCAATTCACTTAGGCATTGTCTCTTTGGGATCTGCAGTTTTAAGTAGGTTATGATGACGCCTCAGAGCTTTTCCATTTATATGTGGAGAATGTAGGTGAGAGAAAGAATAAAACAACTATTTATTGAGTGCCCTTGTGCTTCCTCATACAGGATGGGAGTTCAAAGATGGTGCCTCTTAAGGGAGTTGGAATCTAATGAGCACAGCTGAATATAAGGCATTGTGATACAGTATGTGCTACTGTCAAGGTATTTTCAACAGGGTCCAGAGAAGGGACCTTCACTCTGCATAGGGGTATCAGTGACCTTGAGGATGAATAGGCATTTGCTCAGCTGAGAAGAGTTGGGATAGATTTAGGCAGAGTAGAGCCCAGGAGCAAAGGTTGAGACCTACAGTGGTGCATAGCACATTTGGCGAATGGGATTATGTGGTTGAATTACTGGATGGGGAGGAATGGTCAGAAATGAGGGTGACAAACTTGATGGTGGCCAGAATTTGTCGGGCCTGGCAATAGTTCTGACTTCATCCTTTAGGGAATGGGAAGTTGTTCCTGGACCATAAGTCTGGGAACAGCATGATAAGGGCTGAGTTCTGGAAAGACAACTCAGAAACCAGGAAGGAAAATGGATTAGAGAAGAAAATGCTACAGACGGACACTGTCCCTGAGAGAGCTGTAAAGGATCAGAGTGAGGAAACAGCCAGGGGCCCAGCAGGGAGGTGGCAGCAGGAAGAGAGGGAGGCATGCACTCCTTCAGAAGTATTCTCCCTGCCTCAGGGATGGCGAGGTCCAGCCAGCTCAAGGGCCTCACCTGCACGACTGGCTGGAAGAGGCTATGTTTTAAGGCCAATAGGAACAAAGGAGAAGATGACCTTTCTTTTATTATTGTCTTTTTTCCTTTAGGTTGTAGGAGAGAGAGAAATTGAATTTAGTTTTGAAACAAATGGGTGTTTGATGCTTATGAGTTATGTGGATGATGATGTCTAGTAGGTTTCTCTGAGCTTAGGTAAAGGGGTAAGGACAACTCTGAGCTTGAGAGTTAGGAGCAAGTCCATGACTGATAAAATTGTGAGCATGAATGAATAAAATAAGTCAACATGGAAAGAGAGGAAGACAGGGAAAGATGAGAGTGAGACAATAGTGAAAGACCCAATGCTTTCCAAAAGGTACTTTTCATTGTTTCTTCCACACCTGTTCCAAGCACCTTGTAGCCAGCCACAAATCGGCCAGATGCCTCATGGCTGCCCAAGGAGACTTTTGCTAGGATGTGGCAAGCTTTGGTCCTGATATATACTAAATGACTCCACAATATAGCCTCTCTGAATGGTTCTGCCCTTCTGCAGGCATCTTCAATCCAGTCTGTAAGGAGTCTCCAACCCTACCCAAAACTAAAGAGGAAGTCTGTGGTTAGGTGACAGGACACTGCACATACGTGAACCTATCTTTTCTTCTATGTAAGCAACTTCCTTCTGCCCTTAGCGAGTCAGTCCATGTACTGTTCCCCAGCATAAGACTTAATAAGGCCTCTCTTCATGATGGTATAGTTCTGCCTACTTGTGATTTCTATCTTAAGGAGATGGGCTGAGCTGGTTCACTAAGAAATGGTAACACCAAAGCCTACTGACACCAAAAGTAACCATCAGCCAGGACTGGTAACACTCAAGCAATCTAGCAGCAGAAAATCATGGAGAGAAACAGAGAGTTGTCATCTGTGGTTGCCAGAAGAGTTACCAAGGACTGATGGTAGCTGCTGGCTCTAACTGCCAGGAAAGGGGCAGAGGGCTGCTGACACTACGCGCTGGTATTCAAAACTTAGGGCTGTTCACACAAAAAAGTTACACTTTACTATTTATCATCTCTACTTGAATTGAGCAAAATTTACCCCCAGCTGACTGGTAACAAGGAAAGAGAGACAGAGAAGTCAAGTTCAGATGTATACATCTCTTAGGAGCTTCTAAGAAGTGGACAGGCAGCTGAGTTCAGAGAGTGGAAAGCATTCAAGGCCAACTGTGATTGAAACTGAGCCTGGTCAGAAAGAACAGAAAAGTACAAGAGTGAAAAATTACCTTACACAGCAAAAGAGAGTTTTAAGGAGGGCAAGTGGTCAACACTTCCAGGAAGTGACACGAAGTTGCCACAGTGTGGTGTTGAATCCCAGCTTCTCTACTCCAGTCCCAAATGCATATAATGCCCCAAATGCCACCAAGACGGATAATCCAGGGAGGAAGGTGGGCACATGGGTGTCGAAGTTGTGCACAGGAAGAGGGATGGAGAGTCCAGGTGAGAAGAAGACTTTTTGTGTATAGAACAAAGTAAGTCAATTCCACACATGATAACATATGGAACAGAAAATGTTCTTATTACCCAAAAAGATGCAAAGCAAAACAGAGCAAACAGAAAACAAGCAAATAAAGAGACAGCAATGACAAAAAAGAAAGTCAAATAATACTGAACAAAGCCAAACAAAGCCTCTTCAAGACTGAGCTGCATGTGACCTAGATTTGCAGCCCAGAGACCCATACTCCACTGGGGAAGTAGGCTGCCACAGTGAGTTCACCAGACCCAGAAACCAAAACACAAGCCTTCCTCGAGTCCCCTTGGGGACAAAAGTTCTTGGAGAATCTATTCATGGCTTCCAATTTCCCTTCATCAGGCTGCACATTTGCCTGAGACCAATTCCATGCTAAACATAACTCAGCCCAGAAAAATGGCCCTCTGTGCTTTCTTTTCATCGATGAATCTTAGCCCGGCTTAAGTAACACCACCACGCGACACACACAAAGCAGTGAGATGAGAGCTCCTAACGGCATCAGAGGGCTATGGGGGAGTTGTCCAACCCCCACCTCACCGACTCCTGACTGCACTTGAGGGAAAAGGAAGGAGGGGCATGTAATTTGTTCATTTCTTACATTTTTTGGAACACTTCACTTTGCTTTCAGCATAATTATTGTTGTACTTTCTGCTGTTTCCCATTTGCCATGTTTTTAAAAAAACAACAAACCCTCCACTCCTCCCGCTCACTTTTCTTAATGCATTAAAATTAATAACTCGTAACAGTGACCTAATTTGCTTTGAGTACTGTAACTCAGGGCTTTTTATTTTGGGGTTTTTTTTTTCCTCTCTCTCTCCCAGATCTGCAAAACCCTTGACATGTTACTGTGGCAACAGAACCAAGTTGGTAAGTTCATGAATGAACCCCATTGTGCTCTCCAAAGCCCCCTCTAGCTTCATTCTTTGTAGCGTTTGGATCTCACCCTAGCCTGGCATTCAATTCATAAGAATGGGGCTGGTCCTGGTCTATGCTCAATGGCCCTCAACTCCCTACCCCACTGCAGACTTTGGTGCCAGCCCTCCCTCAGCTTTTCTAAGCTGCCCAAGCCTTTGTGGCTCAACCATTTCCCTTCCTTTCTCAAAGGTTCTCCAATGGTAGGAGGTCCCTCTAGTACACCTCCCTACCAAGAGTCAGGTGGGCCACCATCTCAGTTTTCCTCCTGATAGTCCCCCTCCATTGTGTCCTGCTCCCTTTACCCTATTCCATTCTACTGCAGTAGGAGGAGTCTTACTACATGGTGTATGTGGCCATGTCGCTCCCTGCATCACAACCCTCAGAGGGTCCCCTTCCTTTCAAGAGTGTGTCCCAAATCCTTCACACAGTTTGCAACAGTCTTCATGGCCTACAGATGGGGCACCGTCTCACCTCGTCTCACACTGGCTGCCTCTGCACAAACTCTTCTTAGCCATCTGACCAATCAGGAGAGGCCAGACTACGCCACGGGCATTTCTCTCCAGGCTTGGCTCATTTTGTCCCCTTTGTCCGAATCCTCCCATCTCCTATTCCCACACAGGGCCCTCTCTCCTCCTTCCCTTCCTGTCAATCACATCACAAGCATTCACTATTATTTACATGAAGGTTCACCAAGGGCTTCCCGATCCTCCAGGTTCACAAAGTTTTGTGGGATGCTAACTTTGGGACAATCTTAAAGAAGTTTTTAAAAATACCCACCTAAATCAACATTCTGGGACTGTGATCCTAAAGCATGAAGCTCTTTCATGTTCCAATCTAGTTTCTAGCAGCAAGGGTGAGAATGAATATCCTGAGAAAAACTATTGTTTAAATAATTCACATGCGGAACAGGGAGCAGTCAGATACCGGTATTCATTCTCTTACAACACCCTAGGAAACACTGCCACCAATTTCCAGATGGTAGCAATGAGGCAAGACAGTGGATTAAGTGTCCCTTTCTAGCAAAGAGTAAACAAGGTGACAAATGATGTGGAGAACTGAGGCACGTTCACACCTGTGAGCACCATGAAGCATAGGGTATTCTCACCTGGATGGGAGTGGATGGACCAGGTGTACTTATACCAAGCAGAGGACAAAGGATTTTATTTCCCCAGCTACTGGAGAAGGGAATACATCATCACCCTCAGCAGACAGCAAGAAAAGAAGAAAAAGAATGAGACTATATCAAGGAGGCTTGGTATTGATTTTAAAATCCTAGCTGACACGAAAATGATTTGAGTCCATTTCCATTTTGCAGCTGAAGCTGAGTGCATTCTCTACCTTGGCCTGAACCCCAGAGCAGAGTTCATTAAGAATCCCCCCCAGCTGACATTCTAATCCTCATTTTCAAACTGCCACACGCCTGTGTTTCTCAAGCAAGGACATGTGTGTGAGGGGTACAGTGTGGCTTCCTGGGTCTCATCTGGGAAGCAGTCAAGCTAGCCAATTTGGGGAGCCGTATTTCAAGGCTGATTTAGAATGATGCATTTTAAAGTTCTGCTTAGCCGCACACATATATGTCTGCCAACCTTCCTGTCCTTGCGGAGGCTTTCAGCCCATGCAGAAGAGGTGAGACTCGATCCACTCAACCTAACAGGCATCAGGCTCTTGTCTTGGATGATCCCTGCTGCAACGACCTCAGCAGGGCATTCCCCTAGGAACTGTGTGTCTGCTCTGAGTTCCTTCCCTGTGCACGGCCAGAATTCTACGTGAGGGCAAAAGCACTGCGTATTTAATTTACTTGTAAGCAAACAACGTCTATGTGTTAGAAAAAATAAACTCAAACTATGAATTTGTAATTGGTTGAGATTTCACCTCCTGGCCACACTTCTCTTCCTATGGAGTTATTAAAACCCACACAATATGGTCTAATAATTTATTAATAGTCAACATAAACAGCTAACGGCTCATATAGCCATAATAGCCATTACATGTTAAATAGTGAGATTTTACTTAAAAGAAGCTTCACCGGAGAGAAGGAGGCATGGTTTTTAGAGTCTGGAATTACTGCTGTGGTGGCTCCCAGACACAGGCCTTCTTGGCTGTCCACTGGCAGCCTGTCACTGTTTACCAGTTTTCATGTGGAAGGGGTAGGGCAGCCATTCTCTGTCACAAAGAAAAGACATCCAAATTAATGGGACGGGAGCAAACCATTTCTTGACAGAACAAAGTAAAAATATAGGGCATTTCAATTTCTTTGAAAGGGATTCAACAATAACATATCTTCTATCTCATCAACATCCCTGCCATAAAACCTGAGCATGTCTTTCTCATGGTGGTTCCTTTATCTTAGTGTCTTGGAAAACGAATAAGCAAGCTAACTTCTTGCAGCCCAGTGGGGTCCTTCTGATGCCTTTGTCATCCCAGCCCCATTGTGCAACCCCTTTCTTCTCCTAGTAATCATATTATCTGCCCTGGGGTCCCCCACCCTGCACTCTTCTTGAGTGTTTTATAAAATTTCAAATTCAATAACAGGTGCCTGGCAACCAGGATTGGAAGGAAGACAGAAGGAAAATTGTCTTTATTTGTACTTGCTCCTTTCTGTAAAAAAAAAAACCCCAAGGAATCTACCAAAATATTACCAGAACTAGTGAATGAGTTCAGTGAGGTCCTAAAATGTAAGATAAACATGCAAGAACTGATTTTTTTCTCTCTCTACAGGCAATAATCCAAAAGTGAAATTAAGAAAATATTCCACTTTTAACAGCATAAAAAAACAAAATACTAGGAATAAATTTAACAAAAGAAGTGAAAAATTTGTACAAATCCCACTAAAATAACATCATTGGGAGAAATTACAGAAGTTCTAAATAAATGTGGAACCATCCCATGCTAAATGGTTAGAAAAACTGAAAAATGTTAAGATGGCAACTTTTTCCAAATTATATTTGTTTTTTTTTGGTACCAGGGATAGAACTCGGGATCTTGCACTTGCAAAGCAGGCACCAGAACCAATGAGCTAAATCCCCAGCCCTTCCAAATTATATTTGGATTCAGCACAAGTTGTATCAAAACCTCAGTGAATTTTAGTCTATTTTTTTTTTTCAGAAATTGGCAATCCAACCCTAGGAAATATATGGAAATGCAAAGGACCCAGAATAGCAAAAAAAGAAAATAAATCATTGAAGGATTTATATTTCCTGGCTTTAAAAATGCAGTGAAACTGTAGTAATCCACACAGTGTGGCACTGACACAATGAAGACATTTAGATCAAAAGAATAGAATTGAGAACTCAGAAATATATTAATATTTATGGTCAACTGAGTTTTTAAAGAAAGTGCTGCAGCGACTCAAGAGGAGTAGAATATTCTTTTCAACAAACAGTGCTGGAACAACTAGATATTCACATGGAACTCTGCTCTCATGCACATCTATAAATCAACCAAAACCTGATATTGACATAAATGGAAGGACTAAATCTATAAAAGTTTTAGAAGAAAACAGCAGAAAATTACTGTGATCTTGACTTTTCAACACACACCAAAAATACAAGAACATATTAAGAATTTGGACTTCATCAAAATTAAAAATCTGTTGCTCTTAAAAAGACACTATTAAGAAAATGAAGAGAGAAGCCACAAGCTGGGAGATCATTAAATTATATACCTGATGAATAACTTGTATCTAGAGCTTTTAAAGAAGTCTTCCAACTCAATAATAAGAGCAAACAACTCAGCTTATAAATGAACAAAAGTCAAGAAAATGAGAAGTCAGCTTGGAAAAAAAATGCTTGAAAAATTCATATCTGATAAAGAACTGCTATCCATAATATACAAAGACCTTAAGTTTCAACAGTAAGGACACAAACAACCCAATTAGAAAAGGGGCCTAATGCCTTATCTTAATAGATAGCTCACCAAAGAAGATTAAGGGATGGCAGATAAAGCATATGAAAAGATGCTCAACATCATATGTCAGAAGAAATTTTAAATTAAACAATAAGACACCAGAGACCATTATGGATCTATTAGAATAGCCAAAGTCTTAAATACAGACAACAGCAAATTCGGACAGGATGTGCAACAGCAGGACTCGCATTCACTGCTGGGGGAATATACCATGGTCCAGTCACTTGGTCCAGTTTGGCAGTTTCTTACAAAACCAAACATTCTTACTGTAAAATGAAGCAATTATGCTCTTTGGCATTTACTTGAATGAGCAAAATATTTATGACGGCACAAAAACCTGCACATGGATGTTTTACAGCAGCTTTATTTACAGTTGTCAAAACTTAGAAGCAACTAAGTTGTCTTTCAGTAAGTGAATGGATAAACTGTGGTACATCCACGGAATGGAATATTATTCAGGGCCAAAAAGAACTGAGCAACCAAAACCACATGAACACAACATGAAGGAAACTTAAATGCAAATCAGAGAGTGAAAGAAGCCAATTTCAAAAGGATGACTATTATATCATTCCAACTATATGATATTCTGGAAAAAGCAAAATTATAGAGATGGTGAAAAATCAATGAGTGGTTGCTAGGGGTTAGGAGGGAGGGAAAGATAAATAAGCAGAGCACAAAGAATCTTTAAGGCAGTGAAACTGATCTGTATGATACTATAAAGGTGGATACTTGTCATTATACATTTTTCCAAACCCATAGAATGTACAACACCAATAGCCCTAAGGCAAACTATAGACTCAGGGTTCAGGGTGGTAATGCTGTGTCAGTGTAGGTTCATCATGTCTAACAGGTAGCAGGGAAGCTGTGCCAGCAGGGAGGTAGAGCTTATATGGGAACTCTGTACTTCCTGCTCAATTTTGTTATATATTTACAGTTGCTTTAAAAATAAAATCTGCCCGGGATTTAGCTCAGTGGTGCTGCTGCCTGCCTCGCAAGTGCAAAGTCCTGAGTTTGATCCCCAGTACCAACAATAAATAAATAAATAAATAAAATTTTCTTTAAAATAGGCAAATGTTTTGAAAAGACATTTCACCAAAGAAGACATACAAATAGCTAGTAAACACATAGAAAAATGTTCAGTGCCATTAGTCATTTGGGAAATCAAATTAATACCAAAATGAATAACCATTTCCTATGTACTAGAATGGTTATAATGTAAAACAAAAATAATAATATATGTTAGCAAGGATATGAAGTAACTGCAACCCTCATACATTACTGGTGGGAATGTAAAATGTTACAGTCACTTTAGATAACTGGCAGGTTCTTAAAAATGTTAAATATAAATTTACCATATGATCCAGAAGTTCTACTTCTAGTTATCTACCCAAGAGAAATGAAAACATAGGGCCACCCAAAGACCTGTACATGAATGTTCATAACAGCATTATTCATCTTGGGCAACAAGTGGAAAAACCTAAATATTCATCAATTGGTGAATAGATAAACAAAATGTGGTACATCCACATAACAAAATAGTATTCTGCAATCAAAAACAACAAATTACTGCTGAATGCTACAACATGGATGAACCTTTAAAACAAGCTAATCAAAAGAAACCAGATGCCACATATTACACAACTCCATTGACATGAAATGTCTAGAAAAGACAAACCTACAAAGAAAAGTAGAACTGTTGTTGTCTGCTGGAAGGAGTAGGAATGGAGAATGCAAATCAGCAGGAAGGATCTCCTGGGGGAGATGGAATTGTTCTAAAACTAGATGGTACTGTGGTTGCACCACTGTGTAAAATTTCTAAGATCCATTCAGTTGTAAACTTACAACAGTGAATTTTATGGTACATAAATTACACCTCTAATAAAGCTATTAGAAAATAACAGATGCTTATTAAGAATGTTAGGAGGCCACATGAATGGGCAAGGCACACATTGTGGACACTACCTATCATTAATTTATCATAATCCCATTACTAGTGAATGAGTCTTCTAGGAATACCTCCTGCTGTTCTTAGAAATACACTATATTTATCTAAAATATAGCCTCACACTTACATCAAGCAGAGACAATTGAACCCACCAAGTCCAATCCAGGCATCATCTCACTAGCAGAATGAAACAGGATAACCTCTGGCTTAGCCAGAAAGAAGATATGACCTGTCAGCTAGGACTAAAGCAGTCATCGCCTTCCAAATGCCTTCCATTTATCTCAGTGTGGGTTAAAAGTCCTGAACAATATAGTCATCACTACCCCTTGACTGGTCTCTCCTTTGTACAAGACCTTGGGTAAGGATAACAACTTAGTTTCGTAAAGCACTTACAAAGTGAGTTAACATATGCTGGCTCGCCTATTCTTAGAACAACTCCACTCTTAAAGTAGCAGACCTTGGCTGACAAGCTCTGTGTCACCCCAGTTCCAGTCAAGATGATGTGAGCACAAACCCGCAGAGTGGGCTTTGGAAAGCATTTACTTTTCTGACACAAAGAAGCAGATATTCTACCCCTTCTTTTTTCCTCTTCCATGCCCGAAACAAGGGTAATGCCAGAAAAGAACAGCAGTCATATTGGGAAGACAAGGAAAGGTCAAGAGAGCCCCAGAGTGTCCGGACTTGCTGGTCCCAACATGATGATGCAATTGCAGGGGCTCCACAGCAGCTCCCTGGAAGCATGGAGAGTGAGGCTAATGGACCCCGACTTGTCTAAACCATTGCGACTGGATTTTTCTGTACACTGTTGCAACCTACATCTAATGACCAGGCAGAACTGATTACTCACAGTTCACAGGTCAATTTTAATCCCGTTACCCACTTCCCCATTTCCAATAGTCTACCCTCTTCCTACCATCTCTCCTTTATTTTGTTTATTTATATTTTAGGTTTCTCATATAATTGAAAATATGTGATATTTAACTTTCAGGGTCTGGCTTATTTTGCTTAATGTGATGGTTTCCAGTTCTATTCATTTTTCCTCCAAAAGACATGATTTCATTCTTCTTTATGGCCGAATAATATTCCATGCTCTCACATTGTTACAACTCTACAGGCAAGGTTTTATTATCACTGTTCTATAGATGAGCACATAGAGGCTAAAGTAAATTGAGGTCAAGTAAATGGAGATCAAGTAAATTGCTCAAGATCTTACCAAGTGGTGGGGCCAGTATTCTAAAATGACTTGTGTCTTGTCTACTGTGAGGGATAAGATGCACTTCTATGTCTTTACCATGTGCTAATAAAGGGATCTGAATGATCATTAGTGAGATTCCAATTAGGTAAACAAATTCACAGTGTTTGAGTGGGTTGCAGTTGTTACATTTTAAACTGGAATAGAGAGAACATCCCTGGGTGAGACTGTCTTTTCACTGTTTATAAGCACTTTTGTACCTTCAAGTCTACTTCTTCCAGGAAGTCCACACTAACTACAGGATGCTGAAGAATTTAGGGGTGTTTTCTATTACAGATGTGAGTCTGCTTCTTTTTAGAGAGATGGGTCTAAATTAAAACACCAAAAGCTAGTGGTTTAGCTCAGTGATAGAGTGCTTGCCTAGCAAGTTCAAGAGTCTGGGTTCTATCCCCAGCATTGCAATAAATAAATAAATAAATAAATAAATAAGAAAGATGCTTTTCAGGAGCATCAAGCCTATGGGCAGCATTCTGAGGCCCAGAACAAGCAAGAGGCAGAGGGTAAAGGTGAGCCTACTTGGCCAAGGGAGCATAGGCTTCAGTGTGGGAAGACTTCAGCATGCAGCAGTGGTGTTTGTGGTTGCTAAGCCACTGACAAGAGTGGCAGTTTGTAGCACACATGAGCTGTCCTGAGGGTCTATGCCTGTTGAGTTGGACTTAGACAGTGGCAAAAAGCTTCCCAGAGGGATTTAGAGATGTTAATTGCAAACTGCTGTTTCTCCTCAAGAAGTCACCCCTGCCCCGCTTCTGAGATGGGCAACAACATCATTCATCTCTATTTGGCCCACATGAATTGTTCAACCTTTAAGAGCTTAATTTGGTTTTCTTTCTGGGTTTCCTGTCCAACCTCCCCCGCCAATACCTGAATAATTGATTCACTTTAACAAGGGGCATCCAGAACTGATGAAGGAGACTTTCCAAAGGATCACAGATTTCTGAGCAGCAAGGGCTCTGGGTGGTGCCGCCCCCTGAGAGGTGATCATACTTTCCCAGGATCCAATGCTGAGGCCCTCCTGACCATCCCAGGCCCAGCCTCCTAGAGGAAGGCTCCTCCAGAAGCCTGCAAGCGTGTTTCCCATTTGGGAGACAAGACCAAGTGAGAGTCAGACTTGGAAGGCTGTGCTGGTACCATTATAAGCAGCATGTCCTTCCTTCCCCTCAGACACTGATGTTTCGGCCCAAATTTGCCCTCATTCCTCCCAGATGGTGCTGTTTCCCTGCATAGGGTTGGTTCAACATTTCTCCCTTCCAACAAACAGATTTCAGCAAGTCTTGTATTCATAAAAGCAACAAATCCTCCCAGCCACATTACCATGCTGTGCCCATCAGAGGTGTGTCTCCTTCCTCAGGTCACTCTTGGCAACTTATGTGAGCCACAAGGTCTTACAAGGGTCTGGGGGGAATCACTGCAAGAAGCCCAGTAGAAAGAAAAATCTGATTAGATTCCTAGGAGCTTTCCTTTCTCTGACTTCTCACCACCTCCTCCATCCTTGCCTGCCAACCTCCACCCTTTCAAGCTTGAAGCTTTTCCCACAGTCTTCCTCCAGAGATAAATAAGGACTCTTTAGCCTTACTGAATAGATTACCAGTTGCTCACTCTCCAGGACAAGAGGCAGCTTGAACCACAGGCAGGTCAGAGGACCCCAGTCCATCTCCAAACAGCCTTCCACAGAGGAGTGTCGGAACAAACCAGTGTTCTCCCATCGAAAGTACCATAACTCATTTAACAATGAAGGCATATACTGTTTAAATCCTTTTTCTTAGATTAGAAAAACAATAGTTGTTTCTTTTTCCTTTTATTTCAGCAGGGTTCCAGATAATAAAAAGATTTATAATTAAGCCAGTAGATTTACTTTTGCTATGCTGCCCTAGATTTTGAAAAAGTATAATTATATGCAATTAAAAAATGAACAGTATTTCTTACCCGAGTGAAGCTTTAAAAGTCATTATGAATCCATTAGCTCAGCAGACCTTACAAATGGCCTTCACTACTCCGGACTTCATTTAAATTTACAACAGAGAGAAGTAACTTTTCTGTATTCCTATGGGGTGTGTGTGTGTGTGTGTGTGTGTGTGTGTGTGTGTGCTTAATGTACACGAACATGCATTTTTAGTCTCCTCTGTTAAACCAGAAAGTGACCAAACATTCATTTTAAATTCTAAGGTCCTGTTCTTAGTATTGAACTTGTCATATACATTCCAACCATGTGGCTCATCATGGTTCACTTTAGAATCCTCAAGTCAACTTCGAGATGACGTCACAATTTTCCTGACTGAGTCTATCCCTATGCCTTTGCTCCTGTAGGTAGTTACTTGTCCTTTAGTGCCAACAGCACCAGATGAGATGTGATTATCATCTACTTGGATACTGTGCTCTCTTCCCCTCGTTTTCTCCAGCTCCATCAGGTTGAGTTACTCCAGTGAATTCATGTGTGGCTGGCTTGCTATGGGATTGGTTTTTGCTATTATAAACTAGGCTCACTTACCTAGGTAATTACCTAGCTTGATGGAAGTTAGATCTATTGAGTACTGGGGACAATACATACACGGGGCTACTTACAGATAATTCGGGCACCATTCATGATTCTATTTTAATTGAGCTTTCATGTATGACAAGAAGTAGTAATTACTGAGATTTCCATCTGCATAAAAATAATGGGTTGTGTACATATGTCCATTTTCTCTTGTCCCTTGGTGCTGGAATCATCCTCAGTATCCTTTTTTGGCAATGGTCCAGAAGTTAAAGAAAAAACAAACCAAAAAAACCTCCACTGAGGTTAGCTCAGTGGTTCCACTGCCTGCCTTGAAAGTTCAAGGTCCTGAGTTTGATTCCCAATACTAAAAAAACCCCTCCGTCTTTCATTCACCTGTCCAAGGTTGGCATTGGATCTCTCTGATCTCATTGCCTAATGACAGTAGAGCCTTCAGGAGAGGCTTCAAGTCTGGCCAATAATCAGAACCACCTGGGGAGGGGTTAAAAACATGCAAATGAATCCTAATGCAAACTTACTGATCAAAATTCTGGAAGTGGGGCTTAATAATCGGCACTGAAAAATCACTCTTTAGGTAAAATCACTTTAGACACATGGTATAATCATGGTACACAAATGGTACCGGGACAATGGGCACTGACAGGTGAGTAAGAGAAGGCCCATACTGGATCTTTTTTTCCACCCTCCCCTCTTCTTCTATTCTCAGACTTCAGGCACAAGCCTGGATGAGCAAAGATCACAGGAACAGAACATGATACCTCCAACACGTGCAGTCTTCCCAGAGTGGGCTATGTGGAGGTAGCTGCCTGTAAGGCAGGTGATGTGCTTGGGGAAGACAGAGGGCCTCCCATATTAATCTATGCAACCACAGGTACAGCTACAGCTGCTCATTGGACACAAGCCTTCCCTCTTCTCTTAGGCTCCATTGTGTGCTTAATCCATGAGGAATCATCAACAAATTCCTTGAAATTAAAATACTACAACACTTCAAACTGAAAGACAAAGAGGCAAAGAGTATTCCAAGGGAGAAAGACCAAGGGACTAGAATTCAGAAGAAGCAGACTTTATACCCGCTTGGCAGCCTTGAAGAAAGACTTGCTTTTTTTTAAATTTTAGTTTTTTAACATGGCTTGGGTCCAGTGATATCTAAATATTCTTCCAGCTCAAGTATTCTGGAAAGTAGCATACTCCAGTGGAGTCCTGTAGATGTTATCTCAATAATTGATACTTTTGCATTGTACATCACTAAAGAACCATATGGCTGTGACCCAGTTATTCATCTCTGAGCCTTAGTTTCTTTTCTTTAGTAAAACTGGAATAACAGTATTCTCAATCACATAGTTGAGTAAAGATTAAATGATAAATGCATCCCAAATCCCAAGATCATCTAATCACTGAGTACATTTGACAGGAAGTCACATCCTCATCCATCATCATCATCATCATCATCATCATCATCATCATCATCATCATCAAAAACAACCCCTCCATGGGCCAGGGATTTAGCTCAGTGGTTCTGCCGCCTGCCTCTGAAGCGCAAGTTTGATCCCCAGTACCAAAAACAAAACAAAACAAAAAATGGCCTCCAGTGTTCCACACTGGCCACTGTATCAACTTGGCAAGGCAGCAAAGGGTCTTCAGTAACCAGGCAACAGAGGATCAGGGTACCACCTAACCCTAGATTCAGAGAAAAGCTGACTCATTCTGTGCCCCCACGCACAGGCTAGGCCCAGGCACTACTCTTTCTCCCAGCAGGAGGGGGTCACTTAAGCACCACAGAGCACCAGATGGCACCAAAAGATGCCAGATGGGACAGAGACTTGCATTCACCCTGAGACTCATGCAGTGCATGGTGGAGGGTGTTCTGTATATTATTGTGATGAATGAAGTCCTTCAGTGTAATGAAACCTCAGGTCTCTAGGCATTGGTCTTCTTCCCTGGTCTCATTACACAGCCACTGGACAAGCAGACACTTCCTCTGGGGGCTCCCCCTTGAATCCCAGGGCTCATAGGATGTCAGACTCCTCCTTCAGAGTTGCTGCTCTCCATGCAACCTTATACTTCCTTCTTAGTACCTCAAAGCCACATCTATAAACTCCTCTTACCTACCCAAAGGGTAACAAGGCTCAGCTCATTAACATGCAGGCAGTAAAGTAAGGCAGGAGCTCTGATTTGTCGTATTAAGTCAGCTATATTGCTATGGAAGGAAACATTAAAAGTTCTTTTTTCCAAGATATTCCCTCCAACTCCCACCCACTGTAGAAAAAGTCTCTGGGGACAAGCCTCTGCTTCAGCACCTTGCTCACACAGATCTCTGATAAATGTCATCAGTGCCAGTGGCCCAGGTCCCACTCTGCTGGGCCCTTCTCTTTGGAATCTTGAGATAGTTCTCTGGTGCTTCTGGTCTTGACAGCTTCTCATGATAAAGCATTCATCTTAGTCCTTTCCTCTCACCCATCTACTCTGAAAGGAACCAGTTCTAGGGAGTGATGAGGAAGACTCCACTTACACCACGGAATGCCTCACTCCTGGCACGAGTCACAGTTTTTCTCTGCCCTTTTCCATACAAACTAATACCATTACCACCAACACCGTCAGAAGAAGGCACATTTCATAGATTTCCTTGTACATTTAGAACTGCCAAGACACGGCTGGCTTTGGCATTGAGGAATGTACAGGTCGATTTCCTCCATGCCACAGAGCATGGGTGAAGGACGAGCCCAGGACAGGATTAAGTCAGCAGACCGGAGATAAGTGGACGGTGACACATTCATATTGAATACCTTGCAGAGCATAAATGCCTTCTAGAGTGGAGGGCAGGGGAAAGGGCAGGACTGCAGAGTCACTGGGACCAGAAAGACTGGTCCGAGGCATCAAGGGCAGACATGTCCTCCAAGGAAAGCATTAAAGGACATCTCCACAAGTGAAAGTAGGCTGTCCACTCAGGCTCCCCTATGTCCCTTTAGTTTCAGTGACCCTGTCTGAATGTGTGAAAACAAAACACAGAAAGAGTCAATGTCAAGGTTTGGGGGATACACACTAGCATATGATTAGGGTTGGGTAGCTATGTCTTAATGGAGATATTAAATGCCTGCCAGGGAACTTTGTCCAAGGTTGGGAGGAGGACAGTGAGAACAGGGATGGGGCTCCTAGGTCACTGACCTCCCAGTTGCCATTGTGGCAAAGATCTGCCTTCCTGTCCTAGCTGGCCAGGCAGAGATAAGACACTGCTGTAGCCTACTCCTTAGACTTGAGTGGGGAAGCCCACGTGGGGGGTCCTGCACCCTGCCACTCGCTCCCAACACCTGCGTGCCTGGAGAGAGCCACACCATCCTCATATGGCTCTTCTCTCAGTCTAGGCTGGAGCTGAGTAGGAGAGAATTGAATTCCCCTTTCCTCCATTGCTCCCAGGGCTGCTAATTCATAGTTGCATTAACTTTCATTTGGATAACAGCATGGGGGATTGTCAGATGTTGGCTCTGACCAGATTTAATCTACAGGCTGTGCTCTGCCCTCTTTCCACTTGCCTTTTATTCAAGATCCTAATGAAGAGATTTATCTGATTGGTTTAGCAGACACCTATCTGGAATGAACTGCTCCAGACCTGCGCAACTCTACCTCTCCACTCCAGTCAAGAGTGGGGGCGTTGTAACTCCCTCTGCTCTGAAACAAATTAGATCTCACTGACAGACTCTATCTGCTCGAGTTCTCTATTATGCTTTGCTTTAGGTTTGCTTTAGCAATGACAAAACTGCTTTGACACCTTCATAGATTCTCAGCCAGTGTTCTCTGTCCCCCCACTCCAGATCTCTCTGCTGTCCAGTGTCATTTTTGTAATGATTAAAACCATCATGATTCTCCTCCGGTGTCCCAGCATCTACAGCTTCTCAGCTTTGTATCAGTGACATTCAGCCACAAGTGGCAGTTCTGCCTGCTCCACTGATAGGGAAAGACTTGTGGAGAGATGGTGGAATAGTTTTGAAGCTGCTCTCCTCACCCTCCTTCCAGCCAGCCAGCACATCCTCTTCTGTTCAAAGAAGTCATTCACCCTCCCCTTGTCTCCACAAGATCCCTAGAAGAACGTGGCCTGGGGCCATTCTGTAACCATTTTAATCTGTACTTGTAATTTAGCAAATCTTCAGAAATGTCCCTTCAGGCTGTGGGCAAACATCTCAGGTTTCCCCTGGTGCCTTGGGGAAAGCTGCTAACCTACCTCCACCCTAATTGCCTTATTAGACTCACAACAGATGCTCCCTCCCCACACAGTCTCCCTTACTGAGGCCTTCTCATTTCCCTGAGAAGGCTGGAAAAGAGGGAAAACATCCCAAGTTGGCCACCATCGAGATGGAGCCAACAGTAAGCACGTTGTTGACTATGAATTCTGCATTTCCAAGTTCCGTTAGTGCTTTGGTAGAATTAATAACTGCAGTGATACTGGTTGTATTCATTACTTGGAGTCCAGTAAGGTCTTCTTTGGCTGTAAATTCTTCTCATTCATTGGTGTGCTCATTCATTTATTTATTCATTCATTAAACACACATTGAGTATCCATCATGTGTCAAGAGATCCCCAAAATGAAGTCTTGAAAGACTGGGGCTACAGCAAAGGACAAGAGAGAAGAAAACACCAAATGCTTCTTGAATGCAGGTCCTCAGATACTCTCCTCACTTTCCTCATCAGTGTCTTAGTTGAAACAGGGACCACTGTGGTGGGACAGAAGGCTGGGACAACGAAATGAACCCCTGGCTGCAGTAAACTATTACCCTTTATAGCACAACACATTTCAACAGACCTGTAATGAGATCCTGATAAGAAACAGAAGCAGAATGTTTACATGAAATGAAAAATTGTTATCAAGGGGGGAAAAAAGTAAATAAGGCTTCTCATTTCACTTGCCTTTAATCATCTTAAAAATTACTAATTTTGTTAGTCACACAACTGGGCAGTACATTATAAGCTTCCCAAGCTTTGCTATTGGTAATACTTCTGATGTGTGGGTTATTTATTTTTATTTTTTTAAAGAGAATAATCAGGTTTTTTAAAACATTTTTTTCCTTAAATTCTTTTATTGGTACATTTTAGGTATACAACACAATTACATTCATCATTGGGAACTTGTATCATTACATGATGCATCTTGGTTCTTATTTTTTCCCCATTCCTAGCCCTCCCTTCACCCCCTCCACCCTTCCCTATTTA